>CM037853.1:225471290-225848106 GCA_021234595.1 Delia radicum | reverse complement strand
TTGATGTACGTTTTGGCGGAATTGATACAGCGCTTTAGTTGTCACAATGCAAAAAGTGTTTGGAAAAAAATGCCACTATTAATGAAAAAATTTAACTTTTTTGCACTTTAGCAATCAAGTCCGTCGCAAGGATTCCCTCTAGACACCTAACTATATCCTCAAGCCCTGTTTTTTTTTTTTATAAAAATATGCGAAACAAAATAATTAAATGTTGCTACATTCCTAAAGAGTTCATAAATGGTTGCGTTTTAATTTTTAAAATGCCTTTTTCACTAGATGGTGCTGTTTACAAAGTAACTCAGTTCACGCAATACGTTAGCTAATTTTAAATATAAATGTGAGCGTCAGGCGCAAAAAGTCTACATTTCAAAAAAGATTAAGCCAATTCCTTATAGGTTTGTGATGTTCGTATCCCGTTATTGGTGCGGTGTGTCATCAACTTGGTATACCACAAGCTAAATAAAATTACACAATTTTTCAAATACTGCTCTCAGAACTCAATTCCATTAAACGGCGCAATAACCTTATGGAAAAAAGTGCGAAGTTTAAAATCGGAAAATTTTGGTTTCACTTTTAAACCACCACACTCATAATAATCCATGTATAAAATACGAAATTAATGTCAAAAACTTTCGTAAAATGTACAACATTTCGTTTATTTCACGAAAGTTTTGGTTATTGTGACAGTTTTTTTCGTATTTTTATACATGGATTATTATGAGTGCACATAACTTTTTACCAAGCAGCGATATACAAATTACTTTTTCAGTGAATCTATCCTGAGTCCATTTTGTATTGGTTGTGATATGAAAGTTAAAAACTAAGAGCAAATAAATTAAATGAATAGAAAAACTCTTGTCAGTTTTTGAACTCAAGTAATTTTTTTGAACTTTATTTTTTTTGGTTAGAAAGTGTTTTGCAACCGTCAGATAATGACAATCGTAATTAATTTTTATATAATTACTGTAGAATATTACTTTAGTTAGTCTCTTTACAGGAAGAAGAAGAAAGAAAACATATTTATTGAAAAATTTTACGAACACCAAGGGATACACCAGACTGCCGCAGTTTCGTCCCCCTCCTGGGACTCGTCAGTGGTTAATTTATGTGTCAATTGAACAAAGTATTTTTTATATTGTTAATTTGCTCTATATGAAAAACTTTTATTTTTTGGTGTCGTACTGGGATTTGAACTCACTGCCTTAGCATCAAGCTATGCATCGTAATCTCACCTCTTAACGAGTTGAGCCACGGTCGACACAGCGATGACTGTGGCTAAAGTGGAGTTTGGTCACACTACGTACACACAAGTATTGTTTCGATCAGAAGAGACAGAATTAACTAATACCAATGCACAATTCATTTCTCAACTAGAATGCTTTTTCTTCTTAATCCTATCTCTTTTTCACTAGTAATTATCACGTTTTATGATGCGCTTTATTCACATACAATAGTTGGATACCAAGTGTAGGTTAGAGATTAAGTCACCGTTAAGCAAGTTTCTTTAAATTTCATGTTAGAAAGTGTTTTTGCAACCGTCAGATAATGACAATCGTAATTAATTTTTATATTAATTACTGTAGAATATTACTTTTAGGTTAGGTTAGGTTAGGAAGGGTTATGTACCCAAGGGCACAACTCCACTCGGAGACCAATACGGTCCATTGTGAATCCCTTCAGAGAAAAAACGGTGAGAAAGAGTAGAAATAGACAGAAAACATAGCTCGAAAGATAAAAATAAAGAAAGGTAGAAAATATATATATTTACTCCCCAGAAACCGGATCCTAACGTCCCCTTACTAGAAACAGCCGTCCTATCTCCCTGACAAATCTCAGCAAATCAACTGGATTGTATCCAGCGACACACCCGAGTTCGTCGTGAAATCTATCTCCTAGCCATTTCTGTCTGAGACCCTGTAACCTAGGACAGTGGCACATTATATGCTCAACCGTCTCCAGTTCCTCAACGTCCTCGCACAGCCTGCAAAATCCGGTATGTCCCTGTCCCATCTGCTTGTGAAAGCCCTGACAGCACAATGACCGGTCAGGAACCCCGTAAGGGCCCTGAGACCTTCCCTGTCCAGTCCCAGAAGAACCTTGGTTGCCCCTGCGTCCAAAGCGGGCCATAACGCCCTAGACACCCTGCAGTCCATTCTGCTCCTCCATGATTGGTTAACGGTTTCGCGGAATCCCTTCCGTATAACCTCAAAGTAGTAACATAAAGGGGGCTTTACCCCCCGTCTCTTACCGCCAAGTCCAGATTTGAACCCTCCCTCGCAAGTTCGTCCGCCAACTCATTGCCATCCACCTTGCAGTGTCCGGGTACCCAACACAGCCTCACCGTGAATGCCTCAATGAGCTCCCTCAGAGCACACCTACACCGTGCGACCAGGCGCGAGCGCACCGTGTAGTTTGTCTGTGCTTTGAGTGCCGCCTGACTGTCGACATAGATCGTCACCCTAGATCCCCCAACGATGTGTCCCAGTATCACTTCCGTCGCCCTCCAGATCGCCAGGATCTCCGCTTGGAAGACACTGCACTCATCTGGGAGTCTGTATGATCTTTTCACGTCAGTGCCAGCAATATAAACACCGGCACCCCGTGCCCGTGTCCATTTTGGATCCGTCCGTGAATACTGCCCACCCCTCGAACAGCACATTGGATCCACGCCAGACCTCCCTAATCGGAAAGTCCACCGGAGGTGTTCCACCGTGTTACTTTAGTTAGTCTCTTTTTAATTTTTCGACTTTTAAATGATCATCAATTCTTTTCTTGAAGAAATTTTAACGTGCAACTTTGCACATCATAGCTTTCAAGTATTGTCAACCTAGCCCTGTCCATCGTTTCACTCAATTCATAAATCCGTGAGAAGTAAGATGCATCTAATGTTGGTGCTTAAAATTTTTGAACTAGCTCATATACAAATTTCGTCCATTTTAATGTTGAACTTTGGCATGTTAATTGGCTAAATATACAAAGTTTTCCCTCTCTATTGTTAGCCACAATAGCTAAAATTCAAAATTAATCCCATACCGGCATCATAATTTCCATCATTATTATTATTATTATTATTATCATTATCGTTATTAGGATTATAATGAAGAGGTCATCATCATCAGCATTATTACTACTATTATGTATAACTTAAGGACAAACTGAAAACTATTTTGTGAGTGATAGTAGTAGAGAAACAACAACAAAAAATACTGCAAAGTCAAAATCATTTGTAAAATATTGTAATAATTGTGCGAACGTGACATAAACTTATTTCCTATACCGTTCTGTAGTTTTTTTTTTTTTTTAATTTTAATATTCTACTGGTTGGTTTTCGGTCTGCTTTCCACTAACTTTTGAGTTAATGTAAAATAATTCGTACATGTGGCAGTTTAGTAATTCTAATTAATCATTGACGTTTTTTTTTTTTTTTAATTCTCTCCCCTCTAACAGCAGCTGTTACTGTATAATGAGTCAATACAGCTGATACCATATAGTTTTGTTTAGCATAATAATTAGGATGTTTGTGTTAGAGTAGAAAAATATAATGGAAATTACGTGATTTACAGTTAAGGTTGAATATAGCATAATGTTTTATATTAAATTAAAGCTTAACTCGTCGATTTTAATCAAGATCTGTTATCTAAGTTCAATCCATCTTGATTTTTGGTTTACAATTTTAAAAGAAAACCTTTTAAAATAGAGACGGTTCGCTAGAGAAGTGAATAAAGTAATCACTAATAAAACGACCTTGGAGTTATCACACAATACGCCTGATGATCGGTTTGGTGATTATGAAAATTTATTAGCTTTAACCATTTAACAAAGCAGAGCCTGCTTTGTTTTAAGTTTTTCTTTGCAATATTGCAAAATTGAATCAAACGAGATAACAATTTTTAAATGGACTAAATCTAGAAATTAGAAAAAAGATACTTAAGTATATTTTATATAGAAATCACAATTCAAAGGTTATATTAAATACTGTTTTGAGTAATAACTTAATATATTTAGTATATAAAGTCACGTATACAACCACAAAAACCACTACAATTGTGGAAAAAAAATATATAGTTAACAAGAAACTAAAGTGTCAGCATGTTTACATTTAAGTATGTGCGAGTGTAATATGAATATCCCAGCAAAACTTTGAAATCTTAATCAAAAATATGCTAAGCTTTTTGAACTAATATCTAATAGTTTTTTTGTTCTACTGACACTACCAAACCTATTCTCAATTTTATAAATTTCAAAACTTCTATTTAAAATGTTTGCTCGTTTTCAGTGGTTTATATTTGCAATAGGCACCGTGTAAATTATTATATTTTAATTGGGTGGCATGTGTCAGAAATTGTGTTGACGTGTCTGTATATATAAAATTTGCTATTATCAAAGATATAAAAACATACTATATTTCTGCACAAATATGACTACTATATATGTATAAAGTTATATTTATATTAAACGTGTTAAAGTCATAAATTGAATTTATTATCACCATTTACAAAGTTGCAAAGATCAATAAACCAAAATTATTACATAAAAAAACTTAATTATTTGTAAAAGTTAATTAAAATTTTCAAAAGGTGATAAATTACCATACTGGGAAAAAGGAGTCAATTGCATTAAAAGGACCTATTTTTAATTTTCCTGATAATGGTAGTGCATGTAAGAGTTTCAGCTTACTAAATTATGAGTTTATGGTCACTTTAATGGACTTAAATGTAAAAACAGATTTTTAGTTACATTTATTTAATTTAATCTTTTAACTCACAATTGCAAAAAACAATAACTTTCTAGATTTGAGTTTGAATTTTAATGTCTTTTTCAGACAATTGCAATTAATACTATAATTAATATGCAATTTTATTTTATTTAATTGTGAAAGGGCGTGTTAGAGAAGAATGAGTGTATTTTCTAAAAATCATAACTACATTGCAAATTTTCAATTTTTTCTGAATCAGACTGCGCAGTTTCTGGTATTGAACCTTCGTCAGTGACCCTGTTTTTTGAATTTTTTTAATTATGTAATATTTGTTATGTTTTTATTTGTTCGATTGCGTCTATATGAAATTTCTATGCAATCACTGACCGTGGTATAGATAAACTGATTTCTAATGCCACATGCACTCGCACTACACGTTAGACAGAGCACTTTAGCCCTCTGAGCTATCGTCAGGTCGAGTTTTGTTGTGATTAAAACTAGTTTTATTCAATACACGGTGTTTTTGTTCTTGCATACATAATCTCAGAAGTACAACTCCAACAACACAACAGTTCTATTTTTAGAAACTTACCTCACTCTAATGTCCACTGTTTATAGAGTTTGTATTTTTTTAGTTAAATATATCGCACACAAAAACAATATGGCGCATCTTTAAAAAATTTTAGTGAAAGAATTTGGGAAGAAGATTTTTTTAATTATGCCTTTGGTAAAAAAAAATCGCTAAAAAAACGAACACGCATACATTTCAAAATTTTGCAGTTATAAATTTTATTAATCTAAATATCAATGGGGTTAGGTTTATAATGGAAAATTTATTTATTTATGAGAATATTATAAGACATTGTATATTGTAGTAAAACCCTTAATTCCGAGAACCAGAAAAATTAGTTTGTTATAAACGAGGTTCGTAATAACCAAAGGTTGAAAAGGCTCGATTCTTTAATGCAATTTTTTCAAATGAATGAAATTTTACTTAAATTTCGTTCCGAAGAAAGCATTCCTAAGGAATGAATTCCTAGGTTAATTCTTAAAAGCTTGAAATAATATGAATGAATTCTATTTTGAATGAATTCTTCTTGAATGATTAAAAAATTTCTTAATTCATTTAGTGAAAGGGTGAATGAAGAAAGATTAGCTTTCATTCATTTAGTCAAATGATTTACGAAAGTTGTCATAATTCAACTGAAATATTTACATAAAACAAAATACTTATAATTAGTCTAAAACTAAAGAAAAACTCGTTTTATCACAGCAAAACCACACATTACCAAATCATGGGTAAGTAATGTATCGCCATAGGGCTTCACGCATTACATTACACCTTACTTCACTGATTAATTTTACAGTCGATGAGCCTAGAAGTAATGGGTGGGCTCATTACCTTGTAGGTTGTAAAGTAACTGGTTACTTATATGGTTACATGGTGTGAAAAAGTAATGTGTCTATAAATAGATTTTCATAAAAAAAATTGCATAAAAATTTTTTTTTTACAGATATTTTTTTTTAATTAAATAAATAACTTTTTTTGTTTTTATTAAATAAATTACGTGGTCATGCTGGGATTCGAACCTGGGGTCTCTGGTATTTAATAATTAGTTAGGCGAGAATTCCAACTGAGCTATCGATACATATACAATATTTTATTGCTTAAAATGTAAATGAGTTGTTGTGCTTCGTGTTTTCGTTCGTGATATCAAAAATATACACCTTACCCTCATGCTTACAAAAAATCACAAAGTAATGTGTCTATAAATGGATTTTCAAAAATATATATTAATAATTACTTTACGTTTATAATTCATGCATTATGTAAAATGATGATCGGTAAGTCATTATTTTATGTTTTGAACTAATGTAAAATGTAATGAGGTATCATTACAAGGTAATCCATGAGTGTTAAATTATCGGTAACTCATTACTTCTTGTTGCAAAATAATGATACAAGTAAGGAGTACACATTACAAGGTAATGCATTACTTTATCGCACCCATTACTAAAGTTGGGGATGCTTTGTTATTGCTTGTGTGTTAGGTTTTTATTTGTGTTTTAATGTCAAACTTCTTTGTATTAAATGAATAATACTAAAATTTCTCCATTCAATTAGTAAAATATTGAATGCATATATTATTGAATTTATTCAAGTTAGGAATTCATTCAATGTCAATTGAGGCTTTTAAATGAATCAAATGAATTCTTAGGGAATGGAATAGCGGAATGAAAAATAATCATTTTTTAATTCTGAATTAAATTTTTTGTGAATTAAGCTCACATCAAAATAATTCTTTCAAGGCTCTGGTAATAACCGGTGTAAAATATTTTTGACATTTTTTAAATAACAACAAAATATTTAACATTTCTAGAAACTATTTCAAAAATTGTGCAATCCTTTCATTGATTTTCTTAAATTTCTTAAATAAACAATTTCCGGTAAATTTGCAGAGTAAATTTTTGTAGCTTCAGTTAAAAAAAACTCGTTTTAAAAGTGAAAAATAGCATGAAATTTTGTTTGTGAGACTACCAGAAACAGGTCGTTGTAACCGAATGTCCGTCATAAAGTCGTTCGTTCGTTCTTAATAACCGATGGTTTTTATATGAAAGCTTTCTTGTCGCCCTACAATATTTTCATTAAAATCTACCTGAAGTCGCAAAAATGAGAAGCCAAACATAAACATTTAAATTCGTTGCAAACGTAATAATCAAAATTATTTATTTAACTTATATTGTATTTATTTTTTTTCAGCTCCTTAATATTTTCATCTAAAAACACTAAAATAAATGATAAATAAATACGAACATAACAGTGAATTTTCGTGAAAATATTGTTTCGTAATTGTTGGCAATAAATTTAACTTACTTGAACCGTAATTTATACAGTTTTATAATAATTTGAACGACTGTAGTTAAACTACATTTGTAGTTATTTTTACAATTTTGCAATAGTTTTTATGTCTGTTATTTTATCTTAAGTTTATAAATTATTGTGCTTTACACATTTGACTTTAAATATCATAACTTTAAGTCGTCTTTATATTTTATAAACTTTTGTTAAATTCATATTTTACATAGAAATTTTTTCTCTACAGAAATACAAAATTATATAAATCTGTACTTTTTCAAAAAAAAAAATATATTTTTAAAATCAAGAAATATATATTAGCTTTGTAGCGTTGCCTGGAAAAGTTTCTAAAAACTCAATATTAACATTATGAAAAAACAAGGAATGAAAAAATTCTAAATTTTTAATTTAATTCCATTATAAAAATATATTTTTAATCCCGTTAAAAAAATTTATATATTAAATACAAAATAGAATCTCATTTAATACAGATCGATATTTAATCTTATCAAAATTTATCTCTAAATTATAGTATCCAGTTATATCCGATTAGATACCCCCACATATATTACTGTATTAAATTAGATCAAAATTGATCTCAAATTGGAGGATCCAATAATATCTAATTTAATTCCTGATAGATGCCAAAATATAACATGGGATTAATTTATATCTAATTGGATATAATTAGATCTAAAAATATAAGTTATTTTTTGGTGGATCAAATGAGATATTTTGAAATTAAATTGGATTTACTTAAATCCCATGACATATATTTTTTTTTTGTGAAATTTGCACAAAATTTAAAGAAAAATTATTTTGTCATCTTTCGATAATATATATAATTATATATATATATGTATATGTAAGGATATAACAATTTATAATTGTATATTATATGAATAGAAATATAAATGATGTTGAAACACATGTAATCATATGGGAAACAAAATTGTTAATCTTGTCTCATATATGGAATCTTACATCACTTAGGACTGTTAAGTTATCTCAGAATAACCTAAGTTTAAGGCTTAACCATAGTTATGAATGAAAATTTCTATGGTTAAAGTTAAACTCTGATTATTTTTAGAAAAGTTACTCGGCATTAATGTCATATATAATTATATATTAAGTTGTATTATATATAAATATGGCACCATATATAAGCGCATCTGAGATCACACAAAAAAATATTTTTTATAAGACAGTATATATTATTATATCTTAAATTCTATAGCTTATATTGATCCATATATGATTGCATATTATGATATATATGAGAATGTATTACTATATATGACAATAGATTTAACATATCTTATTATGTATAGCATATATGTCTAATATCTAATTTTATAAAGGTCAATATTTAAATATATATCGTTGTTTATGTTACCATATAAGAAACATATAATAATATATCGGTATACATGACACCATATATAATCACATGTTATAATATCTTTTAAGATGAAAAACCACAAGACCATTTATAACTTTTTTTAGTCGGGCTATGACTTTTTTTATTATCTTTATAAAAATTTACACTTGAATTGCGTCTTTTTTTTTGAAGGCATTAAAATTATCATATTTCCTTGAAGACAATCCTAATGATAAGGTTTTAAATTTCCAATTTAAACATATGACGATAATATTCGATACCAATTTCAATACATTAAGAAAAAAGAACAAAAAGAATGAAAAACACACATTCAAATAAAAACATATGAATACAGAGATAACTGTCAATAATAACTAATAGATACTTCCACCCATACCAACAAAGCTATTTTACTTAAATATGGTTTAGTGAAAGATAAAAGATATCTTGCCTTTTGTAAGGCGGATTTTTGTGTGATATAGTCTGATTACCAGGGCCAGGAACTTCATGCACTAAAAAGAGTGTTTTAGGTGCCTATAATATGCACGAAAAATCTTAAAATATGCAATAAAAACTAAAAAAATATACACTGATATTTTTTTATAAAAAAAAAAATTAGTTTTTCATTTAGTCTCATTGTCTTTTTATAATACAAATTATATAGACATTAAATAAACTTAAATAAAAACCTTATTTATATAAATATTTTAGTTTTTTTTATATTTTCAAACCTAAAATTAAATTTATTTCTTGCAAAAAGTTTTTGAGCATCGGAAATTACCGCTCAACTTCGACGGTTATAATCGATGATATTTAAAAATGTTTTGTTAATCCGTTGTGTATTGATTTTCAGAGCTTGTATTACTTAACTTTTTTAATGTCGGCGAAAAACGCTAAATTATTACACCAAATTTGTTAAATTGCATTTCAAATAAAAGCTATATTTAAAATTGTACGAAATTATAATTCCTTTTTCTCAATTTCATATAACCAATGCATTTATATTTTTTTGCAGAAGACATTTGATGAATGTATATTTACGCTATTTTAACAATCTGTTTTAAAAAATTTTATATCGGTATCTTCAAGAGTAAATTGTATCCTAAATACTAATCTTTATTCTGAATCATTATAAATCGTCAATCGTATGACAAAAGTCTTTTAAAAAGAGCCAAAGTAATCATTGTTGGCAACTTTAACCTCGGTTTTTCTCAAAATTGTGGTGTGATGGAAAAATTTGGATGCCGTATTTGGAATCAGGGTATCAAAGAATATATAAATCACATATCGGCATTCAAACCAAGGAAGCTTGTCGAGGTGTGTTATTTATATTGAAAAATACGCATTAAAAAAACCACTAAAAACTGTTTCTCTTAATTCCAGTTTGCAAATAGAATTTAAACAAATGGGATCTTTCTTCAGTTGAAAGTGAGTTTTTACGAAAAACTAAGAAAAATTCAATAAAATTATGCATTTAATGCAAAATAAGTAAAAATATACAAAAATATGCATTTATTGCGAAATAATTAAAGATATGCCATACAGAATGCATTTACAGCAAAATGTGCAAAAATTTGCATTTATACCAAAATAAGCATAAATATGCACTAACACATCGCTGCGATTTTAACGCAAATTCTTTGATTCGAAAAAATACTTTGTTTACCCTGTCTCAGACTAAAGCGGAAAATTATGCATTTGCATAAACTGCTAGTCTCTGGTGATTACTTTTTGCATTTCGAGTTTAATATTCACAATTTTTAATAACACACAATAAGTATCGTATGCTTTTCTAATCGCGTTATAAGAGGAAAGGGTGTATTGTTATTGATCTTTTAGAAATAAAGGAATAAGAAATAAAAATCACACATTTTCATATAAATATGTGTACACTCAAAATAATACATTGGTAGAAATACATAAAAATGCAGTTAAATTAATAGAAAGTCTGTTTTTTTTTTTGGTTTCAAAATTTAATTTTAAATGAAACAGCAGTTATATTTCGGTATTTCATTTACTTTTTCATTATTTTATTAATTATTTAATTAATTTATTATTGTGCGCCCCGGTAGGCTAGTTGGTAGCGTGCTGGCTTATCAGTGCGGGGTCGTGGGTTCGATTCCCACCAGAGGCACTGGTCTGTTTTCGCTACAACGCGCCGAAGGCCATATTAGCTAGTGCTCGGTTAGGGTAATAGTATATAATTTGTAATTATATGATTATTAATTAATAAAAAAAAAAAAAAATTATCATTTTTTCTATTGAAATTCTTCATTTACATTTAAAAGAAGCAGCTGTAAAAAATAGAAATAGTTTTCATTCAATAAAAACTAAAAATATAGTAGAAACAACTAAAAATTTCGTTAATTTAATTCATGTTTTATTTTAAAGAAAAAAACAATAAAATTTTGGGTTATTTCTACTCGCGAAAAAATTTACAAAAAGTACCAATGAATTTTTTACATTTTTACTGCCTTATAATTTTGACTGTAAATTTGTCTTATAAGACATTAAAGTCATTAAGGAATATTCTCATTCTCATTCACATAAATATAAATATCAAATGTTAGTGTTAAAATGATAATATGTAATAGGAGTATTGCCTTGTTCAAATGTTAAAAAGAAACTCATATAAAATAAATTTTATTAAGAGGTATAGGAAAAAAAAAGTCGATGTAATTGTAGTATTAGATATTTGTGTAAAATTTCTGATGGTGTCAATGTTGTAGCTGTATAAATATTTCACCCCATATAAACATTAAAGCATAAAAAGAACATTATTATAATGTTTGATAATTGACAGGCAGTAAAGTTTTGAATGTACGGCGATATGCGTAGTATGTATGGCTTTGTAAAGCTAATAATGAGAGAAATGTACACTTGAGAAATTATGTAGATAAAAGTAACTGCAAATTGCAGTTGAAATAACTGAATTTTAGTTAAAAAGGAAAACACAATATATGTATTTAAATCAACTGACGACATTTGCAGTAAAAACAACTGTAAATGCATAAAAAAATGCATGAAGGCATAAAACAACTGCAAAACTTTAAAACAATTGCAAAGTTCTGTTAAAACAACAGACATAAAAATTATTGCAAAATTGTAAAAAAAACAACTAGAAATGTAGTTAAAACCACAAATATTAAAACTATTCTAACAATTAATAATTTAATATAAATTTAATTTTTGTGAATACTCTTGCTGACTCTCAAATAAATTACACAAGTGTTCAAATCTATAGTAAATAATTGTATCTTCAATGCAGTAGTTTTTGTAGGTTATTTAAAAAATAAACTAACAAAAACATTAAAAATTGTTTTAGGTAAAACAACTGCAATTACTGTTAGAATAACTAATGATGTGATACTCTTTTTTTTAGTTTCTTTTGTATGTCATCTGCAGATAGCATTTAGATGAAATTATTAAAGAGCTGAAAGAAAAAATACAATGTTTAACAATACTTTGTTCTCATTAGCTGGAAAAGTTGCTTCATTTAACACTAACATATTTATTTTTATTTTCCTACGTTTATGCGTGATTTTTAATGATTCGTTTTTATAACCCCCAACAAGTTCATGTCATGTATTTGTATTTGTTTAAAAAGTGTATGTATTTGTTCGTATTAATATGTATGTATTTTTATGTTTTCATGTTTTTTACTCGATATTCAGGTGTAAATAAACTGTAAGTTTTCTTTCATTAAAACTGTACGTGTTTATTTATTTGCTTGTGATTTTTCTTCTTACTTTAGGGGTGTTAGTGTTACTTTTAGTTAAGGAAAAGTAGTAGAAATGGCTTTGGCAAATAATACAATGATTTCCGTTTTTTCTTTTATACTACATTTTGATTTCCTTAGTACTGTCAAATTGGTAAAGATATTAAATTAAAATCACTGGTATTTTTTTTTTTTTTTTTATTAATTAATAATCATATAATTAAAAATTATATACTATTACCCACTAGCACTAGCTACTATGGCCTTCGGCGCGTTGTAGCGAAAACAGACCAGTGCCTATGGTGGGAATCGAACCCACGGCCCCCGCACTGATAAGCCAACACGCTACCAACTAGCCTACCGGGGTGCACTAACTGTTATTATTAAAAACGTTCATATGTTGTTTAAGTTTTACATAAATATACTCAAAAAAGAGTTTCCATTAAAAAATTCAATTCGATTGAAAATTTTAAAAATTTAGCTTAAATTGAAAAACAAAATGGATAAAGTTTAACGAATAAGGTGTTTTGATATATTATAAGAATTCTTATTTAAATCATTTTTCTTAATCCTCTAACCGGCAAGCCCGCCTACAGGTGGGGCATTTTAAATTAGCCATAAATGAGCGAAATAGGTGTTTTATAGAAAACCAAATTTTCAAAATATTTTGTAAATTAATTTTTTGTGTGCACAGTTTGGAAACGAGAATGCTTAAAGCGAAAATTTCGTAAATTTTCAAAAAATCAATATTGTAAAATAGTAAACACAAAGTAAGATTAATGCTTAAGTATTAAAAAAATGCTTTTATGTTAGTTTAAGGACATACAGGATTAAAAAAGGATTATTCTAAAAGATATCATCTTTACTTTAAAACATACTAGCGGGCGTTGCCCGCTACGTGCCTTAGACCTAGTTTTTGTGATGATGGAGAACTTTTCAGTTTGCCCACTATTTGTGTACCAAAATTTAATAAAATCCTTTAAGCCATATAAAAGATAACAAAAAGTGGGCGTAAAACTGCCACGCCCACCAAGTCTTAATCTATTATAGCAAATAGTGCTTATGAGTCATTCCAATATCTGTGTACCAAATTTCAATAAAATCTGTTCAGCCATATAGAAGATAGTGAAGATGTGGGCGTAAAAGTGCCACGCCCACAATATCTAAATTTGATATAACTTAAAGTGCTTACCTGTGACATCTCTTTTTGGTACCAAATATCAATTGCATCGGTAAAGCCATATCGAAAATAGTGAAAAAGTGGGCGTAAAAGTGCCACGCCCATCATATAAAAATTTCATATAGCCTATAGTTCCTTCCAGACCGCCCACTATCTATGTGTCGAATTTGAATAAAATCGGTTCAGCCATATAGAAGATAGTGAAGATGTGGGCGTAAAAGTGCCACGCCCACAATATCTAAATTTGATATAACTTAAATTGTTTATCTGTGACATCTCTTTCTGGGTACCAAATATCAATTGCATCGATAAAGCCATATTGAAAATAGTGAAAAAATGGGCGTAACAGTGCCACGCCCATCATATAAAAATTTCATATAGCCTATAGTTCCTTCCAGACCGCCCACTATCTATGTGTCAAATTTGAATAAAATCGGTTCAGGCGTTTGAATGTGATGCTCACACAAACAAACAAACAAACCAACAGTCATTTTTATAATATTAATAAGGATGGACTGATTTTTATAAAATTTGGCAAAACCATTATATTTAGTAGTATTCGAAAAGCCCTTAAGTTTGATCAGTATGTATGGAAGTTAAGGCTTTTTTCGAAAAACTAAAATCGCAATATATTCTTAAATTAAAGCTCAAAAAGTTAAATTTTTGGACTGTAGTTATATGCTGGTAAGAGAAATGAGATTCGCTTTAAAGTTATTTTGGCCCATATCGCCTAAAGTAGGCAAAGAAAGAATATTTTGGTGGAAGAACATATTGTGCATTATTCATGCCGAACACGTGCTATAAATTTCATTTCAAAAACGTTTAGGAAGTATGAGGGTTAAATTTTCATTTATGTGACTTGAACTTAAAAAGATTGTTATGATTATATGCAGTTTATAAATCAGTTAAACTTTTTAATTGGCACAATTAAGTATTTTCTCGATATTTTTTTTTTTTATTTTCATAAAGATCCTTTATTTTAACCTTTTTTTCACAAAGACTATTAAAGTCTTTTATATATCATATTAAATTAATATCTTGTGGCTCCAGTTTCCATGTAAAAATTTATTGAATTATAACCTTAATTCAAAACAATGTTATCTCATTCTTACCCATAATATAATTAAACACTAATTTTAATAAATTTTCGTTTGAGTTATTTTGCTTTAAAAAAATGATGCATAAATTCTTAAAAGAAGACAATAGGAAAATTTCCATCTTTACATATCCCACAGCATACATGGGACTAATTCATTGAGTACACTAGTTAGTTGATGCTCTATGGTAAATAGGGAGTTAATTTCCCTCGAAGGATTTATGCCGTAACTGGTTAAAGTAGTTTCGCTGAATCACTTATTTACAGCGGTATCGTTTGTATTAAAAGAACTAACATCAAACAATTAAGTCAGTTTATTTTTAAAGGACGTATTCCGTGACCGGTCAACTAAGGGAATTTCTCTGCACTTTAACTATATTTTTGTTTTGTAGTTTAAGTGTTTTTATTCTTATCAGTTATTGTTATTTTACTATAGTGTATATATTCTTTTGTCTTTAAACACACGCACAAAAAATATAACTTTTCTGTTAGCCATCCAATATGCACAATAGGGTGTCCCGACAAATGGTGCTTTTACGAACTCGCTTAAGTAATAGCACTCATAATCTCATTAATATAATTCATTTAAACATGCTGAATGGCAAAAACACATATGCTTTCTTCGTCGATTTTTCTTGTGCTTTTGATATGATTCCCAGGAATTCCTTGTTCTATAAACTTTCATCAATGGGATTGTCATCTAAAATAATACGTATACTCCAAAACTCATATGAAAACACTTCCAGCCAAATATTTTACGGAAACTCCTACTCCGATCCATTTAATGTAAATCTTGGTGTCAAACAAGGATGTATTTTAAGCCCAGTTTTATTTGCCTTATACCTGAACGACTTAGCCGATACTTTGCCTGGTGGAGTAACTGTAGATAATATCACAGTCAAAATTCTACTTTATGCTGATGACATTGTCTTGCTGTCCGACTCGCCCAGTGGCCTTCAAACCATGATAGATTCTCTCCTTACGTACAGTAACCTGTGGCATTTAAAAGTCAACCTTACTAAATCTAAAGTTTTAGTTTTTCGGAGCGGAACAAGAATATCAAAAAACTTAAAGTGGAATTATGGAGAAGATGAAATTGAAATTGTAAACTCATACAAATATCTTGGTATGGATTTGTGCTATAATTTGTCTTTTAACAAACATTTAGAAAACAAACTAACAACATCAAAAATGGCGATTTCTTCTACTTGGTCTAAATATATAAACCATCCTAAAATTTATAATAAAAATAAATTAAAAATCTTCATTGCTGCTTCTCGCTCAATAATGTTCTACGGTGCCCAAATATGGGGTTATAAAAAATATGATGTAGTTGAAAAATTATTACGATTTTTTATTAAAAAGATGTTATTTTTGCCTAGCAACACTCCAAACTACATGCTTCTTCTAGAAACTGGCTTAAACTCTCTATATCTTGAAACGTTTAAAATTGCATTTTGATTACATCAACAAGGTCCTTAACATGCCTTATAATAGATTGCCTCGCAAGCTTGCGGAAATAATAATTGCTAAACACACTTTTTGGGCTGAGGATTGGATTAACCTCTGTGAAAAAATTAATTTTGTTCCAGTAAATAGTTCCGTGCCACTTTGCAAACACCACAAAACAATTTTGTCTATGGTTAAAGTTTACGAAAAGGAAAATCTAATAGCCGATGCAAGAAGTTCTCAATTTCATGATCTATATCCACAGTTAAACCACTCTTTGCTACAAATTACTACCTCGAATCTTTCTTCTCGTGCTATAAGTCAATTGATTAGAGCCAGAGGAGGCCTTCTTGATATAAACGCTAGATCTTTTAGAGCTTCATCAGTCGGGTTATGCACACTTTGTAACCTTGACGCAACAGAAAACACTTTTCATCTTATTGGTATCTGCCCTATTTATAACAGTATCAGAATTCAATATTTCAACAAAAGTAATCTTAATTTAACTGAAGTCCTAAATATACTCAATGGACAAACTTATAACTTTAATACTCTTGTAAATTATTTAGATATTTGCTTAAAATACAGAAAACTAATATTGAATGAATTTGCATAGTTTCTGTTTTAAAACCGAATTAAAAAATTTAAATTACATGTATATATATAATTTTTTTTTTTTTTTTTTTATAAATTTTTTTTGTAAATATGTATGAAAAAATAATTATAATGTTTTTTAAACAGCTTTTATTTTGCCAATCTGGCTAACAACTATTAAGTTATGCCACTTATAGATAACTAATTATATTTATTCTTGAATCTAATGAATTTTATTGTAAATATATTTTTATATCTATTAAATAAATAAATAAAAAAAAAATAAAGTAATAGCACTCAAACGATGAGTATTGAAGAGGCGAATATAAAAAATATCACGAAAACTTTTTTGGAGGGTTCTTTTAGGTTCTTTTATGTTCCGTTATGTAGAGCTTATTATGAATTTTTTTTTAGAGCAGTTTTGGTCCACCGCAGCATTTTTAAGATTTTTTTAGTACACAGAGAAAACAACAATTGCAACAATCGAATTTCTTGCCAACCGAATGATTTGGTTGCATCAACAGAATTATTCGATTTTCGCAATCAATTGAAATTTTATGCTTCAACCGAAATTTTGTTGTATTAACCGAATTTCTATTACCACAAATAAAAATAATGATGGCTTCAACCTAATCATAAAGTTAGCAAAAATTCGGTAGTCACAATGAATATGTACATAACAACTAAATATTTTCTTAAATTTCGTATCAAAACACTCAAGTAACACTGTACTACTTTTTTTGAACTGTTGACCTTAGTTAAATGCCACTTAAGACTTTTTGTGAAGAAAGTCAAAATAATTACAATTATCATATATATATATATATGCTGACAACTTGAAAATGCTGCGGTGGACCAACACTGTTCTTAAAAAAATTTTATAAATATTTTTAGAGATTCTACATAACGAAATTTTGAGACCTATTCCCTTAGCAAATAAGGCAACTTTTTTGGACAAATCATACCATTTGTGATATCTTAAATCGCGTGTCAATATGCTTCATTTGAGTGCTATTACTCAAAAAATGTTTTTAAAAGGACACCGTAATGTTTGCATTGCGTTTGCATTGTACGCAGAAGCTTCTGTAATTGAGACACGACTATTGTTTAAAATTCCTTATTTTTTTTTAATTTATTTGAATATTTTTTGTTAGACGCATCACTCAACAGGTCACAAGGTGTCTAAAATATATCAATTGACCACCTTTTCTTACAACTACATTTTCGTTTTATATAAAATAAATATCAAATATCCTAGGTTGGATCGGTTGCTGCTGCCATGGGATTTGTCATACGTGTCACCTAGTGCCGACCCCTTTCTCCATATGGTGGTTTCATTAGCATTGCTATCAATTATACTAAAGTTATTTTCATTTACATATTTTGTTGAGTTATTGATAGGGATTTTTAATTTATCAGTGGCAATGATTTTTAACTGAATTGCAATTGATTATTTTTTTACTCAAAAAAATAATTATAATTAAAGTTTCAAAAAACTTTAAAATGGAAAAAATCTAAAAATTCCACAAAAATTGTTTACATCAATAAAATCTAGGCTTGTTTTATTCCATTCCATTTCATTTCCTGCGTGCAGTGTAGAAATTCCACTAGTTTATCGTTCTATTTCATTTTGTTCCCCATGGTTAGTGTTTTAATTTCACTCGTTCCCTGTTTCATTCCATTTCGTTCCTCATTAAAGTGCTTTAACTCCTTCTATGTTCCATTTCGTTTTCCTTGCATATTGCTTCAATTCCTTTCGTTCCGTATTCCATTCATTTCGTTTACCATTTAATTTCCACTCGTTGCCTGATTTAGAATAATGTCCCATTCCATTCATTCCATGACATTCTTTTCAAAATAATATATATTATAACTTCCCTGGCCAAAATCCATTGATCGTTTTCATTTATCAGAACTTTTTTTTGTGCAAACCAATGCTTTTAATCAATTGTGATTAGAACGATTTCATTTTCATTAGTAATGTGTTTTCTAAAGAAACTTCTTCCATTACCATTAAATTGTACTAACATTTTCATGATACTAAAAAATTCCCAAGTACGTTCCCCTATATACATATATGTTGTACTGTTCACCAAAAAATTTTACCGCATTCAAAAAAATTTAATTTCAAAGAAAACCAAAAAAGTCATCATCTACGATTTATGGCCACCAACAACTTACTAACTTTAGTTCTTTGGGTTATGGTTGTTGTTGCTGTTGATGGTGTTGTTCATATGAACAAATAGTGGCATAGTTGCTGTTGCTATGTTGCCATTACAAATAAAGGTTGGTTGGTATGCTTTAATATTTTGTTTACTTAAATGGCTTGTGATTGCTTTAACTAGTTAAACTATGGGAAAGAACTTAAATCGTTCTTAAATTGAAGCTTTACATTTTTTTTTATATAAATTTTGACTTTATGAAAGTTTAAAGCTTTAATAAATATTTAATTTAAAACCGATTTTAATCGGATATTAAATCGTGATTTAATGAAAATTTAAATCAGTTTTTAAATTGTTTTAATTAAAGCTTCAATCTTACTTTAAAACACGGCTCAAATGTGTAGTTTTAGGCCCATAGCTTATACCATAGACGGGCATTAGTACATGTAGTTTAAAAACAATTATACTTGCAATATATGTTTCTTCTGCGGTAACATATCTAACGATATGTATTTTTTTTTTATATAGCCTGTATAAAACTAGATATTAGACATGTATGCTATACATAATAAGATATATTCTATTGTCATAAAAGTCGAAAAATTAAAAAATTTCTTGAAACTTTCAGGAGTTTTTTTCAAGTCATATTGTGGTTTATAAGTGAAAATAAAATTTACCGATTTTTCAACTTTCGGATTGGAATTAAGTATTAAGAACGGTATTTAAAAATGGTGTAATTTGACAGAGTTTGTGGTATACCAAGTAGATGTCAGCGCACCACTAACGGGATACAAATATTTCAAACTTTGTGCGCCCCGGTAGGCTAGTTGGTAGCGTGCTGGCTTATCAGTGCGGGGGTCGTGGGTTCGATTCCCACCAGAGGCACTGGTCTGTTTTCGCTACAACGCGCCGAAGGCCATAGTAGCTAGTGCTCGGTTAGGGTAATAGTATATAATTTGTAATTATATGATTATTAATTAATAAAATAAAAAAAAAAAATTTCAAACTTATAGGAAATTGGCGTAAATTTTTTGAAAATTTATGTTTTTTGCTTCTCACATTCAAAATTATATTTGAAATTGGCTATCGTATTGCGTAAACTGAGTTTCCTTGTAAACTGCACCTCCGGGACAAAAAGGCAATTTGATTTTTTTTTTAACGATTACCTGAAAAATACCCTAAACTCAACTAAATATCATTAAACCGTCAAAAAATGCCTGTTTATACAAAATAAAGGCGGGTTTCTTTTAAATTTCAATATATGACAAAAAAAATGTTAAATGTCATAAATACAATGAGATCAATAAATTGATGTTGATTTAATACATTTTCAATCCAAGCAAAAACTGCAATTTTTAATTTGCTTGAAACTTAAAACCGTCATAATTTCCCCTGTTAAAGCTAAATGATTAACGCAAATGGATTTAGCATGCATAAACATCGGGTAATATATACACAAAAGATTATTCATGTCATACAAAAAAAAAATTTTTAAATTTTTTACCTCTAATTGTCAATAATTTTGATTTTCCTTTGCTCTTATACTGTCCCATAAAAACTATTTGTTTGTGTGATTTACGATAGCTTGTATATGATGACATGTGTATAATACAACTTTATATATAATTATATATGCTATTAAATGATAGACGATATTATTATATATGATTTTATATATGACTCAAGATGAATAATTTAGTTTGAAATATGATTGTATATGGTACAACATCATAAATATTTTATCTGTGCATAAGATATAATTATACCGTTTCATATAACCCCGTATATAAGTATGTATGCGCCTGATGACTACATTTCACACATTCACAAAATTAGAAAAAGTCGATTTGGTTTGAACCGCTATATATAGTTTTAACAAATTTTGTCTCGTTGATTCAAAATCTGATTTCCAAATTTTTTCATCACAATTTTGAGAAAACCGGGATTGTGTATACAACACATCCAAGCAGCTTAAGCATTTTTATTACGGTGCGAGATACATTAAACTTTATTCTCTATGATGAGTTAACATACTTTTCAATTTTAATTATTATTATAGGTAAAAATTCCATTTGAAAAATACTTCATTAAAAATTACCAAATCTTAGATTTTTTAGTCTTAATTTATTTTAGGATTACAATACAAACTTTGAAGGTTCCTTTTTTTTAATGTCGGCGGAAAAGTTAAAATTATTACACAAAATTTACACCAAACTTTTTAAATTGCATTTCATATATAAACTATCTTTAAGATTGTATGAAATTATAGTTATATGAAATTATAGTCTTACGAATTTTTTGTGCAAATTAAAATAAAAAAAAATGATTGAAAATTAAACTTTTCATGAAATTTAAGTAGATCCAATTTAATCCCAAAATGTCTAATTCCATCCCCCAAAAATAACATTTCTTTTTGGATCTAATTAGATCCAATTATATATAAATTAATCGCATGGTATATTTTGGGATCTGTCAGGATCTTAATTAGATATTATAGGATTTCCCAATTTCGATCCAGTTTAATCCAGTAATATATTTGATGTATCTAATTGGATAACCCAATGCTAAAATGAAGTTGGATATTATTAAAAATCGTTCTATATCAAATGAGATATAATTTCATATATAAAATATAACTTTTTTTGATCGGGAAGTTTTATGATTATGCCCTTTATTAGAAGAAGTACCAACTAAGTACTTGTGCTATTTTGTTTAAGTAGCAGTACAAACTGTTTGTATTGTACAAAAACTGTACTTAGCAAGTACCCATGGAATTTAGAAAGTACCATAGTACTTAGTAATTTATTATAATTGTGTTTGGCAAGTACCATAAAACGTAGCAAGTATCTACAGTATTTAACAAGTACCTACGGTATTAAATATGTACTCGTAGTACGTAGAAAGTAGTCATAGTACTGTAACAAGTACTTTGTAAGTGCCTTCAGTGCTTATTAAGTACTAAGTTCCATAGAACGTCTTAAGTAACTATAGTGCTTAACAAGTACCATAATTATTTGAACGGACCTACAATTCTTAACAATTAGTAAGTACCATACTATACAAGTACAATAGTGTTTAGCAAGCACCTAAAGTATTTGTAAAGTAATCTTAGTACTTAGCATGTACGCATATTACTTAACAAGTTCTCAAAGTAGTAAGCAAGTACCATGGTACATATTAAGTACTTGTACTACTTAGCGATTACCTTTAGTACTTAGCAAGTATTCATACTTGGCAAGTATTCATACTTAGCATGTACCTAGGTACTTCTTAAGTACCAAGTATTTGTATCAAGTAATGGTACGGATGATTAAGTACATTAAAATTACTTGTATATGATTTTGTTCAAGTACCACTACGTACAAAGTACTTTTATTACTTCCCAACTATGGCTTATCCTTTATGTTTCTGCTATAACTAGTGAACTGTTGTTTGTTTGTATTGGTGTATATCTGTTATGTAGTTGTATTAGTGTACTCAGTGCCATTGCTGCACTTGAAGTTGTTTATTATTGTGCTAATCTCCGCCATGTGGCAATTTCTTGTGGCCACTTTGGTGGTAATATTTTATTGTTTATTGCGGTTAGACGGTAGTAAGCATTGCGGCAATATACTTTATATTCTTCCAAACTGCCAGTGCCGATGCTACTGAACTCTATATAATAAAATAAACGAGATTTTCCAAACAAGCTTTTGTAGTTTTTTTTTCTTTGTATACGGTTTTACTCTTAGTTTGTGTGCAAGATTTTATAATATTATTTATTTTACTTTTTTTTTTTTTGATAAGCTCAAGTGGAAATTGTGTCAAATCTATGGTAAGGTCGTTATTTTTCTCTATATTTCATGTATACACTAGCCATTTTTCTGTTGCATAATCAAGTTGAGTTTATTATTAAGTTCTTTTATTATTTAAATGTTGATAAAATATTAAATTATGAATAGAATAGAATAGAAAATGTTAATAAAATTGTTATGATTCTTTTTTGTAAAGTCATTGAAAAATTATTGTAATCAATTTAAAGAAAACTGTAATGAACAAACAAATTGCTAAACAAAGAGAATTTTCTTGAACGAGTTTTATTGAAGCTTTTCACGAAACTAATGAAGTTTTCTTCACAAAATGAATTAAAAACTTGCCTAAACTTTATGAAACTGCTTCATAATTTTTATGAAACTATTTTTAATGAATCTTTTTTATTAGGCTTATGAAATTTTTAATAAATACAATTTAATTTTGAATAAAATTTTATGAAAAACTGCATTGATTTAATGAAAAGTTTCCATGGACGAATAACAGTGACATTTCATAGATCTAATGCAAAAATTCATTGAAATCAAGCAGAAAATTCTCTCACTGTACCAAGACAAAAGAGTTTAAAAAGGAGAATTTTGTACAGGCTTTTATGAATGTTAACCCTGCAGTACTATCGTCTGGGTGGAATCCATTCATAAGGCAGAATTTTTGTTTTTTTTTTTTCAAGAGAGAGAGAGAGATTTCTGTATTTTGGAATTTTTATTGAAAAAAAAAGATTATTTGCATAATTGAATTTAACTGATATGAATGACAGATAATAAATAAGTAGGGGTGGGTTACACCCAACGATAATAATGCCGTAAGTTGAGTAACGATAGTACTGCAGGGTTAAGATATATTTTCTTTAAACATATATACACACAGAGAAAAATTTAGATATTTGCCAACTGAAATTCGGTTACTACTACTCAAATTCTGTTATTATAAATTTCAGTCGATAGATAGATACAACTGAACATTAGTTTTCACAACAATGTTCGGTTAATGCAACTGAATTTTATTTGCAACACCCAACATTTTTAGAAATCTAATGTTAATATCGTTGTACTAACAGAATTTAAAAGTTGTTACCATTAAAAATCACTTTTCAATTCGGTTGGCACTTTATTTCTCTGTGTGTAAGACTATTACGAAATTTTAAAAGACTACGTAAAATACATAATTTTTAAGAGTAATAAATTTTAAATTAAATTTCTATTAGAACTTTTAATACAACTATTAACTCGATATTAAAACCCCTAGACGTATGAGTGATATTTAATTAATTCTTACTATTGCTTACATGGCGTATGAGTGATATTAATTAGTAAAACACTTGCTCGTAACATTGCATACGTATCGTATGAGTGATATTTAATTTTTCATACACTTGTAAAACGAAATACAAAAGAAACAATTAAATTGTGTTCATTTAGTAAACAATTTTTAATCTGTATTATTTTTAAATGCTTTTTAAGTGCTTAATTTATATTTTCATCATTTCTCTTTCATTGGTAATTTTTTCTTCTGAATTTTGTTTTTTTTTTTTTCGTTGGTAAAAATCGCTTCATTTAAATACATACTTCATGTCATAATTCTTAGTTATTAAAAATTTTCACTCATCATTATTTTTCAAAACTACTTTTATTCAAAATATAAATGACAGTGAAATGGGTATATTACCCATTCTCTTTCGCTTTCTCTATTCTGGTTAATCCCTATTATTTAATGAAGTACATTTTGTTTTCATTTTAACAATTGCAGTTTCTTTTTTAAGCATTTTTTATATTTAATTTTGTTTAAACTTCAGTTTCATATCTTTTAACGATAGTATTTTTTGTGCTCTTTGTACAAAAGCTGCAGCTATAAAAAACAATTGTGTCAAAATTTTTTTCTTCTACACTCATTGAAAAACGTTAGTAGACAAATTAATAAAGCCGTTAGTAATCCAACTTTACAAGTTTTAAAGAAATTTTTAGTTCAAATTGAGATTTTAGTTAAACATTTTGCTATTTTGACTTGATGAAATGCTAACTTTTTAACTATTTTTTTTTTGCTGACTTTACTAAAGTGTAAAAATATTATGTTAATAACACTGTTCAACAAAATCAAATTTTTTCCAAAATTACAATGTCCGACCTATAAATTTTGATAGAAGAGACAAAAAAAAGAAGACACATGTCTCGGCGTTTTGAAAGTTTACATTTGGGTTTCATTTTAGGGGAAGGTAAAGTTTCCCTCAAATGCAAATTTTGTGTTGTCAATCGGCATAGAAAATCGGGCAAATTTAAAGCGGAGTGACCACTAACATCAAAATAGCACCATCAAACTCAGCGTATGAACATTTAGCGATTGTACAATTTTGGAGTAGTTTCGCGTAATTTTATTAATGCAAAATATGTAGTATTTTCGATATTGACAGCTCATATTTTTTGATGCACAGAAAAAGTTATTGTCAAAAAATTGCAATTAAACTTTTGTTTGATTTCAAACTCACTTTCAATTAAAAGTTTAATAATATCTATAAAATGGTTAATTGAAAAGGCATTTGGTGCACACCAAATTTCTAGTTTTCATAACCAATAACGACAACCAAGAAAAAAAAATTTTAAAAATTTAAAAAAATCACCCAAATTTAAAAAAATCGATTAATTAAAAAATTCTCCAAAATTTGAAAAAAGCTTCAAAATTTAAAAAATTAGCAAAAATTTTAACATCTTTAAAATTAAAAAAAAAAAAACGCTAAAATTTAAATAATACTCCTAAATTTATGAGAATTCGCCAAATTGAAATAAATCGCTTAAATTGAAAAAACACCAAAAGTTAAAAAATTCACCGAAATGAAAAAAAAAATTACCGAAATAAAAAAGAATACAAAAATTAAAAGCGTTTTCGATATATAGATTTTTTAAATTTTAGGGTTTTTTTTTTCAAATAATAGTGCTTTTTACCAATTTGTGCGATTTTTTCAATTTTATCTATATTTGAATTTTGACAATTGTTAAAAAATTTACCGAAATGAAAAAAAATACAAAATTAAAAGCGTTTTCGAGATATAGATTTTTTAAAATATAACGTTTTTTTTTCAAATAATAGTGGTTTTTTAACCAATTTGCGCGATTTTTTCAATTTTATCTATATTTGAATTTTAACAATTGTTTTCTAATTATTCTCAATTTTGGCGTTTTTCAATTTAATTTGGTTTTGACGTACTTCGCCCAGTTTTTGAGAAAAAAAAATGTTTTTTTTTTTTTTTTTTAACAATAACTTCCGATTTTGGAGGTGTTTTCCAATATCTAAAGATTTTAAATATATTTTTACTGTAGCAACGCGTAATTATCGATCTTACAAAAGTCATATCCTTCTTAAATTTACAAAAAGTCAATATTAAATCAATAATTTTTTCATATCAATAAAAACAATTAAAACATTTCCTTTGAATAGCATTACAAAAATTTTACTGTTATTCATATCACACTCATCGAAATAAATCTGTAAAAAGCAGAAAAATCTACTAAACATTAGTTTAAAATTACTTTGATGAAAGAACTGCTTAAATTAGCAGATTTTTTTTTTCTAAATATTATTAAAATAAGAGCAGCAACAGTAAAATACAGTAGTAACTTTACGATATTTTAGTTATATTCGATTGAAATACCAATTTACTTTGCTAAAATTAGCAAAAACTTTTAATAAAAACTAATAAAAATTATTTTGTTTAATTAAAATTTATAAACTACGAGGGCGGATTAATAAGTCCGTGACTTTTTTAATGAAACACAGTTTTTTTTTGCAAAAAAAAAAAATTATTTTTCAACATAATATCCTTTTAGCTTAATACACTTAGTCCAACGTTTCTGCAATTTTTGTATCCCTTCCAAAAAATAGATCTTATCGAGGTAAATAAAATAGGCATTTGTTTGATCAATAATTTCATCGTTGGAGCTAAATCTCTTTCCACCGAGCCATTTCTTAAGGTTTGGAAATAGAAAATAGTCACTGGGGGCTCAATCCGGAGAATATGGAGGACGAGGTACCAATTCGTAGTCCAATTCATGGAATTTTGGCATTGATACTACACACGTGTGCACCAGTGCATTATCTTGATGAAAAAGAATTTTTTTTCTTGGCCATATGGGGTCGTTTTTTTTGTAAATCCTCGTTAAATCGGTCCAATAAGCTGGCATAATATTCGTCGTTTATTATTTTTCCCTTTTGAAGGTAATCGATGTGGATTATCCAGCGTGCATTCCAAAAACTGTTGTCATCACCTTATTGACCGACAAACTTACCTTGGCCTTCTTCGGAGCCGGTTCACCCGGAGAAACCGGCGCTACGAAATAACCCCCAATGAAATAACACCCAAACGACAAAATGAAATAACCCCCAATGAAATAAATCCCAAAAAAAAATGAAATAAGTCCCAACAAAAAAAATGAAATATTCCCCAAAGGTGAAAATGAAATAACACCCAAAATTTGGGGGTTGTTTCGTAATGAAATAACTCCCAAAGGAAGAAATGAAATAACCCCCAATGAAATAAGCTCCAAAGAAATGAAATATGTCCCAATTTTTTTTTATTTTTTATTTTCATATTTTTGATTCTTTTGTTACACTGTTCAGTTTTTCTGCGTGGCGGCCTGCGGCCGATCTTAGGGGTTTTCTCCTCCATAGGACGCGGCAGGTGGCTTCGCTGAATACAGTTTTCCTGCGCGCGTCTCATTATCTTCCCTAGTGTGACGCGCGCAGGGAAACTTATTTAGTGAAGCCACCTGCCGCGTCCCATGGAGGAGAAAACCCCTAAGAGCGGCCACAGGCCGCCACGCAGAAAAACTAACAAATATTAAAAAAATTTCACTTTTAGCAAAATGAAATATCCCCCAAAAAATATGAAATAACCCCCAAAATAATTGCATATGAAATAATCTCCAAAGAATTTAAATTTTGGGCTTTATTTCATTGGGGGTTGCTTCATAATGAAATAATCTCCAAACCGTAAGATGAAATAATCCCCAAAAAAATGAAAAAACCCCCAAACAATTTTACACAATTTTTTTGGGGGTTATTTCATTTTTGGCCGTTGGGGGTTATTTCATTGGGGGTTATTTCGTAGCGCCGGAGAAACCCTTTGTTTAGACTGCCGGAGTGTTGTAATGGATCCATGTTTCATCCACAGTTACTTAACGCAGCAAAACCTCATTCGAATTGCGGTTAAACAACTCCAAACAATCCTTTGAAGTTTTCACACGATTACATTTATGGTCAATTGAGAGCAAACACGGCACCCATCCTTCAGACAGCTTTCTTAAACCCAACTGATCATTTAAAATCGAAACCACACTGATATTTGAAAAGCCTATGACATCAACAATCTCACGCACCTTTACTCTTCGATCGGCCAACACCATATCGTGGATTTTTTCGACATTTTCGGGTGTATTGACCTCAATAGGCCGTCCAGAACGTTCAGCATCATTTGTACTTGTGCGACCACAACGAAAGTCAGTAAACCACTTTTTTACCATTCAAATCGATAGTGCAGAGTCCCCATAGTATTTATCAAGCTTTTCCTTGGTTTGATTGATGGTTTCTTTTCTTTTTCGCAAAAAATAATGTTTAATGAGCACCCGAACTTTTTTCCATTTTTAAAAAAATCCACGATGTTGTATGTTTTTAACAGCTGTTAAACGCAAAGTAATTGACGGAACTTGCTTAAAACTTGACAGTAGTCTATTAACAGGTGGTACTTGATGGCAGCAGTGTTGCATTTCATAAAACTACGAGGGAAGTTCGAAAAGTCACGGACTTATTGATCCGCCCTCGTAAAAACAGCAAACAAAAACTATAATATTAACAAAATTTTTTTTGCTTAATTTTTGTTAAAAAAACTGTATATTGTGGATTTCAGAAGGGGCAGATTTTTTTTCGCATTAAAAAAATCTAAAAAAAACTCAAAATTTCATATGTTCTTATGATTTTCTACGCTGATGTAGCAGATTAACTTAAATTTTAGCTTAAATATAACTGAATATTTGTATATTCACTAGATTTATTTTTTTGCTATTCTTATCTTTGTAATATTTAGCAAAAAAAAATTACTAATTCTAGTAATTTTTTCAGAAACGTTATTTTTAACTAATTTTTAGTAGTTTAACCAAAAATGTTTGCCAATTTTTTTCTATTTGTGTATATATGAATATTAAACTAAAACAGTTCAAAAACGAAAAGAAAAAAAAAAGTAATGAAAAGCCATTAAATCGTTTTAACATGTCTAGTGTAAAAACGCCTATTAAAAACAATGACCTTAATACATTTAAATACAAAAAAGCAAACAACAATCTCTCTATAAAATTAAAACAACAACTACAAACAAAACAATAAACTAGTTAAATAATACGAATAAAAGGATGAAAAATCCTGCCATTGTAAAAGTTTAAAAATATAACAAAAACAACAATAAAAAGAAAACTTTTGAATATAAAACAACAACAACAACAAAAACAACAAAAAATACAACAAATAAACATACATATTTAAACAATAACACTAATGCACACGTATGCTAGAATGCACTTTTACTCATATATTCATATACTTATATATAAATACGTATATGTGTGAGTATTGGTGTTTGTATATTTACAAACAAACAAAAAGCCATAATATACATTAAATGTATCTAAACAATACTAACCTAAAAACACACAAAGGAACCTAGAATCTACCACATGCAATCCATACAGCCATGGATAAATACAAATATAAGTGTGTGGATTTGTTATTGCAAAGCCAACAATATATATAAGGCTTTTCAAGCCAATTGTTCAGCTAAAAAAAAAATATATTGTATCAATGTCAAACTTAGAGAATTTATAAAGGGTCCGCCAAATAACTTTTTTTTTTTTTGAAAATGCTATAAAAAAAACTACTGAATATTTTCTCAAATTTCTTTTTTATTTGAAAGTACAATCCTTCCGGTTAATAATGGAAAATAATTTCATTCAAATGGCTGCCTCGGCTGGCCATGCAGTAGCCTACACGATCGGTCCAATTTTAAGCACATTATCGAATTATCGATTGTGTGCAGCTGTATTTCACCAATGGCTTCACGAATATTGTCCTTTAAAGCGTCAATTGTCTCTGGCTTGTTGGCGTAACACTTATCTTTGACGGCACCCCACAAATAATAGTCCAACGGTGTCAAATCGCAGCTCCGAGGTGGCCAAACGACATCAGCTCTGCGGCTGATAATGCGATCTTCAAAAACAGGGCGCAAAACATCGAGTGTAGCTTCGGCTGTGTGGCACGTAGCGCCGTCCTGTTGAAACCAAATGTTGCCAATATCCTCCTCTTTAATTTTTGTGAACAAAAATTCGTTCAACATTGCCCGATAACGATTCTTCCAAAATCCGTACGCAATTTTCGCACACATTCTGCAACATTACCATGATTTTCAAAGTAATGTCGCAATATTTCCCAGCGTTGTTCAAGCGTATACACAACCATATTCGTTCAGCGGAAGGATAAAACTAATTATCTGTCAAATCAGACATGAGCTAAGTGTTACCATTCACGAAATAAGCACTAGTTGAAAAAAAAAACGTTAGATGGCGGACCCTTTATATAATACAAAAAAAATAAAAAAATAAAATATTAGGCAAAGTAGTATTTTTTTAATATTGACCAATTTTGTGTTTTTTTAATATATTATTTAGTATAATTTCCTGTATTTACTTTTTCCGTTTTCGTTGGAAAACAGTTTTTTGCCCATTTAGCAACAGAATCCGTTTTCAGATTGCCGGTAATTTTATTTTGTAAAATTAGTGAAATTATTAGCACCAACCACCAGAGAAAACAAGCCGACCCTAAATTTTCGGCGGGGCGCCGCAACCGCTTTAGCTACGGCGGCGGCGGCGTTTAGGTTAAAAAACCGGCGGCGGCTGAATTGTCGGCTTAAAATGCTGTTTTTTAACTGTTGTTACGATTTTTAGATAAAATCTAGTGATATATCGCTATATTTTTCATCAGATCTATTTTCTTGTTAGTAATCAACACAAAAAAAAAACATTTGCAAGCATATTCACAAGTTATTAATTATAAAGATTTAATTAAATTGGGTTGGCTAATTGTTAATAAAACAAATAAGTTCATATATATAAAAACTCATTTATTTATTCAAAGAAAAAAAAAAAAAAATAATAATAATTTTTTTTTTTAACTGATATAATACATTTATTGCATGTCAAAGCAATCAATGGGTTTTCAGCACTTTTCCCAAATTTAACGACAATTGGTATGAACGTTACCTTTTACAAAACAAATACTCTTACAAAGCTTAAGAGTTTTGTTCCTTCTAGTTCCCGAAATGTAATGTCATAAAAATCAAAGATTTTCAGAAAAATCAAAGATTTTCATAAAAATCATCGAATTTTCCCTTAAATTATGCACGCATCTTTAGAAGTATGCATAACTTGTTTTGGGGTCAAAGCTAATTTTGCAAAATTTTTGCTTTTCTAATACTTTTTTATTTGATATTTCCAAATGCCCAAAATGGTTCCAGCATTCTGAGCTAATCTTTTACATTTTTTTTATTTTAATATTATCTTCTGATAATAATTTTGGTCCTTTGGGACACCGAAAACTTCTTCAGAATCCGATTCTAAAGATTCAATATTTTCCATACTTTTATTAAAGTTAAAATCTAATTTTTGTTAAAGTTCTGCCTATTATATAGGCTCTAGCTTTTCTAAAACTTCGGGTTCTGATGAGATCTTTAGCTAGATCGAAATACTAGTATCAACCTAGCTAATATGTTTGATTTGCTTTATTTTTGTAAATATACGGAGGTTGAAAGCTCGTTATAAATTGAAAATAAAATCTAATTTGTTTCGCATTTTTTCTTTTTTGCTTTAATTTTTTCTTCTTTCTGTAAATTTTTGTTATTTTTTACACGTTTTACAACCACTTATTACTGATTAAAATGGTAAAAAAATTGGTCTATTACGTTCTAATCAAAAATTGGCGGCGCAAATAAAAATTCGGCCGGTGTCCCTTTAGCCGACTCACATTTTAAGCCGAGGCGAGCAAATTAAAACGGCGGCGGCTAAAAATTGAAAAAATCGGCGGCGCGCAGCCGATTTTGCGCCGATCGGCTTGTTTCTCTGCCAACCACGCATACTTCGGCCAATTTTTGCAAAAATATAAAAAGTTGTTGTTGTTCCTTTTTTATTCGGTTGGCTTGAAAAGTCTCATATATTTATAAAATCAGCAAAATGAAACAAATAATATAAAATAACTGCAGTTTGGCCATAGTAAAAAAATATAAGTATATGTGGTAAACTGTCACACAACAGCTTATGTTAATAATCTTAGTAATGTTATACTAGCATCAGAGCTTCAAAAGAATTAATTCGATTTGAGCTTAATTCACAAAAATTTGAATTCAGAATTAAAAAATGCATATATTTTATTCCATTGATCCATTCCCTAAGAATTCCATCACTAGCTTCATTCAAAAGCTTTAATAGATATTAAATGAATTCCTAACTTGAATGTGTTAAATTATATGTTCATTCAACATTTTGCTAATTGAATGAAGAAATCTTAGTATCATTCATTAATACAAAGAAGTTTGACATTAACACACAAATAAAAACGTAACACACAAGCAGTAACAAGCATAAAACGAGTTTTTCTTTTGTTGTAGACTAATTATAAGTAATTTGCTTTTGTTTTATGTAAATATTTCAGTTAAATTATGACAAATTTCGTAAATCATATGACTAAATGAATGAAAGCAAATCTTTCTTCATTCACGCTTTTACTAAATGAATGAAGAAAATTTTGAATCATTCAAGATAGAATTCATTCAAATTGGAATTCATTCATATTATTTAAAGTTTTTAAGAATTAAGGTAAGAATTCATTCCTTATGAATGCTTTTTCGAAATGAAATTTAAGTAAAATTTCATTCATTTTACAAAATTGAATTAAAGAATTAAGCCTTTTCAACCTTTGATTGTAGCATAAGCCTTGAAATATGCATGTAAAGATGATTCGATTATTTTTTACATCGACTTAAGCTCTTTAAACTTATTATCGCAGATTTTTTGTAATAATAATAATATATAAAAACATAATAATATACATAAAACATAAACCACTATATAAACAGACATAATATTATACATACTGACATTTGCATTTACATGCCCGACACTCACACACAAATATACTCACATTCAAATAAATAAATACAAACAATAATAAAATAAATACTAAATACAGCGTATTTGCACAATTGTAGAGAAACTAGAGATCTGTGTTAAAACTAATGGCGACCAAAGATAGATGGAGAAATTTCAAAGTAAAAGTCCCTAATGAAGCAGTATTAAAGCCAGGATAAAGATCTTATTAAATCACTATTAAAGCCAAGAGTTAATTTATTATTAAATCACTATTAATGAAGGGATTAAAGTCTTTTTAAAACCTTTATTAAAGCCATGATTAAAGTCCATATTAACTCACAAAGCTAGGTATAAGTCATAATTAAATTAAACTATTAAATCTACGATTCAAGTCCTTATAAAAGCTTTATTAAAGCCAGCATAGAAGTCATAAAGACTATTTCAAATTCTGGATTAAAGTATTTTTAAAGCCGCTATTATAGACAGAATATAAGTCTCTATTAAATCACTATTAAACTCTGTCTAAAGTCCATAGAAAAACACAATTATTTTCACGACTAAAATGTGTATGAAACCACGGTTAAAGACAGGATTAAAGTTTTTTTTTACAAACGCGTTTGGAGCCATGATTTAATTATTTATAAAACCGCTATTAAAGCCAGGATTTAAGTCTTTATAGAACCACTCTCAAAGCCAGAATTAAGGACGTTATAACACCCCGATTAAAGCCAGGGGGGTTACCGCGTAACTCGATTCGAAAAGAAAAATGTACGAATACGAAGAAATTGTACCGCGTAATACGATTTTGGTACTTTTTTTCTCAAAAGTACGGCCATTTTTCCCCCCTTTTCGACCAAAAAAATCCCTTTCGAAAATGCAACTCTGTATTACGAAGATGAACAGTTTTTGCGATAAAAAGGTTCGAAAATTGTTCGAAAGCTATTTTGCTAGTGACAAGTGAAAAACTATTAAAAATGTAGGTATTACACATTTAACAAATAAAAAATGATTAACAAAAAAAGAAAACTTAATAATATTGTTTATTTATGTAAAAATATTTATTAAATTACTCAATAATCATGTTATATTAAATGTAATAATATTTGTGTTTTCAATTTTATACACAAATAAAAAACAATATGAGGTAATGGTTGACTTCATGGTCACGCATTCAGACTTGGCAAAAGGGCATCTAAAAGTCCCAGATGCTACGAATAAGTCAATTTGTCCAATTTGATGTTGGTATACTCCTTGTGCCAGGATTTTCAATGTGGCTGCTAATTTCAATAAAGGTGCAATGGCAATCGATCTTTGAGCAGCTCTTAATTCAGCTTCTATGATAGTAAAAGCATACATAAATGCATTCTTATTAAGCCAGAAGTTTTTTACGAAGCTAGAAGTAAAACTTTGCTTATCATAAGGGCCTTCATAATATGTTTATTTACTTACCTTTTATCATTTAGACTCATAATATCGGATTTGTCCCTTACTATTTTTCTCTGGATTCTCTCAGGAATGGAATTAACCACAAATAAACGCAATCCATTTTTATGTTTTAAAAGGAAAAAACAATTTCTTTTTTGATTTCAAATTTTGTTTGTATTTTTTGATTTTTTGTAATTTTAACATTTGATAATAGTGTTGCCACGTCTTCTTCAGTTTGTTCCCTCTTTATTATGATTACAACTCTGTAGTCGTTCCGAATTAATTACACAGTAAGCATTTACTTTCGATTCGGAAGTTCTTTTCAAAAAATATTGATTTTCGATTTGAGTTACGTGGTAACCCCCCAGAAATAAGGTCTCTTTAAAATCGCGATAAAATTCATGATTAAATTCCTTATAAGACCACGAATCTAGCCTGGATTAAAGTATTTTTAATGCCGCTTTTAAAACCAGTATTTAGGTTCATATTAACTCAATATTAAAGCCAGTATCGAAGTGCTAATTAAATCACTATAAAATATATAATTAAAGTCTATATAAAACCTTTATTAAAAATATACAAATTGTAAACAGAATTTTTTGTATTTTCAATTTTAGTCTGACGTGTTATTTTGGAAATAAATTTTATTATTTTATGTATTTTGCTAATGTTCATAGATTTTTTTAAAGTATTATTTCCCTAATATATAATGTAAAAGGTCCGCCATCTAACTTTTTTTTTCAACTAGTGCTTATTTCGTGAATGGTAACACTTAGCTCATGTCTGATTTGACAGATAATTAGTTTTATCCTTCCGCTGAACGAATATGGTTGTGTATACGCTTGAACAACGCTGGGAAATATTGCGACATTCCTTTGAAAATCATTGTAATGTTGCAGAATGTGTGCGAAAATTGCCATTTTTCTTCGTAAATGAGCAAGGAGTGGCCGTTACACTCAATGGCGATCGTTATCGGGCCATGTTGAACGAATTTTTGTTCACAAAAATTGAAGAGGATGATATTGGCACCATTTGGCTTCAACAGGACGGGACAGGAAGCCATTGTTGAAATACAGCTGCACACAATCGATAATGTGCTTAAAAATTGGACCGATCGTGTAGGCTACTGCATGGCCAGCCGAGGCAGCCATTTGAATGAAATTATTTTCCATTATTAACCGGAAGGATTGTACTTTCAAATAAAAAAAGAAATTTGAGAAAATATTCAGTAGTTTTTTTTTTATAGCATTTTCAAAAAAAAAAAGTTATATGGCGGACCCTTTATATTTTATTTAACTAATACTGCAAAGAAAAATTTACATTCAATTTACATAATTACTTTAAAAAGGAAAATAAAAAATACAAATTGTATTTGCCACAAACTTTGCCTTTGCCTAATCAAAACTGTTAAAAATCTTTGATAACATTTTAATTTTATTTAATTTTTATTTTTTGTGACAAACAAAATGTTAAAAAATTTATTTAGCATAACTTTTTTTTTTTTAAGAAATAGAAAGGTCCTTGACATTTGACTTTTAAAAAAATGAAACGACATCATTCATTTTATATAATGAAAATGAGGTAAGCAAAACATGATTTAGGGGTGGTAGTAGGGTGGTAGGGTTTGCTATAAAAAAGGTGTAAGAAGTTTTTGTCAAAAAATAAAGTATTCTAATGGGGTAGTGTTGTCATACCAAAGAAATGTGTCAACAAACATTTATTTTGTCATTATTTTTAAGTAAACTTTGTTATGTCAAGGTGTTTACTAAACGAGAGGCAGGCACTTGATGTTTGTATCCTAAAGGTAATAAAAATGTGAATACGAAGAAACTTGGAATAAAATTAAATTTTCTTTAAAAAGAAATTCTAAAACTTTTAGCAACAGTTGTTAAAACATTACAAAATTTGTTAGCAACAAAAAAATTACAAACTTTCTTTTAAACAAAAGTCCTTGAATAATGTTTTTTTTTTTTAAGATTTTTAAGATTTTTAACATGAGTTGTTTAATGATTTTTAATATACTTACGAAAGATTTAAAAAATAAATGAAATTCTAAATCAAAAGAATTTTTTCCCAGATGTGGATAAACGTAAAATTTAAAAAACAAGGATTTTAGTTCTTAAAAACACATTTAAAGCCAGGATTAAAATCTATAAAGGATTAAAAATTAAAGCCAGGATTTAGTAAGTTTTTGAAAACCAATTCTAAAGCCAGGATTTAGTATGTCTTAGAAAACCACGGCTAATGCTAGGATTTGGTAAGTCTTAGAAAACCACGGCTAATGCCAGGAATAAAGTCCTTAAAAAGCCACATATAAAGCCAGGATTTAAGTCTTTAAAAAATCAAGACTAAAGCCAGGACTTAAGTCTTTAGAAACCAAGACTAAAGCCAGCATCAAAGTCTTTAAAAAATCACGACTAAATAAAGGATTTAAGTCATTAAAAACCACGACTAAAGTCAGAATTAAAGTCAGCATTAAAGTCTTAAAAAAATAAGACTAAAACCAAAATTAAAGCTTTAAAAAATCATGCCTAAAGCCAGGATTAAAGTCTTTAAAACCCAGGATTATAGCGATGGCCAAAGTCTTAGTAAAACTACAATCGAAAGCAGAATTTGAATCTTTACAAAACCACGATTAAAACTTTAATTTTGATTTAAATAAATCCTGCTTAAAACCTCGACTAAATGCAGTATTTAAGTCTTGTAAAACCGGGATTAAAATTTTTGAAAAATCCTCGACCTGTATTTTAATATTTTTCAAACTCATACAAAAGCCTAGATTCAAGTTTAAAAAAAACTAAGACTAAATTCTATAAAACCACGATTAAAGCTTCGATTGAAGCCCAGATTGAAACACCTTTTAAATCAGTGTTGAAGCCTAGATTAAATATATTTTTAAACCACGGTTGTAGCCTAGATTCAAGAATTTAGAACCACTGTTGAAGCCCATATTCAAAACTAATGAAATCATACAAATCTCTTAAATTTTATTATTTTTCTTCGATCTTTTTGAATAAATTTTTGTCTTTTGTTTTATTGAGCTAAAGATCCTTTATTTTATAATTATAAGTATTTATTTCCAATATTTCATCTTCGCATTGGAAGACTTCTTCAGGGAAAATTTTTTACAATTGAAAAACTTAAAAATAATAATGATAATAATGCATAAAAAACAATAATTTGTACTGAAATTAACAAATAGTCCAAACGCATTTAAAATTAAATAATATTATAAAAAAGTAATAAAATTAAGATTAACAAAAATAAAAAAGGAAAAAAATAAGCAAACATGGATTAGAAAAAAGAAATATTTTTAAGAGTACCTTCATAAGGTACCAAAACTAAAAAGTACCAACAATATAGGTAAAATTAAATAATCGTGCATTTAAAAAAAAACTCAATTCTTTTAATATGTCTAAATTTAAAAAAAAAGTACCAAAAATCTGCTATAAAATACCAGTGGATCTAAAAACTACCAAAATCTCTTTAAAAAGTAACAAAATCTTGAAAAAGCATGAACATTTTTAAAAATGACATAGATCTTCAAAAAGAAGCAAAATCTGTGAAAAGTACCAAAATCTTGGGAAAATTAGCAAAAATATACAATAATAGAATCGTGGATTTAAAAAGTAAAAAGTTTAATAATGTGCACTCAAATAATAGTAAAATTAAAAAGTAACACAGTAAAATAATCGTGCATTTAGAAAAAACAAAAACTTTTTAATAGTACCTAAATTTAGAAAAAGTATCAAAAATATGTATAACCGTGGATTGAAAAAGTATCAACATCTTCAAAAAAAAAAGTCTAGAAAGCTATCAAAGTCTTTAAAACGTACCAAAAATATACCTTCAAATAATCGTAGTTTTTAAAAAGTACCAAAATTTATACAAAGCACCAATATTTTTGAAACAGTCCAAAACTCTTGAAGAAGTACACAAATTTTAAAAAAGTTCTTTAGTCTTTAAATAGCACCAAAATCTTCAGAAAGTACAAAAAATATACAATCAAATAATCGTAGTTTTTAAAAGCAACTATTAAAGTTCTAACAAAAATATAAAAGTACCCAACAAAATATTAAATGAAGTAATCGTAGTTATAAAAAGTACGAAAATCTAATAAAAGTACCAACATTTTGAAAAAGTTTAAAAATTTTCAAAAAGTACCCAAATCTTGTAAAAACACCAAAATCTTCAAAAAGTACCAAAAATATGCAATCAAATATTCTTGTGTTTACAAAAAAAAAGTTGAAAGCGATTTAAATAGGCAATAAAATAAAAGTGAATACAAAAATCTTTGAATATAAGAAGCATCATAGAATAGAAAACTTGAAATTTTGAATGTCCCACATGTATTTAAGAAATTTGAAAACATTTAGAAATCGAAAATTTAATGAGTTTTATTTTTGTAAAAAAGGTTTTAAATAGAAGATCAAATAATTTAAGAAAAATACATGAACATTTGCACAATTTTGATACTATTAAATATCTTAATACATCACAACTTTGTCTTTTTTTAAACAAATTTTCAACACCTGCTACCCAACAAACAAAACATTTTTATTATTTTTTTCAAGAAAAAAAAAGCTTTTAAATAACATGATATTTGTCTTAATGTCAAGCCGTGCAATATTTTCCAAATGGAAAATAAAATGGTAGCTATTTTGAATACCTTCTGTAAATTTTGCATTTAAAATACATTATATATATTTTTTATATGTATATGTATGGGTGTATGTAAGTTATATTGTTAAACACAATAGACAGTACACACGTAATAACAAATTTGCCGTCTTTGAATATTGTTCAAATATTTTGATGTATAAATTTTTTTTGTTGAAATGTTGCTGAACATTTATAATAAATTGTTACAAATTGCTTATGTACGTTAGTGATTTGTTCATTTGTTTTTTTTTTTTTTTTAGAATTTTTAACAACAAGTTACATGAGTTTTACACGTTTTATCAAATTTGTTAAAAAATTGGTTGTTTTCTTCGTTAAAAGTAGGGGTACGTTGTTTGGTTTTTTTTGCATAAAAAGTTATTTATAAATATTAAAATATAGTTTAGTGTAAACATTATTCATAAACTCCCGACGAAAAAAGTTCCGATATCATCATATATGATTATATATAGTATCACATATAACTAAACATCTCATCTGATCCGAAAAATGGCATACATTCACAGATCTCATGGTGTCCCATGGGATCTAATCTCATATAGTTTGATCCGAAAAATAGGTCTATCGGATATGATCAAATTGTATATAATTTGATACATTGATATATAATAAGTTGTTTAATTAAAAATTTAAAAAAAAAAAATTATTTATTTTTCTTTTAATCAAATTAAGTACTACTTGTAATTCATTTATAAAACATATAAAAATAAATTTTAAAAAATAATGTTAACTCTTAAAATTTATGCTTTTTATGAACCTGAAGTTGGAGCATATAATACATTTAAAACGCTAGGTAAAACAAAAAAAAAAAAACTACATTTATCGAGGAAGAAAATTAAAATAGAAGTAGAAGACTTACAGAGTTTTTCAAGAGCAGAAATAAACAGCAAACTGTACACGTCCTTTTTTTTACAGTTATATTAGTTTTTTGTTTTTATATACATCGAGATTATTTTTATGTTATTTTCAATTTATAACGAGCTTTTAACCTCCGTATATTTACAAAAATAAAGCAAATCAAACATATTAGCTAGGTTGATACTAGTATTTCGATCTGGCTAAAGATCTCATCAGAACCCGAAGTTTTAGAAAAGTTAGAGCCTCCATAATAGGCAGAACTTTAACAAAAAACCTATTAATAATCAATTTTGCTCCATTCTTGTCTTCTTATTAATCAAGCACGTGGTTAGGGTCTTTTCCTAACAAGCATCATGACGTTACTAAACTTTGAAGACCAAAAATGTTCTATTTATATAAAAAAATTTTTTTGTTTTTAATCTGGCTCAAGTAATATTTTTTACAGTTTTATTAGTTTTTTGTTTTTATATACATCGAGATTATTTTTATGTTATTTTAAATTTATAACGAGCTTTCAACCTCCGTATATTTACAAAAATAAAACAAATCAAACATATTAGCTAGGTTGATACTAGTATTTCGATCTGGCTAAAGATCTCATCAAAACCCGAAGTTTTAGAAAAGCTAGAGCCTCTATAATAGACAGAACTTTAACAAAAAACCTATTAATCATCAATTTTGCTCCATTCTTGTCTTCTTACTAATCAAGCACGTGGTTAGGGTCTTTTCCTAACAAGCATCATGACGTTACAAAACTTTGAAGTCCTTGTTATACAAAATTATTACAAATAATTGGTATTATTTTTTTTTATGAAGTATAAATCTCCCTTTTAAGTACTTCATCAGTTTTATATTGTTCAAGACAACTATTTTGTTAGCCACAAAACAGGATCAGTATTAGAAAGTATATATCCTATAGTGGAACTAAGCAACTATTTAATTTTTAAAATTGAAAATTTAGAATCCATTACGCATGTTATAAGGGTTGGGTGAACTGGTTTTAAGATAGTTAGCACTGGTACTTTTAAGTAATAAATTTGTATGCTTTTAAGCAATTTTAATTAAATTTTAAAGTTAATTTGTGTTGTTTAATGTATTCTCTACATAAGTTTTGTATAATTAACATACAATTTTGTTTAAAGTATATAAAACATGTATTAAAAAAACCTCTAAAAACTGTTTCTCTTAAATCCAGTTGTTATATAAAATTTAGCAGATGTTGAGTACCTTGGTTCTTCTTTGGTCGATATGGTTGTTGGTTTGAAACCTAATAATTTTAACGTTGTGTTTTTTAGTACTTTAATAACAAAATATTATTTATTATTACAAAACCAAAAATCATATTTTTTATTGTTTTTTGCAGTAAATTTTTGAAACTCATTTATATTCTATTTACAATCGGTGCTAAAAAATATATAAAAGTGATACTATATAGATTTATATATAATGATATGTTTGCCATATATAATTATATATAAAAATGATTTTTATTCTTGTTTATTTGTACCACATACACTTACATATGATCATATATGGTAGAATATATGCTCATTTCTATATCTTTTTCATATGATCAGATAAACAAGTTATGCTAATATATAACATACGATACAATGATATATAATGATATATCATAATATATTGCCACACATATAAGCATATATAATGATATCAAGTTGTAAATGTGTATATAGATACTTTTTCCATCGGGCGTAACGTTAATTTAAATTATGAAAACAAGTTTTGATTTTATAAAAATTTTCATGTTTTTTTTTTGGCAGTTTTAAGATAAGAACCACGCACTTAGATAATGATAGATTTATAAAATTAAAGTTAATTTTTAAAATTTGTATGCTGAATATTATTAAAAATTCTAACAAAATTACTAAAAGCTACCAACATTTTAAAGGATTTAAATGTAATTTCTGAAATTGTAGCTTTAATCCAATACTTCTTAGGTTTCCGATCTCCATCATTTTATGTTTTACTTAATATTTCCATAACATATTGTTAGACTTTATATGACTTTTAATTATAGAAAAAGGACTTGATATGCCTTAACTTTATAGTTTTAAATAATATCACAGTTATTATATCGCTCATTCATTTCAAGAACGTCACAACTCAAAAACCGTGATTTTTGAGTTAATGACGCAGAATTAAGCGTTATATCGCGTATCATATCGTGTAAAAAAGTCATATTGATATCTTGTATACTCACCTCTTGAGAGAAATTATGTCGTTATTTTATTTTCTTCAAGGTGGGAGTAAATTGAAAACTTTAAACTCGTTTTTTACAAAATCAAAATTTTTGAGTTATGACGTTATTGAAGTAAATGAGCGATATATTTAACAATAGTTATTTCTATAAGCATAGAAATTGTAATATAAGTTTCATGATTAATATCAACAAATGAACAAAAAACCTCGATTCATACATTTTACCAATACATGTGTATTAAAATATTTGAGTATGTATTATATTGTATACGTACTCCCTAATGTAACAACACATGTAAAGTATAATATTATATGTTGTTGATAATGCAAAAAGCACTCAACACAACACTATTATACTTCCTTTACTTACTACTCCATTTATACTCTCTACTTGTACAATATATATATTAGGGTGGCATATTTCTTAATGCAACTATACTTTACAATTGAAAATTCCAGAATTTGTAATCGAATAAAAATCTCATTATAAAAAATATCAAAAATTTTGGTACACTCATAATAATCCATGCATAAAAATACGAAAAGTTGTCAAAACAACAAAAACTTTCGTAAACTAAATCCAACAATCGGTGATAGAAAAAGTACCAATATCATATAATCCAAGAAAAGTGGACTAAAACACCCCAAAATTTTCGAAACGTACTAAATTCATATTATACCGATAAAAAAACGTATATCTCAAATAGGAAATCATATCTCATTCGATATACGTCGATATTTAATCTTATCTAATTTTATCTTAACATTGGGGTATCCAATAATATCCAATTAGATCCCTTAAATATATTACAGGGTTAAATTAGATAAATATGTATCTCAACATTAGGGGATTCAATAATATTTAATTAAGATCCTGATAGTTCTTAAACTATCCCCTGGATTAATTTAAATCTAATTGGATCTAATCAATCGAATTAGATATTTTGAGACTAAATTGGATCTTCTTAAATCCCATGCATTTAATTTTGAATTAAAAAAAATTTTTTAAATTTTTGTACAAAAATAGAACAAAAAAGAATTTAATCTTCAGTTGCACATATAATTATGTATGGAGTTATATAACAATATATAATTATATCTTATAAACATAGAAACTATTAATGATTTTGGACCATATGTAATCATATATCAAACAAAATTGTTAATCTTGTGTAATAATTTAATCTTTTTCATATAATTATATGTGTTTCATTTAATAACACATATAATTATATCCTAAGTTGTATTATAAGTATGGCACCATATACAAGCAAAGAGTATATCACACAAAAAATAATTTTTAAATGACAGTATATACTATTGTATCATAAATTATATAGCTTATATGTCGCCATTTGTGATTACATATTATGTTATATATGAGAATGTATTACTATATATGACAATAGATCTTTGATATCTCATTATATGTATCATATACAAAATTATAATTTTAAAATATCTGGATCTATATTCTGGATGTATATTCTTTGGTTTATAATATATGTATCTTCGAGAGGGTTCTTTCGTTATATCCGAAAAGTTAAGTTGAAAAATGTCCAGTGGATCTATGACGCGTCTTAAATGTGTTAAGCCACATTTTCACTAGAGAGAAAACTGCTGGGGAAAGCTCACAAAATGTCTTTAAATAGCTCTATTGAGAATGATTTAAGCAATTTAAATGTATTGTTCGCTCTATTTCTAGCAATTTTATGAGTATCAAACCTTTGTGCTCTGCAGGCTATTAAAATTGCTCGTTTAAATAATTACCACCCTAGCGTGTTTCTTTATGGGTACCTCATTATATAGTATAGAATATTAACATCAAGTATCTATACATTTTATAGTACAGGATATATTTTATTAAGTATGTATGTATGTATGTATGTATGTGTAAAGATTCAAAATGTATAGAAATTATAGCCTTAAGGCAAGATAATACGATGACTGGGATTTTTGCCCCACACAATTTTGTTGTTAAAATTAATATAAAAATTTATTAAACAAGGTTGCAAGAAAAATGTAACATATTTAAAAATTAGTTTTTTTTTCGAGATTTTGCTTGGGAATCACTTAAACTAACTAAATAATCTATACGAACAACTAAATTTCAATAACACGTTGAACTTGGTTGTGGCAATCAAAATTATCATAACCATTGCCTTATTTGATATACTATTGCTGGTAGCATCCAAAATTTCTTCTTAAATTGAATAGAAACAAATTCCCTCTGTAACAATATTAAGCTCAAAGACTGTATATTTGTTTGTATTGTCATGGAAACACATGTATAATCATAAGCAGGGCAGCGACTTTCATGTCCTAAAAAATAGCAAATATGCATTTAAAGTATGTAGTAAAAAAAATATGCTCCATAAATATGTATTATATGAAATGTGCACTAAAAACTAAATAAATATGCACTAAAACCAAAAAATATGCACTAAAACTACAAAAATGTGCACAAAATATCCAAAAAAATATGCTCTTAAAATTGAAAGATTTTAAAAATGGCAGTTATAACTCGAGAGAAATGGAAGGAACAAGGTAACATAGTGTTCCTTATTTTAATTTACTGCTCTGTTAAGGTTTTTAAATTCTTGCTTTTATTTATTTTAAATTAAATCTTAATTTTAATTTTAACTCTTAAAAATAAGCAATAAAACTTGTAAAAAAATATGCACTTAATTTCAATACAGTAGAAACTCGATTCTTGCACGTAATGAAAACCGGGCTCGGTGCAAGTTTCGAGGTTGTCGCAAGTACCGAGTATTAATTTCCCATACAAAATAAAAGGCACATACATCTGTTTAGAATCTAAGTTTTATTCAAATTCAAAACACAACGCATTCGTATAACAGTAGATACATATTTTATGTGGAATTAAAGAAATTTAAAAATTTTGTTTGTTTTGTACAAGGTCGCTTGTTCAGTACTACACTGCTTCTTAAACTCTGGAGCATCATAATATCGTCTAATGAAGCATTGTTTTTCTCCGCCCATTATAAGCAAATATTGAACGCTGATATATATACATAATACAAAAATGTTGCAAGTATCGAGTTCAAAATTTTCGGATGTCGCAAGTACTGAATGCGTAATGAAAAATATTCCTATGTTGCAAGAATCGAGGTGTGCAAGTATCAAGTATGTACAAGAATCGAGTTACTACTGTATATGCAATAACATGCATTTATAACAAAATATGCAAAAATATGAATTTATGACAAATTATGCAATAATAATTAATGCAATTTTATTGCAAAGTTTTTGATTCGAAAAAGTATTTGGTTAAAATCTACTTTGTTCTACTGACTAGAAACATGCATATATGCATAAAAGTTGCTGCCCTGGTCATAAGTATTTCATAAGCAATTGACTGTGTCTCTCGCTCTCTCTGTATGCATCTGTGTATGTGTGCTGCATTAAATATAAGCATTTGTATTAGAATTTCCTATATTGTTAGCACGAAATATGCTTTTACCATATATACGATTGTTTATTTGAAATTGTTTATAATTTTAGCAATGGTAGATGTTGTTATTGTTGTGTGTATCTGTGCTTACTTTTGAATGTGTGTGTCGGAATTAATGGAAGTTTCAGGCCATAACTGTTTGAACATTATGTTTATTTATATGTACTACAGAGTTTTAATTGTTTGTGTGTGTAAGTTTAAAGCTTGTTTTAGAGCCACATTCTTATATATTATAATTTCAAGCAAACAACTTCAATATAAATGCATTAATGATGAAAATTTAATAATACAATATTATTCTGCCAAACTAAAGAAGTAAACAGTTTGTGTGTTAGCGTAAAGCTGCGAATTCGTTATAACACAAAGTGGCCATTTTTGGCCCCACATTTTTCAACCTTAAAAATTAGATTGGGATTATAAAAAATTGGGGGAAAAAAATTGCCCTTTATCACAAAAAAAAAAAAGAATATTTGTCTTCTCTGGTGAAAAGATATAATTGTATATTGTTATATATAACCACATACATTATTATATATTCGCCTAATGACTAGATTTTTTTGTTTTAATTATTCGTAAAAATAAAAAAAAAAAATATTAAAAATTAATTATTTCATGCGATTTAAGTAAATCTAATTTAATCTCTAAATACCTTATTCGATCCACCAAAAATTACATATCTTTTGGATCCGATTAGATCCAATTAAATATAAATTAATCCCATGGGATATTATGGGGTGTATTAGATATTACTGAATCTTCCAATTTTGAGGTATCTAATTTTGAGATGATTAAATTGAGGAGATGTTTGTTAAATGCGAAATGATTGTATGTTAAAGATGTGACTTTTTTTTTTTTTTTTTTTTATAAAGAGAAGCAACACTCAGGAAATTCTTCCTATTAACTAATGTGTTGCTTTCTTTGGAAAGGGGATAGTGGAGAGATGAAAGGTGGTGAAAGATTAAGGGCTTCAAACATGGCAACACTGCAATTGCGCGAGATGATAACAGTTGTTGCTCGCCACCTGGTGTAGAGTTGACGAATTTATTGAAGCTTTTTGTTTCATAGCCCTGATTCATTATTTTACTTCGGTGGGGGTTAAGTGCTATGGAACACCGAAGGTGGGTGTAGCGATACATATAAGTGATAGAAAACTCATACATATTATTTTTCTAAATTGATGTTGTCGTCAGCGGGAATCGAACCCGGGACCGTCCGTGTAATAGTCCAACGCGCTAACCATTACTATGACTATATATAAAATTTTTAGCTGGGATAAGGTATTAGTTTGAAAAAATGTTTTTAAGCCAAAACTAAGTGGTATTTGCGTTATTTGTTGAAGTGCAATAGGAGAATATATGTAAAATGGGAGATCTAGAAGCTCTTAAAATTTTTTTATACATGACACAATAAACAACTTACTTTGCTACCCGGATCTCTGGAGATTTGTTTGAGAACTTATTTGACATTGTGTTTAGCAGCTTTTGCCTCTCCTGTGGTACAGTCTCCTTGTTAAGGCATTCAAACTTATTGTGTTAAACGAGATTGGATTTTAAAGTGTGTACTTTTTTTTTAAAGTAATTAGTCCCTGTTAATAATAAAAAATAATAATACACAAACAAAATAATGAAAATCCTATTAATTATTTGTTTACTTTTTTTTAACATTTTAGGTTAAAATTAATGTTTTATTTTTTTCTATTTGCGGCATAAAATTTAACATTAATCATTTATGTATTTATCATTGGCAGGGTTCTTCATTAGTATATAATTTTTTTAACTTATGCCTTAAGAATATTCTTTTTCCCCCTCAAATTCGTTATTTTTTCCAATTTCTTTTTATATCCTTAAAAAAATCATTAAATCTTTATACGACCTTTTGTTAAAGAATTTCTTTTATATATTTTACGATTGCAAGTAATTTTTATATTTTTAAAGTAAAAAGTTTATGTTCTTAAATATGCGAAGGAATAAATAAATACATAAAAAAATTAAAACGGAAGTGAGATTTCAAGTAGTAGGAGGGTTAGGGTAAAATGCTATAAAAACCTTGTTTTTAACAACTTTTATTTATTTCTTATTTTTTTTTTTTGCAAAGAATTTGTTTTTAACATTAATGACCTGAAATATATAATCATAAAATAAATAGATTTAAATGATTATTATTTACAAAATTAAAACCTACAATATTCAATTTCAATTGAATATGTTAAGACTTAACATGAAATATATAATGAAAAACAATTTCAATTAATAATAATGAGTTTGTTTAATATATTTTGATTAAATCTTACAAAGTAGATATTCTATATAAATATCTAATAATATTAATAGACAAAATAATTAAATAATAATATTTGAAATTATAAGAAGTTTGTGCGTAAAACTTTATTCACACTGAACCCTAAAATATGTATTTTCGGGGTTTTTTTTTTGAATTTTTTAAAACTTGAAAAGAAAACTGAAATACATATTTTGGGGTTCAATATGAACGTAGTATAAACTACACAGTGCAATACGAAAAAAAAATAACCATGTACGGACACCACTACGTGATAAACTTCCTGGGAATTGGGTTTGCTACCTATGCACCTGAACAGGAGAAAAAAGGAAAAAAAATGAAATTAAAAATTTTTTCACTTTTGCGCGCTACCTAAACAGTGTTAAGAATCATCTCTAGGAAGTTTATATGTTCTAGAAATTTGTTTATTGAGATCTTAGGTAAATTTTTGTAGTTGCAGCATAAATATATATTATAGATAAAATAATTTCCGAGTAAACAAAAGTAAATTCGGGTTTCTGATGAGATCTTTAGAAAGATCGAAATACTAGTATCAACCTAGCTAATATGTTTGATTTTTGATATTTTGTAAATATACGGAGGTTGAAAGCTCGTTATAAATTGAAAATAACATACAAAATAATATCGATGTATATAAAAACAAAAATCTAATAAAACTGTAAAAAATTGTATAAAGATTTATGTTTTCGTCTAAAAATATATTATAGTATATTGACTATACATTATATTATATGCTATACATTATAAGATATGATGGATATGTTATCGTATATAAGAACACTTTTTTTATATATAACATAATGTGTACTCATATATGGTGACATATAAGATATATAATTTAAGGCATAGTAATATATAATGTCTTATAAAACATAGTTTTATGTGTGATCTAAGATATTCGTATATATGGTCCCATATGTATAACACAACTTAAGACTTATATATCGATGGCTTAATATAAAAAAGGCGTAACTCGACTTTTTGTTACTTTACAGGAGAAGGAAAAAACTTAATAAAATCCGTAAAATTTTAGATACAAAAAAAGTTTTAATGCAGTTTTTAATAAAAAGAGGCAACACATTTTATTTCTCATTTTAAAAAAATTTTATTTTTATTTAAATAAAGTTAAATAAGATATGCCCTTTTTTCATTGATATTTTTGAAAAAAAAATTAAGTTAGGGCTTTTTTAAACTGACTTGAAAATGAGACATATTATTATAATAATTCAGGTTTAAATAATAGAAGGAAATAATTCATGGAATTGAAAGGATTAAATCAGAAGTGAACTGTAAATATTTGTGCTTATAAGACAAGTTATCATAAAAAAGGCAATCTGCAGGTAAAAACTTTTTCTATAACCTGCAGGTGGTACAATTTATTTTTTGTTATTGCTATTTTCTCCTTATAAAGTGAATCAGGGATATCTTTAAATTCGTAACCGTCAGTTATGTCTGTTTTGAAATATGTATATTGATCCGGATGGGGCATACGCCAAGGCTCATAGAATATTTACAGTAAGATCACCAATACGTCTGCCTAAAATTTGAAACAGAGGTTTGAGTACATACATTTCTAGAACTTTTATAGTAAGCAATATTTTTACCAGGACGAATTGAAGAGTATCGTTTAGTGATGTTTTCAAAATTAAGAAATAGTCAGTAGTGCAAATGGTGAGCTTGTAGGGGTGCTGGAACTTTTCGTGCCTCCTTTATTGGTTGCACAATTTCCGATGGCAAATTTATTTGCTTATTTTTAATTTTTCTATCTATAAGAGAATGGCTTCCATTTGCGTATGTCCACTTATTAACAATTTTTGTTCAATCGTTATTTGTGTTTTCATACTAAAACCCAGCAATGCATTAGACAATATTACATCGAGGTTTTGGTAAAAACAGTAAACAGTGAGTAAATAATTACGTGATGAATTTCTGGCGATCGAGTTTGGATCTTCCTCAAGTGTTTAATAATACATGTCGCAAAAACGGAAGCTACTAGACATCCATCTGTTTCATCCCAAACATAATTGTCTGATTCGTGTGCTAAAATATTGTATATTGTGAAATTATGTAGTTGTAGTTAATACATAAAGCTGGTAAATTTCCTGATAGGTGGAAAAATCCGATTCAAAATATAATTTTTTGGTGTCATTTCGGCAATAATGGCACTCCATTTTTAGCAACTCATCTGAATTTTTTTGTAGAAATGTACGCCTTTCTTCGTTGCGCTTTCCTGTGACAGATGACCGTTTGGGATATTTGCGTAGATTTGAAGTCTTATCGGGAAGCGAATTTGATACTTGGGAATTTGATACTTGGGAAATATAAACCCATAACTACAGCTGCGCTGACAGATTTACCTTGTATTAGTGCCATGGTTAAAACTAATCAAACAAAAAAACGAGTTGGGGATTTTTCTTTCAAAAATTCTTTGACTTGACTTAGGGCTTTGTTTGAAATCGTTATAAATCTGTTATTTGCAATTATATCCCCCTGAAATTTTGAGGCAAGGTACATCTGACATTTGTCTACTAGAATAAACAAAAAACGCTATTTTGAAAAAAATTGAGTTACGCCTTTTTTATATTAAGCCATCGATATGCATATATTGCACAAAATTAACAATTTAGTTTGAAATATGCTTATATATAGTCCAACATTATTAATATTTTCTTTATTTTTAGGATAAAGTTATATATTCTTATATATTACCCAATATATAGTTAAATATGCGCCTGATAACTAAAAATGTTTTTTTTTTAGTTTTTGTTTTGTAAAATTTTGTTGAAAACTAAAAAACTCATGAGAGTAAATCCAATTTACTCTCAAAATATCTAATTCGGATCTCACAAAAAGTACTTATCTTTTGCATCTAATAGATAATTAATCCCATGGAATATTTTCTGATCTATCAGGATCTTAATATTGAGATCAATTTTGATCTAATTTAATCCAGTAGTACATTTGAGGGATCCTAATTGAATACTACTGGATACCACAATTTTGAGATAAACTTTGCTAAGATTAAATAACTATTTATATCAAATGAGATATGATCTTATATTTCGGATATAACTTTTTTTTTTGATCTGGTTGTAAAATAGTATTTGATTTCCAGAAATATTCGAGCCTTTTCTTTACAATTCATTATTGGTTGTTGTGGAATGAAAACTAGTAAATTTGAAATTACTAATGACATTTCTCAACTTCATATATTCATTCTAGCAATTTGTCATTTACCAACTCATCATTCATAAATTCATTCATACATTTAGAAATAAAAAAAAAAATATACAAAAATTTAAGCAGCTTAAAATTATATTATTTTTCATATCCGTTTTAACCCTTAACCGGTACACTATCAACCTAAATACGTATACGGTACACATGTGCGAATCTTAGGAATCACAAAAAACGAGAATATCTTGAAATCCGTTAAAAATTTATTAAAGGCTTGTTCTACAATTTGAACCGTAATAAAATGTTAATTTAGAATTCTTGGAGAAGTCCTGAACTGGCTTAGTTATATGTCATTAAAAATTTTATGTAAACTTTTTTTTTTCAATTTTTATATAAATTTCAGTACAAAATATTAGAAAAATTTAAATTTTTGGCGACCTTAAAACGGCATTCGATTTTGCTGAAATTTTAAACATATGTTAGTGTTGTCCATACAGAACGATCCAGCTGTGAAGAGCACAAATCGGACTACGTCTAGTTTCTTCATACGATTTTGAAGCACCTTATCACACATACTTTCGTTTTAAGAGAAATTATTAGTGTCTGACCAAACAGTTCGGTAAGTCAATGCATGCATGTGATTTTGAGATTTAAATTTTAGTAAAAGTTCAACTCATTCACTTTTTGGTTGCTAAATTTTTGGCAAAATCGGAAGAAGTTTGGCATCCAGTTTGCTTTACAGCTTTCGTTGTTTTCCTCAAATTTGACATTCATAGTGCCAATAAATCGTTTCAACAATCGTTTTCCAAACCGAGATAATTTTGTCGAAAAAAAAAAAATTTCAGTAAATCAATGAAATATTTCCTCACAAAATAAACGTCAGATTTAGCAAGCTGTCATTATGCCAAAAATACATTAGAATGGCTTAATGCAAAAAACATAAATTTTTTTAGCAAAATACGGAAATCCTCCAATTGAGGACTTTTGGGGTCTTTAATGCCAAAAAGTTTATGAAAATGGTTGGGAAGCCGAATGCACTTAAGAATTGAAGAAACAAATTAAAAGCAGTGTAAAAAAATTTATATGAATGTCGAACAAAGAATGATAAAATACGCTCGCGGTCCGTTGGCTCTTTACAAAAAGTAAATTAATAATTCGTATTCTATGCTGTGTTATAAATAAAACTAGTTTTTCAAAAAAACAATAATTAGGTTTGTAATGTCCAAATTGGTTGGAATACCATTGTAATTATAAGTAAAGGGTCCGCCATCTAACGTTTTTTTTTTCAACTAGTGCTTATTTCGTGAATGGTAACACTTAGCTCATGTCTGATTTGACAGATAATTAGTTTTATCCTTCCGCTGAACGAATATGGTTGTGTATACGCTTGAACAACGCTGGGAAATATTGCGACATTACTTTGAAAATCATGGTTATGTCTTTAAAGGACAATATTCGTGAAGCCATTGCACACAATCGATAATTCGATAATGTGCTTAAAAATTGGACCGATCGTGTAGGCTACTGCATGGCCAGTCGAGGCAGCCATTTGAGAAAATATTCAGTAGTTTTTTTTTATAGCATTTTCAAAAAAAAAAAAAAGTTATTTGGCGGACCCTTTACTTAAAATTCATCATCAGAATAATTAAACTACATTGTAAACAGAAAATATTTAAAATTAACCAAAACACAGTCACATCATTCAAACTATTGGTTTTCCTTATTAATATTGAAAAAAATATTATCTTCTAAAAAGAACCAACTACTTTTCGGAGATTTTATCCCTTGAATAAAATATTTGCAGTTTAAATATTAGTTTCGCCTGCAAAAAAACAATTACTCTATCTAAAATATAAGTTTTCGTTACCAATTATAAAATAATATAAAGTTTCTTAGTTTTGGTAACTCTAATAAAATATTAAGGTTAGCAACCCAATTTCTGTTGTACATACAAATCTATTTTTAGACTTTAATATTTAAACTTCAAAGAAAAAAATATTCAAGGTAGAAATTTGAAAATAGAAATTCAAATTGAGTTTAAGCTAGAGTTAAAGTAATTGCCTGATCAGAAGATCGCCGGTTCGAGCCGAGTTCGCGGAGAAGAATTGTTTATTAATAAAATAATTTTAAAATATTATAAATTCTATTTATAGTTTTGGTAACTCTAATAAAATATTGAGATTAGCAACCGAATTTCTATTGTACATACAAATCTATTTTTAGACAAATATTTAAATTTGAAACTAGAAAATATTCAAGGTTGAAATTTAAAAAAAAAAAAACATATTTAAATTGGGTTTTGGGCTACACTCTAAAAAATGATTGTAAATTTACTACTATAAAACGAGTAAAGTTTCATGTATTATTACGCAAATTCGGTAAATTTATACATCAAATTGCGTAAAACTATTTTGCGCACACTTTCATATACAATAATACACGCTTACAGTATTTTTACCCACTATGTGTTTACAATTAAACATATTATGTCTAAAATTAGTATTCATTTGTTAAATAAATTTTTTACGCACAAAGTTTGTAAATATACTAACTTGTAGTAGTAATAAATTCTCAGCATTTTTTAATTGAAAAAAAATTCAAACAAATTCAAAAAGAAAAAAAAGATTAAATAAAACTTAAAATTATTAATTATTGTGTGTTTTTGTGTTACTAAATAAATTAAAATGTATAAATGAAATATTTGTGAGTGTGTTTTAAAAAACTTGGTAATGTACCAAAAACATTTATACATCCGTAAAAAAATGGAAACGGAATTTTCAAATGTTTGCAGCCTAATTGTGGAAAAATATTTTCAAAATATAATATATTCTTTTAATTTATAACACTGCATTGTATATAAACAGAACCTTTTATATATTGATTGTTAAGTTTTTTTTTTATATAACGCATTATTAATAAAACTCATTCTAAAAAATATTTTTTGTTTTTTTCCGTTTTGGGATGTTTTTTTTTTCTTACCACAGCAATGGTAAATATACGCTTTTTTGGGATTTTAACGCATATAAATATGTATTTTTACGCTTATAAACATGTATTTTTACGCATTTTATACGTATAATTGCACGTAAATCATGTTTTTTTACACTAAAATTTGGTAAAATTACTCATTTATTTATAAATTTTATCAAAATTTTACGCGCTTCCATTGTAAATTTACCAACTTTGTGTTCACCAACTTACTCCCAATGTGCGTATTTTTTTTTCATTTACACACATAGAGTAAATTTACCCAACTTATAGTAGGAGTATAGTTTCCTACTATAAGTTGGGTAAAATTCAACAGAAATTAATTAGAGTGTAGATGTAAAGTACTTGCCTGACAAACGGAAGATCGCCGGTTCGAGGCATATCATTTTTTTATTAATAATATAAATTTTGTTGAACGCATGTGAATCTATTTATAGAATATTATAGTCCATTAACCTAAAATATTCAATTGTAACAATAAAAATTCGAAATTTGTAAATAAATGTCGGATTGTTACAATAGTATTAAAATTTAATAATAGTGATAGTACCACAAAAATTCGGTTGCAATTACTAAACTGTTTTCTGTGTGTGATATAAAATTTGTGTCAATTTAGCCCGAGTGTGAAAGAATTCAAAGCGGTTTTTTTATCCTAACCGCGTTTTCTTTTAGACAATATTTCAGTCTTGAAACCATTTTTCGTAACATAAATAAATAAAAGATTTTTTGAATTACATTTAACAAAAAAAAAAAAACAAAGTTATATAGTTGTTTTAGTGCGAATTATTTTCACAAAATTAACATATTAATTTTAAACGTTCTTCTTCATGGTTTCTTTTTTTTAATCTATTGAACTGATCTCTTTTCAAATAATTAAAGGATAGTACCGGTTCTTTTACCATCTCTTGTTTTTTATGAAACTGTTTTATAAATTCTATAAACGTTTCAGTGTCGTTATGATTTATTAGTTTTATGAAGGTTTTCATTAATTCTGCAAACAGTTCATAAACATTGACTTTAATGAAACCTATTTCATAGATTCTATGAAAAGTTTCTATGGACGAGTTGCAGTGACAATTTTCATTAAAGCTATGAAGAAATTAATTACCGAAGTGAAGATAATTCTCTCGGCGTATCGAACTTTCTTCTGTCAATTCCTCGGCTATGCGTGGTGAATTTGTTGGAGTATAGATATATTTAACGTATAGGTGAGAAACATTAAACGTACTTGTAGAAAAAGTTGCAGCGTTTTGAAATTTTCATGGGTGCTAATTCGCACCTGTGTACCGTTTGAGGGTTAACCCTAAGAAAATTATTTAACCTCAAATATATGTGTGTTTTTTTTCTCCACATACATTTTCTTATAACCATTTTCCTTATCTCATAGCACATATGCTTTCTTTCCATTCATATCCTTTTAAATAATAAAAAACTTGTTACAGATATCAATCATAATTTAATGATTTCCTGCATGGATAATCTTTCCGGTATTAAAGGCTGTAATGGTTTATATGTAAAAGATAATTTTTTTTTTATATCATACATCTCTTAAATTTGAGCCATATACATATGTACACATTAATATTCTATTTGTTAAGGGAATTTTATTGTTAATGATGCTAAGAATATTGAATTACATTTGTATGGTATATTCAATTGAATTTCCAAACAAAATTATTCTAATGATTTTGTGAAATATATGGCTAAGCACGTGTTATATCTCAAAGGTATAGATTGAACTGATTTAGCAATTTTAAGATATTATTATTTTATTGTTTGGTTAAGGATTTTGAAGAAAATTAATGTTTACAATATACAGACACTTTTATAATAAATTTTATTCTATGCAATTTTTGATACAATCAACAAGTTTTTCAAGTTTTATATGTGATTAGCTATTTTATATGGACATTTTTCAAGATTCTTTAATTTTTGGAGTTAAAAAAAAAAAACTAAAAATTGGTTGATGGTACATCAATGGCGCTTTGTACACTTAAAAATCCAATCTCAGAGCATAATTTTTTTTTAGCAAAATAATTTAGTAAAACATTAGTAAAATATTAGTATAACATTAGATCAAACCAATTATGTGCTCAATGAATATAACTAAAATTTTATCTGAAAACATAATTAAAACAAAAAACTTGCTGAAAAATATTATAATTGATTTACAACACATATTTTTTTGAGAGTACCAAAACTACTGCATTTCGGTAGCAGTTATTTCATTCAGTTATTTCGGCTTTTTGACAAAGTGTGTGTGTATCAAAAGATACAAAAGCAAACAAAAAGCACGCTGATTGTTTATACATTTTTTCTCTTTTATCTTTAGTGTAAAAGAGGAAGTTAAAAAAGATAGACAAATAAAAAAAAACGATGTAAATTTGATTAAAAATAAAATACTGAACAAGACTTCTACTATAAAATACATTTAGTTACTTGAATATTATTAAATGTTATATTTCGTTTCTTGGAGTTCTTTAATATTTATACATAAATTAAGTCAATGTGACGAAAAGATATCCAAGAAACAATATTCCATCACTTGAAGACATACATGTGGCAGAAATGAGTTGGAAAAATAGCGACAAATGTGAATATTTAAAGTAATATTTTCTGTAAATATAGTTTTACAATAGGGTGTTTATTAAATAATATAATTTGATTAAGAATATTTAGAAAATATTGTTTTTTTTTTTATAAATATGTTAAGTTTTCTTTGATCTTCTTTTATTCTTCTTAATTTAAACGAGCTTAAGAGAATTTGTTTGTTAATTATTTATATCCAATATTTCGTCTTTGCATAGGGTGACTTCTTCAGAAAACAAATATTACAATTGCAATATTTGTTCCCTGAAGAAGTCACCCAATGTGGAGACGAAATATTGGAAATAAGTTTTTTTTTATAAATATTTTTTTTTTAATTCTAGTAATGTTGTTTCAACTTCATTCGTAATTATTTGTACTACATTCTACAGTTAAAAATAACGATACATTGCAGCTGATTTAACTGCAAATGTATTGTACACCTTTTCAAATGTGAACGCAGTAATTTTAACAGCGTTTTGCAGTTGATTATATCTACATAATTTTCTGAGTGTAAGTATAAAAAACTTGATCAAAAAGATTTCACATTTAAGCGTTACAGTAAAAGTATCAGCCGCTTTTTTTTTTAACTTCAAAATTAAAGAAATTATTGCAAAATTTTGCCAGTTTCATCAATATTACAAATTTTTGAAAAATGTCCATATATTAAGATTTTTATTTATAAATATTTTATTATATACAAAATTTGGCAACTTTCCACATGTAACTGAAGTTTTTGAATAATAGCAAACTTTTTTTATTTTATTGTTTATAATTTGTTTAAAAAAAGTGTATGGTTAAAACTGCACATTTTTTAAATCTTTCGTGGCAGGCTTTATTTCTAAATATTTTCTATGAAGTTTTTTGCTGTTGGAGTGAAATCAAAACAAAAATCAAAAATTTTGGTTCAATTGAATTAACATTTTATTTAAAAAAAAATTTTATTTGGTAACATTGGTGGAAATGAAATTATACAAAAACAGATATAATCATATATAGGTTTATATCTGATCATGTATGTAGATATATATTTACACAAATGCCGATAAATTGTCGATTTTCGTTCATTACACACCCAGTTTTATTGCAAATGGTTCTAAACGAAAGAATTCATATTTTTTTTGTTGTTTTAATCCATGCCGAATTTTGTCCGAAAATGGCTCAATGTTGAAAAAAGTGTATTTTTAATAAAAATTCGCAAAATTTATAATTTTGAAAAGTTTAATCTTATATTTCATTTATTAATTTAATATACCTAAATTTATTGAGATATGGAATTTTGACTTCAGCGGATATCATTAACCCACTTTAGCCTGGTATGAAAAATGTCACACAAATTTTTGATAAGAATCAAAGATCAAAGAATTTTTAAAATAACATATTTGGAGATGTCGATTGCTATTTTTGTAATATAATAGTTGTAATTAAAAAAAAAAAAAATTAACTTATAAAATTATAATTCGTGTTTGTGTGGAGCGACTCCTTTCCAGGACATTTTATGAAAATTGATTATTTTGTCAAAAGTTGAACGAAATTTCAACGTTTTCATCAAAGCTTGCAAAAATTTCTAAAAAATATTATTTCAATTTCATTAAGCTAATTTTATCTATTATATACTTCTATTTAAAAAAATATTTAACCCTTAATGCCATGAGTTCAAAAAAGACCCATAAAACTTAATTTTAAGTATGAGTACAAGGTTGCAAAACTTTTTACTTGATAATAAAACATCTCCACTTGACCGGATCCATATTGGGTAACGATTTATCAGACTTGGGCGACGTCAATTACATTTCAAAATCGTTCTCTTGTGAAATTTTTCTATATCATTAATAATTTCGGACCTACGGAGTTAACAAAGAAGCTTTCTCATGGATATTGGATAAAATAGGTCCACACTTTATATCCACATCGATTCCTTTAACCAACCAATTGGCAGCAATGTTAAGGTTTTTCGCGGAAGGCAGCTTTCAAAGATCAGTTGGCAATGATATTTTAATTGCTATGCACCGCACAACAATTTCAAAGTCTTTAGGTAAAATGCTAGTGCACGGGCTTCTCTTTTGTTTGTAGCCAGCTTTTTTTTTACTTGAGACTTCTTATCGCTCCATGCCTACAAAATCATAAAATTCAAAAGCCATTAAGTTATTGATAGAAAAACACATTTTTCCAGGCATCTAGTTTCTTTCTTGGTGGGCCAATACTATTCAGATCGTCTGCAAGGCTCTGCCAAAGTTTCTCGATTTCAATTCTGTCTCCTTTGGCAAATCCCTTGGCCAATTGAGCATGTTTTCCATAAATTCTATTATCATGTCTTCCTGTCGAATATTTATGTGCTTTCCCCTGAAAATTTTCTAAATTAATCTTTTTTTATATTATTTTAAATATTTATACTTACATTTCAACAAAAATTATTGCAAACAAACTTCAAAAAAATGCGATAGTTTTAAAATCGTAAACCCCCGACTACACGTTTTAAAAACGCAAAAAAAAAAAATTTCGTTTTCTGTCACACTTTTTTTATCGAAATTTCTATGGGACAATTTGGAAAATGAAATAGAATACAATTTCAAGTAAAACCGAAACGAAAACGGCACTCATGTTGTTCATCACAACTTTTATCGGTTTTGTATCGATTTTGGATCGATTACGTTTTCCATCACATACCTGTATAATTATCTTTATATTTCTTTAAAAAATCTTTAACACTTATTGACCTGGGGACTGAAAAGACATATAAAACTTAATTTTAATTACGATTACAAGATTGCAAAGCTTTTATATTGATATAAAAAAGGTTCATTAGATAAAAATTATTATTAGTTTGATATAATTTTTGTTAAAAATAAAAATTATGTTTTTTTCGACCTTTAATTGTGCAATGAAAATGAAAATTATTCAAGTTTGTGGCCATACTCTATATTTCTTTACTAGGATATTAACAAGTAATCTATAGTGTTTTTTTTTTTAATTTATTAATTGACCACTTTCAGGAATGTGTTGATAGATTTCGGGAATTTTCTAGGTTCCCATCATCAGAACACGTTTTGAAAGAAGTGACAATCCCATGCAAAACATCAAGCATTCATATAAACTAGTTTTCTCACTAAATGAGAACTAATATATGACCTCGAAGTTAAAGATTTCACCATTGATCCTAAAATAAATTGAAAACAATTGATAATATCCTAATAAAGAAATATAGAGTATGGCCTCGAACTTGAATAATTTTCATTTTCATTGAAAAATTATTATTTTATGTATCCATTAATGTTTCCACGTTTGGCCAAAAAATACCCACTAGGACATTTACAGAATAATTTCTTTCAGATTTTTATAAAATTTTAATATATGTTAGGGGGTACTAAACTAACTAACAAGCGCAATTCTTTATCGTACTAATCGTACTTTTAATGGTTAAAAAAAATTTCAAGGTCAGAAAAGGTCCTAGTTTTTTTTTTTTTGCGTATTTCTGCATTTCTTCACATCTGTTCCACAGCAACATTGTATGGTGGGTATTAAATTAAAGTTATTTTATAGATCTGTCCCGTAACTTGCCACTTCAATTTAAAATTGTTATAATAAATAAGAAAATTAAGAAGTTTTAATGAAAACCCCATTCAAATCATAGGATATCAAACTTTTCTTTGCAGGCATAAACTCTATTCAAAGAGCTTTAACATTACACAGGACATCACTTATTTTAAGTGCTCTAATTTAACAACACATTTTATACAATTATCATATTACAATACGATTTAATATTTCAAAATGTTAATATCGTTAAACTTTGATTAAACGTAAAATTAAACGTAAAAGTTAACGTAAAATTTAAAAAAAAATTAGTGTAATATGAAAATATTGACAATTAATTAGCTTAAATACTTAACTCTTTATATATATATCGTCACATTAAATGTAAAAGGTCGTAACTAACAAAGTTTCCGAATCCGGTTTTATCAGTGATTATGATTCATTTCGCTAAACTACTTGACTACGATAAAAAATTGCGGGTTTTTAAATAAATTTTGAATCTTATATGTTTTTGTTTTCGTGCATTTATTTGGTTGCCCTATAAAATATTGAATTAGGATTAACTGATTATGAAGCACTACTTTGAATTACATTTCTCCACAGAATTGTGTGGTTCTATGATTAAGACTACCGCCCAGGTAGAAAAATACAATCTTTAAAACGTTTTAAAAGCATTTTTCATGATGGTACAAGCGTTTTCAGAACATACAAAATTACAAATTTAAAGCGTTTTGAGAATGTGCAAAATGATAACCCAAATTTACGGTCTGAGGATGGTATTTTATAACGTTCTCAAAACATTGCAAAACAAAATTTTTGAAATGCTTTTTCAATCGTTAAATAAGTATTTGCAGAACATTTTGGCTTACAGTTATTAAGCGTTATGAAAACGACCCAAATGATAACCGCTTTGAGGGTTGTAATTTTGAACATTGTCAAAACGCTCGAAAGACAAATTTTAAAGATCTTTATGAATTGTTCATAAATACCAATTTACAGTTTTAATGTTCTTTAAGCGTTAAAAAAGCTACAATTAAAGTACTTTGTCATTGTTTTCAACACAAATATCAGAATAATAATTTTAAACAATTTTATATATTTACATTTTAAAAAATAATATTTTTTTTGAATTTAATTAAAATATATTTTAAAGTAACAAAATATAAATTAATAAGCTTGAAACATAAAAGTATTACTTCAGGGTTTTAAATTAAGGGAAATGTGATTAAGTATAAAAAATATAAACATAAAACATAATTTTGACGAAACGATATTGTGACAACCACAAAAGAAAAAATAGATTTAAATTTTATATATAAAAACATATCAATAAAATCAATGAAATTAAAAATCGAATATTCAAATATGAAAATAAAAAGCCCTCTATTGGAAAATAGATATATTTCATTATATAAAAAAATTGCATAAGAAACCGAGTTCGCATATAGATAGACCCCCTTATGACAGTGTTGTTTTTTAATCAGTAAAATATTTTGTAAAAAAAAAAGTATTTCTAAAGTACTATTGGCAAATGTTAGAAAAACGCTTTAACGCAATGGTTTTACATTGGTTTCATTTTATAAACCGTTGTAAATTTTGTACGATAAGAACTTCTAAAGTACTTTTTACAAACGTTGGAAAAACGCTTTGAACCAATGTTTTTACAGTGTTTTTATTTCACAAATATTTGTAAGTTTTGTATAAAAAGTATTCCTAAAATACTTTGTCCGAACGTTCGAATAGCAATCCAAAATAATGTTTTTTAAATGCTTTTTTTTCGTATTATTTGCAATTATCGCTTTGGAAACGCTTTTATTTTAGTACCATCAAAAACAAACGTTTTGAAAACTCTTCGTTTTTTGTACCATCCCAAATTTCTACCTGGGCGGTTATATTGTTAAAATATCTGTTTACGTTTTTTGCTCTTCTCCTGTAAAGAAGTAAATATGTTAGTTACGCCCGTTTGTATTTTAGGTGACGATATGATAACTTACAAATACAACAAACACCAATTACACAAAATCCCATATAAATTCCTTAAGTACCATTTTGAAAACATCATTATGCAAATCATGTCTTTAAAAAACAAAATCTCTATATCTCACTTAATTCACACTATTTTATATCAATTGTCATTGTAAACAATTGAGGACAACAATTAAATAACAAATTGGATCAATCAACTAATTAAAATCAATGCTCTCAACTCTACTCTCTATGCATATTCTATATGTTAGTACTGGAATGGGTTTGTGCACATGGGTACACCGAGAGAATTATCTGCATGATATTACTGCATGATTTTACATTAGATATATGAATTGTCTCTTACATTTGTCCCTTCGAACTTTTCATTAAATTAATGCAGATTTTCATAAAATTTTATGAAAACTTTCATTAAATTTATTAAAAGTTTATGGGTCTAATGAAAAAATTTCGTTAAAAATACTTCAAAATAATGAAGCTTTTTCATAAAATTTAAGAAATTTTTCATGTACTTTGTGTAGAAAACTTCATTAGTTTAAAAAAAACTTCCATTAAAACTCGTCCAAGAAAATTCTCTCTGTGTAACTGCATAAAACTGGTCGTCTTTTATAAAACTAATTGTTAAACTGAATAAATATCATTCATCAACAACTATAGAGTAGAACAAACTACAACATGAACGAACATGCATTATATATATATATATATAATAGTTGATTGTTTGACTATAGAATGAGAAAAATTGCAAAATGTCATCCAGAAAATGTAATGAATGTTAATCACATTCATTTAACTATTTAACAAAATTAATGAAGATGGTGAAAAAAAACTATGAAAATAAAATCGGTGTAAATTAAAAAAAAAAAAAAAAAACTATTCAATAAATGGGTTAATTCTATTGTCTAGAGAGATTGGAAAAAATAGCAAATATAAAATAGCAAAAGGGAATTAAAAAATACGAGCAAATATAAATTGTGATATTAGGCAGTAAAGAATTTTAGGTACCCTTTAAACCATAGAGGTTTAAATAGTCTAGTCATTTCTTAAATTTAAATTTTTCCCGTTCTACAATCACTGAGAACAACTTAAGGAATTTTTAAAAGTCTCAACTGAAAACGAAATCGTGTATGCTTGTGTGTGATCATATATGTTTATAGCTGATAATATATGCCCATATATATATTTCAATATATGATCATGTTTGTTTTCATAGTTACGTATATATGCATTCTAATCAAATCTGGAAACAAATCTGGCCCACCATATATAATTATATCAAATTTGATCTGCCTTTGAAACTTTAGCTTTTTCAGATATGAACATATCTGACACTACATATGACCCCTTATAACCAGTTCTTATATCTAACCATAAAAATTACCAAATTTCCCTTATCATTGCGCGATCAAGACATAAGACGTATATATACATACAGTGTCGGCCAAAACTAACAGAACAAAAGTTACATACCTACTCTTTTTGGTATTCAATAAACAAAAAAATTTATTCCAAAAAAAAGTTTAAACTCCATGTTTAATAAAACCATAAATACATTTCTAATTATCATATCCTAAAATTAATTATAAAATAAAATTAACTTAAAAGTCATAAATTCGAGCTACAAAACTAACTGAACAAACTTATGTTTTAATATTTATTGGCAAAACCTTTGTTTTTGATAACCTCCTCGCATCTTTTAAGCATGGTATTAATAAGATTCTCTATTATCTGAGATGGTACAGCTGACCGACCAGGCTTCCTGGATGACACTGAAGAGCCTATCTGGTCTCCTCCCGACCTCTTCCCTATTAATATTTCTTTAATAAGGTTGTTTTTAACATCCTCACTGTGATTCGTTTTGGTCATGTCACTAAAATTACTTGAAATCAGCACAAATTCATATAATTTTAATCGGAAACTTATCTTGAAACTATGGATCTATTTAAGATTTGATTAAATAAATTTTAATTTTATTTTCTTAAACAATGTCTAATGTGTCACTTTCAATTAAGTTTTTTGAACAAAAAAAACGACGGTTATTTTTTGTCTCTGCTTTACATAAAACAGTTTTGGTTCAGTTTGTTTTGTCGCATGCTGTTAGGGGTTTCGATGTACTTTTACTTATTTTAAAACTATAGGAGTGGGGAAATGCAACAAAGTTTATGATTTTTATTAAGAGCGGTAAACAGGCAGTCTATCAGGGTGCAATTTTTTTTTAACGAACGTTTTATTTCTTTTTATTCGAGGGAAGAACAAAAAATATAAGATTTGTTCAGTTAGTTTTGACCGACACTGTACGTCCACTCTACCTAAGTACATCATGTGTTTTTTTATTTCGACGCAACCAGCACAGGTATTTTTTGTTGTGACTACGCAGTTAAGTAGTTAACTACATTCTATTTTTGTAGTGAGTGTATATATATTTACTATATACCCTGCGGGAAATGAACCAGACTAGAGCTTTGTGTGTATGAACCTGTCCTAGTTTCGGTTCTGTTATATGAAAGTGACCGGTACTTTTAACATGGGCTTGTCATAGGAAGTGGCAATTGCTACCTTTGGAGCACCTTGTGATGTGGCGAATAACTTGACGAAGGTTACCTATCACCGTACCGACTGAAATTAATTCGCGACTGGACAAGTTAGAAGTAGGCAGTGTTAAAGTTGGATAATTTAAGGATTTATGTGACATGCAACAGGACCAGTGGTAAAATAATTATCACGTGACTGGTGTAGGTGTACGTATCGTAGAACTGGAGAACAGCTTTTGATTGAAAACCAATCCCATATTAAGCGCAATGTGTGCTGTTACTGAGGTAGTTTGAATGGATTAGATTTGTGAATTACCACTGCACTGGTCTAGGGAGTACATGTCGCCGGGTATGCGAAAAGTAATTATCAAATACCCTTTTATTCACCGTGTGTCATATTATATACGAGTTGCTAAATTGTCCGTCCGGAACCAGTCACTAAACTTCCCCAAAACAGTGTTCACAAAACCTTCAAAAAGGCACAACAAAAATCAATTTTAAAATAAGTTTGTTTCAGTGCTATATCCGATTTGTAGCAGTCAAGGGACTGAATCCTTTGTCACTAATTGCCATGTTTTCATTAACTGCTAACGGGATTGAACCAGTTCAATGACCAGTAAGAACTTCAACTGCTTCGGCCCTAGTTGCTTCAGTACACTATAATGTTATGTTACTTTTTCTCCAGTTACATGATATACCTGATACCAACTTGTCAATGTTTTGTCACCATTACTATAGTAACGCGATTGGTCATTTCACACAAATTAACACTTTTTGGTACACCACAATTTCGGTTTCACAAGCTTCGTGACGTGCCACCCAATCATATATCACAAAATCGTCACTTAGGATCAATCGACCCTTCATTTTCCGCAGGGTATTTACTATATATGTACTTTTTTGTTTTCTTGTTGTGTTTGTTTTGCTTTATTTATTTTTTTTATATTTAAAAACACACGAAAAATATATAAGTTTGCTGTTAGCTAGCCAACAACTGGTTTTTGTAATAAAACACTATTAAGACCAAATCGATTTATTGAATTCTTAGTTATTTTTTTACAATTATTTGAAAAACAATATTTAGACACATGTTACAAGGTGTCATAATGGTGACAGTTGGTTCCTCCCATTAAGACGCCAATTTAAAGTGAAAGGATCCTTTTATATTAAAAGTCCGACCTTGAGAACAGTCATGAGTGTCACCTGGTGCAGGTCCCTTTCCTTGAGGGGTGTTAATGAAGATTTTCTTATATACTTCAAAATGCTTGTAAGACACTACTAAATAATTTAAGGCCTTATCAAAGGCATGATCAACTTAATACACTATCCAATTAAAGGTAAAGTCTTAATAAAAAAAAAATATAACACAACGATTGAACCTCTAATGCAATTATCACTTATTGACAGCAATTACTTGTGATGTTAGTGCAAGAGAAAAACCAACGCAAACATGTTGTGACTTGATTTTCACCTACTTCATAGTACTAACTACTATTACTGTATACAACAACATTTACACTACTTACTTCAGAAAGAGTGTCGTATGTAAAATGTTTCCGTTTCCGCTAAAGCCAGTCAACAACAGTCTTTATCCATATGCTGTTTACTAATACTAATAAAAAGGAAACTTTTATAGGCAAAACAAAAAAAGCAAAAACACCCCCTAAAATACTGTTGCATATTAAACACGTTCCTGCCTCCCCAAGCCACCTCCAGACGCTCATAAACCAAACCCTACACACAGAGAATTCCTTGGATGAGTTTTAATGATTTTTTTTTCACTAAACTAATGAAGTTTTTTTTTCACAATGTGAATGAAAAATTTCTTAAACTTCATGAAAAAGCTTCATAGTTTTAATGAAACTGTTTTTAATGAAACTTTTTCATTAGTCGTATGAAATTTTTAATTAATAATATGACATTTTTCATTAAATTTTATGAAAAACTGCATTTATTTTATGAAAAGTTTCAATGTACGAGTTCCAGTGTTCCCGTTCATTGATCTAATGCAAAAATTCATTGATATCATGCAGATAATTCTCTCAGTGAAGAAGGTAGTAATATTGTTTATGAAAGGGGGTGGATTTTTTGTTATTGTGTATGGTTAGTGTCATTGTACTGATAAATCGTTTTAGATACCTGCATATAACTGCTATTGTCTCCCCCTGTCCGTCCGACCTTCTGTCCGTCCATTTGCCTATCTCACTCCCCATTTTTATTGCTTAGACTTGAGAGTGTGTTTGTTTGTTCGTTTGTATTAAAATGATTTAAATGAATGTGCATTTGTTTGTCTGTTGCCTCTTGTATTTATCACTTTGCATTTGATGACTAAGTTCGTTGTGGTGGTGTTGGTAGTAAAGACAAAAAGACCTCACCTGAACTGAAGAGGTGCTATGATGATAAATGCACGGATTTTGCAGGGTTTCACAGTGTTTTTGTGTTTGCATAAGATTAGCCCATAAGTGTCTGCTATTGAGTGTAAATGACATGTTGTGATTTACCGTTTGTAAAATGGTATTTGTACTACACTTAAAGCTTAGTATTATAGCATTAATATGGTAATGTCTTCAAGTATTTTTACAATAATAAATATATTAAAATTTAATTTAAGAGTAGAGAACCAATTGAAATAAAGTATATTTCAATTTTAAAAGACTTTTTTCTACATACTGAACAAATGACAACATTTGCAAAAAGCGCTCGATCGAAGATTGCAAAATTGTTCTAAGACAACCCAAATACACAATTAAGGAAAACGTTTTTGGTAATCGAACTTTTGAGTTACATCTTCTTCTCCGACGCGTGGTCATCTATAGTTTTGTTTGATGTATTATTTTATTAAATTAATTCCCAAGTAAAAAAGTTTTCATATAGTTATATATTACTTTATACACTTATTTATAACGATATATTGCAAAAAATATATATTCATATAAAATTATATCTCAAATATATTTGTATATCTTTCTTTACATTACACTTCTTATATTGCAGTATGTACACTCAGAATATTAAATATTTTACTGTTTTTAGTTTGATAAAAAAGTTTTCTTCTAATTTGATTTGTATTTTCTTTCATTTCAGGTATGTTCTTTAACTTTAACATGAGTAAGTCAATTTTAGTTTAATACAGGTAAAAATCGGCAATTGTGCAGCCATACTGGTTTAATAATTATTTGTTATATCACGTATCATGTTGTGTAAAAAATACTTATTGATATCGTATAATTATGTCACCTCTTGAGAAATTATGTCGTTATGTGGGAGTAAATTGAAAATTAATTTGTGGTAAATATAATTTTCTACACACAGAGAAATAAAGTGCCAACCGAATTAAAAAGTGTATATTAATGTTAACAACTTATAAATTCAGTTAGTACAACGATATTAACATTAGATTTCTGAATATTTTGGGTGTTGCAACTAAAATTCAGTTAAACTAAGCGAATTTTGTTGTGAATACAAATGTTCAGTTTTATCAACCGACTGAAATGCGTATTAACAGAATTTGAGTCTCAGTACCCCGAATTTCAGTTGGCAAATGGCTAAATTTTTCTTTGTGTGTAGTAGTTAATAAAAAAAAAATTGGTGTCGGTGCAGCGAAGGGTTAATTTTGAAAAAAATTTAACTACTACAAAATTATATTTACCACAAATTACAATATTTTGTAACATAATTTGACCATTTACTTGATTAAAAAAATATATTTTTCAGTTTATATGGGGCATTGACTTTAAAAATACCATTTTTTTGCCCTGTGATAAACATGGGTTAACGGCGTGCATATATATAACTTCATATTTTTTATATGTTTTGTTCCATTCTAGTAGAATACAAAAAACATACTTTAGTAATTAGTTTCAAGCATTTTCATTTTTTTTTTTATCAATTTTAGCATAAAGCTCCAAATTTTCTAAAATGTGTAGTTTCGCTACCGGCCTAACATAGGTTAACAAAGTTTTTCAATTGTACTTATTTTTTAATGGCTATTTAGAAGCCAAATAAGTAAACAAAATATATTTATTGGTTAGTAGTAACTATATGGATTTTTTTAAATTAATTTTTAAAAATTTGGCATAAAATTTTGATTTTCTTGAAATCCGCCATTTTGAAATGGGTATACCCGAAAATTGAAAAGATAGATTTTTTAAAATTTTTTTTTATTTTTAATACCCAACTAATGTACTCTAAAATTAATAAAGAAAATTAACATTTTTCAAAATTTTGTTTAACAAAGTTTAAAAAAAAAAAATCAATTTAGAGGTTTGAAAAATATGCTATTTTTTACCTTTTTTTTTGGTACCGGAATAACAAGGGTTAACGATATCCCAAAAACTTTATATTTTTTATCAGAGTATCTCTGGGCAAATGTAAATCAAAAAGTATTTTGGTTTTGATATATTCATTAAATTTCAATTTGAGCAGCATCGTAGGGTTAATCGATTTTGCTCAAATTTTCAGAATTTACTATTTATACATCGTTTCACGCTTTTAGGGGTTATGAGCAGCATAAATCGACAAAGTGCAATATAAGGACCACCCTAATGTGCATACATGTAAATATTTTCTCAAATTTCGTTAATGCAGATATATGTATGGAGACATATGGAAGCATGTATTGAGATTTAGGCATCCATATGCATATGCGAGTTAATGAGCATGTACAAAAACATACATTGAACCTTTGTGGATCCATATATGAAAATGTTTAGCCGGGAATTTAAAATTTTCATTACAAAAGTTTTATGCTTTGATATTAAGGGATTATACAATTCTTTAAAAAGAATTGTTTAACAAAAATTATGCCGTAAACTAGGCTAGAACCGGCGAATTTTCATTTGTCAGCACATTGCAAAGTCTGGAAAAAATGCCTACTTAATAACATTCGATCTTAATAACATTTGTGAGAGATTACTCTGAAGGATCACAGCTTGCATAAAAATTTCCTCAAGGTCTAAATAAACTTAATTTCAAGGTTTTTAGTCAAATTTCTAATTTGAATATTTGGGAGGTTTCTTTTAATTTGAATCAATCAAATGCAAAATGAAAAACTCAGTCGGTCAAGCCAAACCAACCTGATAATAATCCATTGACAATAATACGAAAAAATATAAATACTACAAAACTTTAGTAAAATAAACAAAAGTTTGTGAAAGGCGTGGTAGAGAAGAATGAGTGTATTTGCTAAAAATCATAACTACATTGTAAATTTTCAATTTTCTGAATCAGACTGCGCAGTTTCTGGTATTGAACCTTCGTCAGTGACCCTGTTTTTTGAATTTGAATAATGTAATATTTGTTATGTTTTTATGTGTTTGATTGCGTCTATATGAAATTTTCTGTGCAATCACTAACCGTGGTATAGATAAACTGATTTCTAATGCCACGTGCACTCGCACTACACGTTAGACAGAACGCTTTAGCCCTCTGATCTATCGTCAGGTCGAGTTTTGTTGTCATTAAAACTAGTTTTGTTCAATACACGGTGTTTTTGTTATTGCATACATAATCTCAGAAATACAACTCCAACAACACAACAGTTCTATTTTTAGAAACTTACCTCACTCTAATGTCCACTGTTTTGTTTGGTGATTTTACAAAAGTTTTCATTTTATCCACACTAATTTCATATTTTAATGCATGCTTATTATGAGCGCATAAGATGTCCTATAGTATAATTTCGTTCTATTCCGGGACGCAAACCCAATTCTTTTGATCCTTTATAGATATAGAACAATTAACATGAAATTGTCGAAAAAGTGCCTTTAAGCCAAACTCGGATAGTAAGTCCCTGATATTGAAACGGATCAATGTTATGCCATCTGTTATGTGAGATATTCTAGTTTTCGAATTGGAGAGCTTAAGCTCTAGGCTTTATACTGAAGAACAAAAAAGATTCTAAAGATCATATACGTCCATGCCTATTTCAATATATACCTATTAGGGTATGTACTTTTTTTTGGAAAACGTTATCCCGTGCCGAATTTCTTCAGAATATTGCCCATTTGTAAAAAAAAGTATATTTTTATTAAAAACTTCCAAAATTGGAAATTTTAGAAAATAATTCCTTTATTTTATTTATGCATTTAATATACTCAAAATTTTTCAGATATTAAATTCAGACTTCATCGGATATCATTAACCCACTTTAGCCAGGAATCAAAAATTACCCACAAATTTGATAAAAAAGCAAGAAAGTATTTTCCTTTATTGAAGGGCTTATTATAAAAACTTGATAAGCTACATTCATTGTTTTGTGGGTTTTCGTCTAGAAAAACTTATATTTTAAAATATTTGATAGAAGTCTTGCATAAATTCTTATTACAAATACATATAGTATAAACGTCGCATTTTGTCAACCTTTAAAAGGCGAAAACAAACTAAAAATAAAATGTATCTTATCATGTTTTTACAATAAGCCCTTCAATTAATTAATTTGAAAGATTTTTGAAAATGCTTACCCTGCGGGAAAAAAGGGGTTAGTTGGGAATTGGGGCATGTCCCGTAATACGTGAAAACAGGACCGGTTCCTAAATTACCTATCACGTGTTAGGGGAAAAAATATCGGATCCTAAATTACATGTCTTGTGGTAAGTGAAAACAGGATTTGTAAATAAAGTACATATCACGTGATTGGTATAAAAGTCATGTGATGGGTCAGTACTGGGAAAGTACTAGTCCCGTAGTAGGCGAAAACAGTACCGGTTCCCAAAGTTCATACCGCGTGGTCGGTTTAAAAGTATCTATTACCAGGCCTGCGGTAGGTAATAACAAGACCAGTTCATATATTACTTATCACGTTTCTGGTCTAAAACTGTCTTTCACGCGATTGGTCTGAATAGGTGCAAATATGACAGTTTTTAAAGTACCTATGATTGGGCCGGTTTTAAAGAATAAATTAGGGAAGTCTTTCTAGTGAGAACTCCGACTCAACTAAAAAAAAATATGTAAAAGGATAAAAAGTGGTTCTTTGGCGTTAGTTGTGTGGCATATTCTTTTACACCGGTTCTGTGACTTGTCCATGTTAAAGTGGCCGCTCCCTTTCATATAAAAGGTACGAAACCAGCAAGCGAAATTCTTTATCGTACATATCTTAATTTTAACGGTTAAAAAGGTGGCGTTCAAAATGACCATTTTAAATGTTTTTTTAAGGCAAATGGAAACCTAAAACTTCTTTTAAGAGTGGTAGAAATAATTTTTTCCCCAAACTTCTACATGTTCTTTAGATTTTTTTTAGTTAACAAAAGTTAAAGGTTAAAATTATTTTAACACATTTTGCCTTTTTGTCACTTTACACTTCAGCATGACAATGACGAAAACCTTTAACAACAAAGTGCATGTCGGTGTCGGTGTTGCTGTTGCTGTTGCTGTTGCTGTTGCTGTTGCTGTTGCTGTTGTTTTTTTTTTTTTTTGTTACCTTTACATCTTTCTTTTAAAATCTAATGCAAAACAAATGTCCTTTGGAAACCATGAAACAAGCCTAACGCGACATTTACTTCCTGTTGCCAGGAATATGAAGTTGTGGAGAGCAACAAAAACAAACGAACCAACAAATGTAACAACAACAACATTAGAACAAAAAAAAACTGCAACTATCCTTATGTTTATGAACATACAATACGGAGTTTTTAGTTAGACTGTCTCTTATGGCTGGTTTACCATTTATGCACCTCCCCCCCCTCCTTCCCTTTTGTTTAAACTTTAAATACGACATAGTGCATATTACAAAAAAAAAAAGGCTTGAACGCAAAAACAACAGCAACAACATAGAAATGAAACAAAACAAAAAATGATGTGTTTTGTTTTTGTTAGCTCTTATGACAGGATACGGATACACTACTTAGCTATTGGCAAGCAATGTTTCCGTTTCCCTTGTTGCAGTTCAGTTTTGTTGTTTTTATGCGAGGCATGGCTGTAATTTTTTTTTCGCAGCCTCTTTTTTGTTGTTGTTGTTGCATTTGTGGAGTTGGCTTTTAAAACCAGTAGTATTGTTTTTGCGTTTTTGTTTTGTTCACTTCCCTAGAAAAACTTTTTTATTTATTTATTACAATCATGAATATTTGTATCTTGTCATCATATTGCCTTATTTTCTAAGCAATAAAGCAGACTAAAGCAAAAGCACAGTTTATAAGTGCCGTCTATGAAAATTCCATTATAAGTAGTGGCCTTAATTAAAACTGGCATTTGCCTTGATGATGTTGTCAGTCAGTAATGCGTAAAATTGAGAAACATATTTTTTTTTATATTTTTAAATGGTGGCTGATGGTTAATAATAACTGTTGAAGGAATAAACATATTTTAAAAAATTTATTAGTTTAGAATATCTTGGTAAATAAAGTTAGTGTTTGAAGATTGGTTTTTGAATTGTAAACTGTTTCTTAAAGTTTCAAGTTTTAACTAAAAAATCAAATATTTTGATTAACATCTCTTATTTAATGCTTTCTTTTTTAGTTTTTAAAATATAAGCCATTTTCAAAATACTGCAGAGTACCAAGTAGCACCTCTTTCAAAACTTCATATGTACCAATCACGTATGAGTAATATTAATTATTTAATATACTTCAATAGAACTCATACGTACCGGTGAACCCATTTTACTTAATAAATTGCCACAATTTTTCTTATATTCAAATACTTTTTCAATAATTTTAAGTCAGTTAAATTACTATTAATTTTAAATGTTACCATAAAATTTGAATTCACAATTATATTCAACAATCAGACATAAAAACAAACAAACAAAAGAATTGAAATAACTTTAATTTAATTTCATTTCCATATGCTTGAAATTTTCATATAATCATATTCAACATACAATTCACTTAATCAATGAAATAATGATGATATGCTCTTGACTACAAACACATACAAAAAAAAATTAACAATAGCAATGATTATATGAAAACGAGATGAAATGTCGAGTGGTATAGCAAAGTACACCAAAAAATATTATACATACAAAATTTAGAACTTTAAATTTTTTTTTTTTTAGGTTTAATAAGTTAGTGTCAATTCGTAAAGCTTTTAAGTCAAACCAGGTCATATTTAGGTTTAAAACATTCAATCTGGAGAGAGAGTAATGGCATGTCTTTACTTTTCTTACTACTTTTCTGCATTTTCTGTAAAGTATAACATGTCGCGATAGTTTAGATGGTAGAGCGGTTGACTGACAACCTGGAGGCCCGGGTTCTAATCTCGCGTGGGCACATTTAATTAAAAAAAAATTATCAATAAAAAAAATTTTTTTTGAAAATGAAAATTCTTCCTGTAAAGAGACTAACTAAAGAAATATTCTACAGTAATTAATATAAAAAAAAAATTAATTACGATTGTCATTATCTGACGGTTGCAAAACACTTTCTAACATAAAATTATTCAAGTTCGAGGCCATACTCTATATTTCTTCATTATGATATTGTCCTAACAAATAATCTATAGAGTTTTTTGTTTTCAAATTTATTATTTGACCCTTTCAGGAATGTGTTGATAGATCTATTTGGGTAATTTTCTAGGTTCCCATCATCAGAACACGTTTTGAAAGCGGTAACAATCCCATGCCAAACATCAAACATACATATGAACTAGTTTATGATCAATGGTTATAATCTTTAACTTCAAACTCATATGTATATTAGTTCTCATGTAGTAAGTAAACTAGTTCATATGAATGTTTGATGTTTGGCATGGGATTGTTACCGCTTTCAAAACGTGTTCTGATGATGTGAACTTAGAAAATTCTTGAAATAGATCTATCAACATATTCCTGAAAGGGTCAAATAATAAATTTGAAAACAAAAAACTCTATAGATTATTTGTTAGGACAATATCCTAATGAAGAAATATAGAGTATGGCCTCGAACTTGAATAATTTTCATTTTCATTGCACAATTTAAGGTCGAAAAAACATAATTTTTATTTTTAATAAAAATTATAACAAACTTAAAAACTTTTTTTTTTAAATTTATTTTTAGACTCATTATTTTTCTCCATACTGATAAGAATATATGTAACCACATATTTTTCTATTTTTGGTAAATGATAAGTCATTATTTTGCTCCACATCCCATATTGAAGTAATGTACTTCCCATTATCAAATATGTACTTATATAGCCACTTATATGGTAATGCTTTTCTACACTGGGATACTCAGACAGATATTTTAACCGAACAACAAATTACAAACACAAATCTGTTCTACATACACCCTACTACAATTTTCATTCGTTTTTTTTTGGGGGGAAAGTTAGAATAAATCAAATTTTACACACAAAAAAAGAAAAAAATGGCAAAATGAAAGAATATTTGGAAAAAGGAATTGAAGAGTGTAAAAACAAATGTTTTTGCTTACAACAAGCTAATTACACCCGTATTGTAAAATTCTTATACAAAATTGCCATTGAATTGGTGTAATAACAAATTGAGATTATTTGCTTAATTAAATGGTATTTCGTTAAATTTGGAGGGCTTATTATTCTTAGAGAATTACAAGTTTTTAAAATTACTTTTGGTACAAAGAAATGTCAAAATAACCAAAAATTTTGTAAAATAAACGAAAATTTGTTCATTTTACAAAAGATTTCGTTTTTTTGACATTTTTTTCGTATTTTTAGCATGGATTATTATGAGTGTGTTGGTAAAAAGTTGTAGTAAAAAAAAAACTCTTAACATATCTTTGAAATATACCGAAATATTGCCGTAATGTAATAAAAGATATTATGACCCTTATTGAGCCCTGCATCGTATATATTAAACTTGACTTATCTATATATAAAAAAATATAATCGTACACTCATAATAATCTATAGGTAAAATACACGAAAACCGTTGTTCATTTTACGAAAGTTTTGGTTATTTTGACATTACGAAAAAATTTGTAGAATATACAAATCACATTTCGTAAAGTTTTGTAAAAACTTTTTTTTATATAAAAATGTGGTGCATACCTTACGGGTTTATTTTAAAATTAAAAAAAAAAAAAATGTAATGGTGCCGCACCAGAATCGAACTCACGATTTCAGTGACGTCCTGCTGTGTTGAAGTAGACCCCTCTACCATTTGCACCAAAGTAGCTGAAGCAGTACAACAAACTAAAAAGGAACTTAAGTCGAAAATATTATGAAATTTTTATGAAAAATAGAAAAATATGCTACAAATATTTAATAAAAAAGGTAAAATGGCAATTAAATATTTTTATTATGTTTATTGAACTAAATAAAATAATATAATTTTTTTATAAATATATCAAATAATATATTAAAAAACAAAATAAAAAAATAATAAAATAATAATAATAAAAAACTTAAATAACAATTTCAAACTAATTGCATTTTATTATTAAATATTTTATCTTTTTAAATATTTGTTTTATTGAATTTCATACTAAACCCGGCAAATAAAGTGGAAGTAGTGTTTTCGGGTTCTCTTTAACTTGTTTTAGGATCCTCTTTATTAAACAAAATACAAAATATCCATTTATATCAAAACACAAAAATAGTAATAATGAAATTAAAAAATAAAACATAGAAATTTAACATTAATAAACAAAAAAAATATAAAAACTAAAAAAAAAATTTGTCCTGGCCAGGAGTTGAACTCGCAACCTTCTGATTGCAAATCGGACCTCTAACCAGATCAACATCCATATGTAATATTTGTAACATTACAAATTTTTGTACAATGTACTAAAAAAATATTACGAAATCATGTTTGTATTTTTTACGAAATTTGAAAATTTATATAATTTGTTTTATACAAAAGTTTTGTAATATAAACAAAATGTTTGTACATTCTACGAAAAAAAATTTACGAAAAATATATTTGTATTTTTAAGCATGGATTATTATGAGTGTAAATATAAACTTATATGATCGTATATTGACATATCTGATCATATATGTCCATATGTAGTATACAGTACACTCGCGAAAATACGAACACCCCAAATATAAGAAATTTTTTTTCTTCCATTGACTACTCTAAAATATGAACTTAGTGCCAAAGTTTTAAAATATGAACAGCTTATTTTTGTATTTTTAACGGGGCAGTGGTAAAAATTTTATTCAACTGCATTATAATTTGGGGATTTCCGTAGCTGTTTGCTTTTAAATTGTCTTTACCTGTCAATCAAAATTTCTAACATACACGTGCTAGTTAGTGCTCAGATTCAGCTAGAATTCCTTATTCGTTTTGTAAATATAAATTTAACGTGAAAAGGTCTTAAATATGCATAAAAAAATCATACGTTTTTAGCTTTAAAAGAAAAAGCTGAAATTTTAGAACATTTGGGAAAAGGTGCAAGTGTAACTTTTAAACTGTAACTTTTTTAAACTAGTAACTTTTAAATTTTGTTTCTTTTTCAATTAAAAAATTAATTGTTTTTTTTAATCCAATAAACAATAAATAAAAAATTTAATTTAAGAAACTTTTATTTTTATTGGAAAAACGTTTTTAAAGGTAAATTAGATATGAACAATCTTGCAAAAGTGAACTGGCTTGGTTTTAATTAGTTCATATTATCGCGAGTGCACTGTAATATGGTTTCATATATGTACATATATTATTGGATCCAAAATTTTAGACACATATGATCATATATGTTCATATACGGTCCGTTTTTTTTATGCCGAAGTAAACTCTTTTCTGGATTTTCTTATTATATATAATTATATAAGAATAATGTGAACATCTAACTGTATCATATTAGATCTTATCTGATACAAGTAGACATCATTTGATACAATTAGATCTAATTTGATGAAATTAGATATAGTTTGATATAATTGTATCCGAATTTTGTCCTCATCCAAATGTATCAAATTATATATAAAATAATGCAATTATATCCAATTGATGAAATTGTATACAAATATATGCCATTACATGTAACATATGTAATCATATAGAGATCGATATGTAATTAGATATTTTTATTTTTAAAGTGTAAAATAAGAAAAAGGATATATTTATATATCTGACATATCATTTTATATGAATATATATTTTGCAATATATCATTATAAAAAATTGTGTAATGTAATATATAACTATATCAACACTTTTTTACTTGGATGGGTACCTAATATTTCAACATAACCTTTAGTTGTGGTTTCACTAAGATTTTCGCTTTTAGTTTACCAGCGCGCTCTTCACAAGAAATTATTACCTTTCCAAGCTAATGATACTTATTTAATACCATATACCGAAAATAACGTTACACATTTGTAAATGTATTTGTGTTACATATATTTCAATTTAATTATAATTAAAGTTATCTTTCAACATGCCGCCTCAGTATTTGTATATAGCTATAATGCTATGGGCATATATTCTATATGTTTTGGTTTATCAGCGTATATTTAAATTCAACCATTTAATCCTTTATTTACGCGTTTCCATTTAGAAAAAGGATCTTTGTTGATTTAAATTGTATATGTATACCAACCAACATACCTTATGGTTTCCATATGTGGTTTTATATATGAAGTTTTATGTCATGCTAAATCTTAAAAGCTCAAAATTGTGGTTATTTTTCCCTTTAGGTGAGTGTGTATGAGAGGATATGGATATTTGCGTGTTTCTGTGAATGTTAACATGAGCTCCTTTATTGTAATTTGTTGTTGGTTTTTGTTTTGGTTTTCGTCTTTGTTTTTCCGTTAAAATCCTTTATTATTTTCATAAACAACATTACCCTTGGGGAGTTGCTGTCTAAATTAAAAACGATTAAGCTTGTCTGGTTTGGCTTATTGTTTAATATCATTATAAATACCGAAGCAAAAATATTTGCAAAATACCCCCACAATAAGGAAATTTATTAAAAAAAAATATATATTTAGCTTAATAAATATTATAGAGAAACAAATAGAAATAAAATATGACATTTAAATAAATTAAACAACAAGTATAGTAAGAAAAAGGTAATAAAGGGTCCGCCAAATAACTTTTTTTTTTTTGAACTCCTGAACCAATTGGACTTTGTATGGCGTCATACCAATTCGTCTCAATGATGTCTCCGAAATGTTCAATTGTTGAGAACGACGGTGAATTGATGTTGATGGCGCTTCACGCACACTTTCTGCCACAGCAGCAATATTCTCGGGTGTACGCACTGTTTTTGGCTTTTCACGCTTTGGTTTATCGATGAGGATACCAGTTTCTTTCACTTTTTTCACAAGATAACGAACATACGGACCATATTCGTTCAGCGGAATGATAAAACTAATTATCTGTCAAATCAGACATGAGCTAAGTGTTACCATTCACGAAATAAGCACTAGTGGAAAAAAAAACGTTAGATGGCGGACCCTTTAGTATGATTTTATATTAAAAACTATAATATAGTTTTTTAACTCTTTGGGACACATTTTTTTTTAACTTACAAAAACTACTGCATTTAAATAACATTTACTTTATGTGGTTGTTTCGAGTTTTATAAGTAGCAGCTGCAATGCACAATAAAGTTTCTAGTGTCTTTTGATTATGTAGTGTTCACTCGTCTACTTTAAGAGGGGCGTTAGCCAATCTGCACAAGCAATCCCAGGAAATCCACACATTACCAAATCATGGGTAAAGTAATGTATCGCCATAGGTCTTCATACATTACTTTACACGTTACTTCACTGATGAATTTTACAGGCGATGAGCCTCAAGGTAACTCATTACCTTGAAGTGGGTAAAGTAACTGGTTACTTATATGGTTACATGGTGGGAAAAAGTAATGTGTCTATAAATAGATTTTCATAAAAAAATGCATAAATTTTTTTTTAAATTAAATAAATAACTTTTTTATTAAATAAATAACTTGGTCATGCTGGGATTCGAACCTGGGGTCTCTGGTATTTAACAATTAGTTAGGCGAGAACTCTACCAACTGAGCTATCGATACATACAATATTTTATTGCTTAACATATAGTTGAGTTGTTGTGCTTCGTGTTTTCGTTCGTGGTATCAAAAATTTACACCTTACCCTCATGATTACAAAAAATCACAAAGTAATGTGTCTATAAATAGATTTTCAAAAATATATATTAATAATTACTTTACGTTTATAATTCATGCATTATGTAATTGATGATCGGTAAGTCATTATTTTATGTTTTGAAGTAATGTAAAATGTAATGAGGTATCATTACAAGGTAATCCATGAGTGTTCAATTATGGGTAACTCATTACTTTTTGTTGGAAAATAATGATACAGGTAAGGAGTACACATTACAAGGTAATGCATTACTTTATGGCACCCATTACCGAAGTTTTGCTGGGAAGCGCATTCAATAAAGCAATTGAGAAGGCATTTTGCTCTGCTTCTCTGAATGCATTATTTTGAAGCAGTAAAGAATGCACACAAAGAAGCTTTAATATTGTTAATACAGAAAAAAGCACTTTTCATTTCCTACGAAGGCATGAATTTATTGCTTCTTAGAGCACACGAAGGACGCACCTTACAACTGCTAAAAAGAGACATACCAAGTGGGACATCGCTAACAAACATCATGCCTTCAGGAATTGTTTCGGAAGCGCTTGGTAATTAAAAAATGCATCCGGAACTGCTTCTGGGACAGCACTATGTTTTGCTGGGTCCAATTAACATATATGAATCCTATATGGTGGTATATAGACATGTATGATCTCGAATGACTTCATATATGAGCATGAATGAGTTTACGCATGTTCATAAGTGGATTCATACATGTTGGTTCTTACTTTTTTAAAAACCGGGTTCTTACTTTTTTAAAATCGTTTCTTAAACACATGACCTAACACATCACATGGTGTGTAAAATGTGTAAAATTGCCCCTTCCATGATAACGCCACGTTAAAGTAAGGGTATCTGAGTTTTGTCAAATCCTTGAAGGTTTTTACCAAAAAGCTTTTTTCAATAATATTAAAAATATTGAAATAATAAGCAACCCTTGGTCCATAAAATAACCAAATTTTCGTTTTCTCCAGAACTTTAAGGTAGTGCAGAAATAAATCAAGTTAAGTAAATTTTAAATCTGTACATTTTTAACCTCAATTCCTAATCCGTAAGATTGGATCGCTCCTCTACATAACAAGTAAAATTTTTATTAAAATCGAAAGGAAAGCATCAGTAAAATTTCCTTTTACAATTATTTTGTCTGAGAAGTCTGAAGATTTTTAATGAATTTTTTAATAAAAGAAATGCCTTAAAAATTTTTACATTTAATTCATTTACCCTCAGTAATTTTTACATTTGCATCCGGATAAAAATTTCAAGATAAATTATATCACTTATTGTCTGCATTCTTTATTCGTTACGCTTATTGAGTAAAGTCCCAGCAAACATTTTGGTAACTCTTTTACTACTTCTTATTACTAATGTATTCCGAAATTTTAAACTTTAAAATGGGGAATTTAGGGTAACTTGACAAATATGATAAAATATATACAAAGCTTTTCAGCAAAACCTAAACCAATATTAATATTGATCAACGCTTTGAAACCTGTATGAAGCTAACAATTTTTTTAGCGGTTACTGTTTTTTGGCAGTTATATTTTTTTCAGTGGTAGCGGTCTACAGACAGGAACGAGAAATATCGGTTATGGTTTGGTTTTCAAACGTTAAAATGTTGGCCTTTATTCCGGTTACATTTACGATTTAAACAATAACTGTTACGGGATTTCACTTCGCCGCGGTTTTCAATTTGAGTCGATATTTTAGCGGTTTGGGCTACTGTGTTTTCATCGTAGATTTTAAGAAATTAAATATTTTGAGTTCAAAGAAAAGCTGAAAAATCGAATTTTGAAGCTTGAAAGTGAGGCTTGTTACAGAGAAATATATTTTGCTGGGATATTTTGTGTATTATTTAAAATTTTAACCAAATATCAAGGGAACCCTTATGTGAGTTCTAATTAAAATCAATTGTTGTTGTTAGCAAAATGTACTTTATTGTGTTGCTACCACCAGACACAAGGAAAATAGAGGAAAAAATTATATGTAATAAGTACTCTATGGTCAAATAATACAACAAATTATCTGCTTTAGATTTTGTGATCATTTTACTTTATCAAATAGATAATAGAATTTTATCCCGGATTGGTTGACGAAACAAATAACGGAATCAGTTACGGTTAATATTCAGTTGCGTTATTTTAATCGGTTACGCTTTTTAATTTGAAATGGTATTTTAGCGGTTAAGGGTTTTTAGCAGTAGCGGTATAAATCCTTGTTAGATGATATACCAAGGATTGCAACCACAACTGATATAAACCCGTAACTTATTAAAAACTGTTGTAAAATTAAAACCGTAGCAGATGTTTCGAAAAATCGTAACCGTAACAGATTCGTAACCGGAACTGATTCAGAACCTCAAGCGAAATAAAGACCTAAATTATACTGATCATTCATAGATAGAAGTGAAACCGCTAAAAAGCCGTAACCACTAAAATACCGATTGTAATTGAAAATCGTAACCGATTGAAATTCCGCTAGGTTTCGAAAAGAATACCATAATTCCGAAACTGTAACCTACATTCTTTTCGGTTGTCATGTACTAAACTAAACCATCCTTAATTTGAATTTCTGGCAAATTCTACTGATATCTATAAAATCATAAGATTCCTTTCTATCATAGTGTTTATAGACTTGGTTGAAATTACATTAGTAGAAAATAAGAGTTGCAGAAAATGAAAACAACTCCAACTTATGTTGCTTATTATAGAATGTTGTTGAAATTTCGCTAATGAATCTCATTGCAACTGCAAATAAAAAAAAAATTTAAAAAGTATAATAAATAGCAAAACATTATAACTATTGTGAGGATTAGGGGAAAATGGTAAAAGGAAAATATAAAATAACAACAAATATACAAAACAAACAACATGATGAAGCATAATCCCTAATGTCAGAGTTAAAAAAAGCTACATAATACAATACTACGTTGTACTAAATACAACTCTAAAATAACAATGTACGATGGAATGAAAACAGGGATTGAATTTTGTTAATGTAGTGGTTGTCGTTTTGTATTATTTTTTTATTTTGTTGGGAAGGAGAAAAAAAAATAATTTCTGCAATTTTTTAAACTTTCAGATAAAAATAGGATCATATATAAACATACATGATCATACATGCGCTTGTATATAAACATATATGGATATAGCTGATCATTTATGTCCATTTATTGTACATTATATGATCATACATATATGGGTACATACACGCAAACTTCGGATACGAACATATATGGTCATAAATTATCTTATATATGTCTAAATATCTTTGGTTATACATAAAGTATGAGCAAATACTATCATCTAGAACCATTCACGTCCATGTAAACACAAATTTTACATCCAAAGATATATGGTCATATATGAGATTATATATGTTCACCCGTGGACGTATATGATCATATACAAGCCCATGTGTGAACATGTATATTGATTTTTATATGCACAGGTGATAATGGGGTCGTATATGAACATATATGGTTATATTTAGCCCAGTATGTGATCAGATATGACTATAGCTTATCATATATAGTTCTTAGTATGACTATACACTGTATGTTCGATCAGAAATTTGAGGTTATATATTTATTTATGATCATATACGCGCAGTTGGCATACCTTAACTATAAGTGCATATGTGGTGGAATTCTACCAGGGTTGATACCATTTTATGCTAAGTATAAATATAAAAAATCCAATTTATGGTTGTATTACTATATTCAAGGTCTGTCGAAATTTCGTTGAATCAAATTTGTTTTACAAAAAACGTTAAAAGAAAATCATCAACATAGTAATTTATGTTGACGATTTTCTTTTAACGCATATTTTTAATGGAAAATTTTGGGTAGCAGGTCTTTTAAAAATCTTTAAAATTATAAGGAGTTTTTTTTACATAGAAACCTTATAATATCGAATATTTTTTTTACTTAACAAAAGGAAAAACAAATTCAAGTAAAAACTTTCGCGAAAAAAATTTAGCGAAAAAAACTCAGCATTATTTTTAATCAATTTATTTTTAGGGTTTTTTAAATGGTAAATTCTCATTACTTATACAATGACGTCATAATTTACATAATTTTGAATTTAAAATAATATTAATTTGTATCAAAAATTTCGTGGAGATTTTGCCTTTTCACTCATAAATTTGGAACCCTTCAAACACGATTTTTTTATATTTCGAGTTTCAAGAGATAGACACGGACAACGATATATTGATTCTCTTTCCATGCTCATCAATAATATATCTATATATATAGTTTGTAGCAGTGCTGGCAAAACTATGGCACGCGATAAGAAAAAAACATTTCTGACACCATGTTTTTTCCAACTTTTACTTGCCTTTTTTAGGGTTTTATTTATTCTATTAAATTTTGTGTTAACTTTTACGTAATTCAGCAAAAATTTGAATAACAAGTAAAAAATAAGAAACAAGCTAGTCCCATGAAGACTATAGAAAACCAGCGAAAAATTGTAATTCGAAATTATCTAAAGTTTAAATTCTTTTTTTTTTGTACAAAAATGTGTGCTTTAAATCGATAATTGTGAAATTTTTTCGTAAAATTTGTAAATCGAGTTTAAACAATTTAAAAATAATGTATCTTAAAAATTAAATTTTACAATAAAAATTTTATGTTTTTGGCAAGCCACAATAATGATCTTTATGGGCCTGGTTTATGGGGTACAAGATTTTTTCTACGAGTTAAAAACAGAATGCCAAACGAGGAGACCTTGGAACACTATCTCTGTGAATGCCCGGCATTTGCCGGGATCCGGGTCGAAATACTATCCAGTGACCCAATATCCACATTGGGGGATCTTAGGGACATAGGATCTAAGAAGTTGAGGAGTTTCGTCAGTGCGACGGAGTTCCTGGAGTAGGAATGTGACATAGCACCGATTGTTTAGAGCGCACAACAAGCCGACATTCTGGCTTAAGTGTAAGTCCATAGTGACTTGAGTCGGATTAGGGAAGCATTTTCCCTTCTCCGAATCCTCTTTTCGGCCTAACCTAACCCTTACCTATATATCAGTTTGTAGTGGGATAGGAAAGATATAAAAATGATCAGATTCCAAAAAGTTTTCCGTCTTGAACAAATTTCAGATTAAATTAAGAAACTCTTCCTTTGATGGATAGAAAATTATTATTGTCACATTTTTTTGTTTTGTATTATTTTCCAAATAAACTGCTTTTAAAGTCCACACTTTCAAAAATAAAACAAAGCTTATTTCACGAAAATCCATGTTTAACCCTATAACCGGCAAGCCCGCCTCCAGGCGGAGTATATTAGATTGGTAATAGATGCGCCAAATAAATGATATTTAATAAGAAATTATGCTACAGAAAACTATATTAGTAATAGCAAAGCGTTTAAACAATATATAAAACATTTATTTTGAAAGTGGTATGAGTCCAAAAAAAAAATTGAGATAAGGATGGAGTTCCACAACGGCGTAATGAACTGTACAAAATTATTTTGTCAAAACCTAAACAATTTTAACAGAATTCTTGTATTGTAAGGTATTTAATATAACAAGGATATCCTTCTCATAATAGTATTTCCTGGGTCTTCTTTAGACTTCGATTTTCTAGCACGTATCATTTTCGCGAAATTCGATATATCGTTACTTTTTTCAAAATGTGTTTTTTGAGGCAAATTTGATAATTTAATGGCTTACACAGATAATAACCCTTGCAAAAATATACAAAAAAAAATTTTAAAATTGCAGAACAATTTTTAACATAAACAAAATTTCGTTTATTTTACGAAAGTTTTCGTTGTTTTGACATTAATTTCGTAGTTTTAAGCATGGGTTATTATGAGTGTATGTTCTATGCACATAAACTAATTTTATGGAAAAATGCGCAAAATTTTCCAACTTTCTAGAATATTTGCAATAAATATAAGTAAGTTTATATACAACAATTTTTGAAAAAAAAATTATTTTGAGTCCATTTAATACTTAAAGAACATGGATGTTCGCAATAAATATGCCATTTTTTTTTGTAACTATAAATAAATTTAAAGTCCCCTGATGAGATGTGTATACATATATTGTACAAAAGTTGTCAGTTACAGTTTTAAAAATGTGAAAATGCAAATACCTTTATTTCTCATTTTAAAAACAAGGGGACTCATACCACTTTCAAAATAAATAGTTTATATACATATAGAGTTTCTCTCGATTTAGTTTTTAATTATGGTACTTTTTTGAATTCTAAAACATTTTTCTTCGTTTTCAGCGTTTTTAAGTGAGGCTTAATTTTCAGCAATTTGATCTTGAAGATCTCAAAAATTGTATTCGTTTTTCCTTATTTTTGCTTGAAAAGTAGAAAAGAATTAGTTTAAAAATTTTCCCAGCCTCATCAACATCTCTGACCTGCACTTGTTATCCAATACAACCGTTAACGAAATATCGGGTTTTTAAGCAAGTGAGTTCTCATAAAAACTACTATAATTTAAGAATATTTTGATATTGTTCATGTTGTTAATAGACTTGGGCAGACCTTTAGTGAGAATGTGGGAGATGTGAAATAACCACAGTTGAGCTATTATACGTCTAACAAAAAACAAGCTTGTTGAATTATTTTTCTGTTTTTTATTATTTTCAAAATGTACTGCCAAATGCAGTTGCAATTCGTTGGGAACAAAGAAAAGAATAAAATACCCAACATTCCTTCCCATATGGATGTGTTGTACTTGATTTGTTTTTATTTTTTTGCATTCTTGTTATCAAAGAAAAGAGTGATGCTAACTCTTAAAAAAAAAATTGTCGGCAAAATATTTTGTTAACAAATTACTACTCAACATTTGATACCCAGCTGAACTGGGATCGTATATGAGCATATATGATATTAAATGGGCTTGTATATGATCATATATGGTTATATCTGATCATATATGTTCCAATATAGTTCAATAAATGATGGTATATGGATCATAAATATTAGGGTATATGGCCCTATGTTATTATATATGAGAATATATGATGATGTATGAGCATATATGGACATACATGATCATAGACAACTATTTACCTCAAATTTCTGATCCGATCATATCTATGTTAACAACATCAAGCGCTAGTTGCACTTAAACATTTCAAACAAACAACATTTCCTTTCATATTCCACATACATTTTTGCAGCAAAAATTTATCGACATGTTTTGTTTTGTTTTTCTGTTTTTTTTTTTTTTTTTATATAAAAAAATAAAAATCCCCATTGAGTTGTTTATTTAATTAAAAACGAAAACAATGTTTTTCGTTGTATGTTTTTTTTTTTTATTTTTAATATTGAAAAGTTCTTTGTTGGTATGCAAACAAATTTTAACATATTGGTTGGAGTAAAAATTTAATTTTATACTTTGGCCACTTCAATAATTTTCTGCATTTTTTTCTCTTTTCCTTTTTTTCGTTGTTGCTGTTGTTTTGTTTTACAAATTAATGAGTGTCCAAAAGTTTTTTATTCCTGTTTATATTCATTTCTTTTTTGGAATATTCTACACCCAATTGTATGGTCCAGTTTGTTTTATTACAACTTTGTTATAACTTTGAAATTTATCCATGAAATTTTTTGAAATGTTTTTTCAGAAATATATGGGCTTCAAACAAAAGAAACTTTTGCTTTTGTACAACTTATATTTTTCCACTTTTGTGCTATTTTAAAAATGTTTATTTATTGAACTTAGTCAATTGATTCTAGTGGAAATTATTATTTAATCCATAAAACAAATTTAAAAAAGCCAGAGTGGAGTAAAATAATGGTTTAATAGGTTTTTTGTTTAAGCTCTGCCTATTCTGCAGTAGCTTTTCCAAAACTTCGATTTCTGATGAGATCTTTTGCCATATAAAAAAACATGTATCAACCTAGCTAAAAATAATTAGTTTGCTTCATTTGTTGTAAATATACGGGGGATGAAATCTCTATTTAATAAACAGAATTTTAAATGTTGCGTTTTATTTTAATAACTTGATTTTTTTTTTTTTTTTTTTTTTTTTTTTTTTTTTTTTTGAGTCGACTTAAGCTGTTTTTGCAAAACGTCCCAGAATTAAATATTGAGGGGCATAAAATATTCGTTTAAGCTTCATATTTGTTTTATTTTTTATTTTATTTCTTCCTGCCTTAACCATTTTGTTGAATATTTCTACATGTTTTTCCAAAAAGTTGTAAATATTTTTTCAATATTACATTATTTCCCTCTCATATTTGATTACTTGAATTGGAGAAATTTCAATGCAATTTTCACAAACAATTTTCTTTTTGTTTATTAGTTACATGCTAACTTTTGTTTATTGTAATACAAAAAGTTAAATTTTATGCACTTCGTTTTTATCATAATTTTGAAACGAATGCAATTTTGTTTATATAACTTTTGTTTACTGAATTCTGCATCTTGTTTTTTTTTCATAATTATGAAAATAATATAATGGTTTTAATAAAGTGTGTTTTTTTATAGAGGTATCGAATTTTGAAATGTAATAAAACAAAGATGAATTTTTTAAATTGACATAAAATTTACTTTATTCGAAAGATAATCTGCTGGCATTATAATTTAAATATGACTTCTGGCATATGAACGCCACGCCACGGCTGGCTCGGACGTAGTCTAATCGGGAGGTTAAATTTTCGATGACTTTTTCCAACATTTGTGGCCGTATATTGGCGATAACGCTGCAAATGTTGTCCTCCAAGTAAGTGGTCAATCGTTTTGGGCTTTTCGGCGTAGACTAGCGACTTCACATATCTCCCCAGAAAATAGTCCAGCGGGGTTAAATCGCAGGATCTTGGAGGCCAATTCACGGGTCCGAAACATGAAACTATGCGGTTACCAAACGTTTCCTTCAATAAATCAATTGTGGCACGAGCTGTGTGACATGTTTGCGCCGGCTTGTTGAAACCACAGCTCCTGCACATTATGGTTGTTCAATTGATGATAATCTATAGCGGTCACCATTGACTGTAACGGTCTGAACAGCATCGTTTTTAAAGAAGTACGTACCAATGATTCCACTAGCCCATAAAGCACACCAAACAGTTAATTTTTCTGGATGTTTCAACATACAGTCTACGATTATCATCACTCCAAATACGGCAGTTTTATTTATTGACGTATCCATTTAACCAAAAGTGAGCTTCATCTCTAAACAAAATTCGCAAATTCGTGCGTGATACGTATTTTGAACAGAACCATGATTTTTAAAATAAATTTGCACAATTTGGAAGCGTTGTTCTTGTTGAAATGCCAAACCAAACTGAACATAAATCACTTGACAGCTGACAAAATGGCTGCCAGTTAAAAAAGTGTTGCCAACTTAAAGTTCTATACCAGTATAAAAACATCCTTTAGTAGCTTGAATCAGTTCAATTGTAATTGGTCTTGAGAGGCATTTTAAAATTTATTAACATTTTAAAAGTTAAAATAGTAAATTTCCTTAGACTACGTTTTCAGGCAAAATTAGAATATGCTTTTAAGATAATAAGAGTTCAATTATTGAAGCTTTTTTGATTTCCGTAACTTAAATTAATGTGGAGCTTAATTTAGTGCTTATTCAAATGCCTAAACGTGGATTTATTTGGAGCTTTTTCGAAGCCCTAACTGCAGATTTATTATGAGCTTTATTTACAGATTATTTGAAGGTTTAAACGTGTTTTAATCTTTGTTTACAACATATTCGGAGGTCCAAAAGTGGATTTATAAAAAGCTTTATACAAAGTTTTTTCGAATGCCTCAATATTGATTTATTTATAGCTTTATTTAGAGATTTATTTACAATTTCTTCATAGCCTAAACTTGGATTTGTTTAATTCTTTGTTTACAACTTATTGGATATATTAAAATGTGGATTTATTAGAACTTGATTAAGAACTTTTTTTTAGATTTATTTAAATCTTTATTTAGAGCTTATTTAAAGGCATAAACGTGGATTTGTTAAAGGGTATAATTGGCGCTTATTCAAAGGCCTTAATGTGAATTTATTTAATGCTTTATTTAGAGATTATTCAAAGGACTTAACATAGATTAACTAAGAGATAATTCAAAGGACTAAACGTGGATGTATAAAAAGCTTTTTTAGAGCTTAGTCATAGGCCTAAATGTGGATTTATTTAAAGCTTTATGTAGAGCTTAGTCTATGGACTTAGCATGGATTTATGAAGAGGGTATTTAAAAGAATGAACGTGGACACATTCAAATATTTATTTGGAGCTTATTCATAGGCCTAAACGTGGGCTTATTTAGAACTTTACTTAAATATTATTCGAAGGCCTAAACCTAAATTTTTTTGAATGCATAAACGTGTGTTTATTTAGAGCCTTATTTGACAGTTATTAGAAGGCCTAAACTAGGATTTGTTAAAAGCTTTATTTAGAGCTTATACAAAGTCTTAAACGGTGACTTGTTAAAAGATTTATTCAAGATTATGATGTTAATTTATTAAGAGCTTTATTTAAAACTTCTTATAATGTATATAAGTGATTTGTTTAGAGCTTTCAAATGCCTAAATGCAAATTTGTTAAGATCTTGTTCGAAGCCCCTATTGTAGAGTTGTTTAAAGTTAATTGAAAGCCTAAATGTATATTTCATAGCCTAAACGTATATTTGATAGCCTAAACGTGGATGTATTTAGAGTATGTTCTTAAGTGTACTGGCGAATTTATTTGAGAAAATTTTAATTTATAAATGTGTATTTATTTAGAATATAATTTAAGCTCTAAAAGTGGATTAATTTAGTTAGATTTTAAAAATAGTCGTAGTCAATAATTTAACTGGAATATATTTTTATGTCTAAAACTGAATTTTTTAGAGTATATTTTTAAGTATACTCGCGAGTTTGATTTGACTATATTTTTAGTTCTAAACTTGAATTTATTTAGAATATTTGGTAATACAAGCGAATTAATTTAAATATGATTAGTAGGCCGGGTCGATTTGTATGGAGGCAAAAAAATCGCTCAACGTTCAAGAAAAATCGTATTCTAGGGATCAAAATAAGAAACTTTGCCGAAGGAACCATACCTCTAAAACGAATTCTGATGTCCCGACTTTTGACCCGTAGTTTAAAATTTTGAAAATCGCACTTTGACCCATTTAGAGTGACCCAATCGAATCCAACCCAATCGAATATAATTTAAACATTAATCTGCTAGAGCGTCTTCCGGAGAAGAAATAGAGACCCTAATCTTGGAAAGACTCCTCCTACTTTCTGAAATATCTCTATCCCGAGATTTGCACATTTTGCTATAAAACACGACTAAAAAGGTCCTCTTTCAACTTAAATTTTAATCGCTTAACGGTCACCTAGAATGATGATTTATGCATTAATCTGCTAGCGCGTCTCCCGGAGAAGAAGTAGCTTCCATAATCTTGGAGAGATTCCTCCTACTTTCTGAAATATCAAAGTGGGCTTTTCCAAAATTTTACCCTACGGGTCAAAAGTCGGGACATCAGAATTCGTTTTAGGGGTATGGTTCCTTCGGCAAAGTTTCTTATTTTGATCCCTAGAATACGATTTTCCTTGAACTTTGAGCGATTTTTAAATCGACCCGCCCTAATGTTTAGAGTATACTATGGGCAATGCCCATTGGGCATACTCCCAAATTTATTTTGAATAAATTAAGATCACAAATTTTATTTATTTAGGGAATATTTTTGGGCAAACTCGATAATTTATTTTGAATAAATTTTAAGGCCTAAACGGAGATTTATTTAAAAGTATATTTTCGGGCATAGTCTGAAACTTATTTTAATTATCTGTATTTTAAGGTCGAGATTTTCATTTAGAGCATAGTTTTGGGAGTGCTCGCAAATTTATTGTAAGTATGTTTTCAGATGAAATCTTAAATATATTTAGAGTTTAAATTTATGCGTAATTGTGTCTAGAAAAAAAAACTAAAGACAAAATCCAGTTTGAATTAAGGGTATGTTTTTAGGCGTAGTCATGGTTCAAATTTGAGTTAATTTGAAGCCAAGTGTGGCACTGCGCTAAGAGAAGATTTTATATTTTAAGCGTAAATAAATCTCATAAATAGTTAAATGGCATTATCATAGGAATTTATATTAAAAACCCTTTTTTTTTTTGTACAAAAAACAAAATTAAAATTATCTATGCAAATTAAGTCAAAACTATTATTGACTTCTAGAATTTTTGGATAATTTTCTTTCAGTCTCATAATAAAAAGGGAAACGAAAAAAATACCACCTCCTAAAATATTTTTTCCCACAATTTGATTGTATATTATAATTTTGTACTTTTTTTGTATAACTTGCCTTAGAATAGCAATTTCTTAACAACTACTTCAACTTCAATTTAACAAAAGATGAAAAAGAAGAAAAGCGTAAACTTTTCTTATAACAAACTGTTTTGTATTAATCTAAACCCCCTCTAAAATAACAAACGTGGAAAGCTACTAGTACTACTACTACTAGGAAATAGATTTCACGAATAGAACTCGAAAAAAGAAGATGAATGAGCAACTCATTCACAAAAAATAATGAAAACTAACTTTAAGACATTTAACAGTATTCTAAAACATCTTCTTACTCTTGGCAGTTTTTTTCTTATTTGTTTGTGTTTTGCAATATAAAAACACTATATTTTATACTGAGTTCTTCCTTCATATTCTCCAGTTTCATTATATTTTTTTTTGTTAACCTTTTAGCTCTAATTCAATTTCCACAAAACGAGAATTTAACTTTTAATCCTCATTTGTTGCATTTTTTTTTTTGGGAGAGCACAGCTCTAAAGACTTTATTTTTTTTGGTATTTGTGCAGTTTTATAAATTATTGTGAAAGAAATGTATAACAACCAACCCGTGAACAAAACTGCTTTAAAGTAACACGCGGATATAAGAAGATGATGAATTCAGTCAAAGAACAGTTTGTTTTCTATAGAACTTTCTTTGCTGAATTTATTTATTAAGGAAAGAGAAAAATTAACCCTAAAATGTATTATTGAATTTCTTTAGTCTACAAAAACTGATCATCCAATTTTTAATGCGACATTTTTCTTTACAATCAACATAAAAAAAATATGTTCAACTAAACCACAAAAAAAATATATATATACAAAAATTCTACTGATGATCGCTTGGGAGATCATGAAATCATGATAACAATAACATTATGGCTTTAATTATGGACATATTGTGTATAGCAGGTATATAAAATTTCTTAAGAATGTAAAATTGCAGTGACAAAAGTTTGTAATTTTCTGATTTCCAATCTTTAATATGTACCAAAAGAAAAGAATAAATAAAGGGTCCGCCAAATAACTTTTTTTTTTTAAAATGCTATAAAAAAAAACTACTGAATATTTTCTCAAATTTCTTTTTTTATTTGAAAGTACAATCCTTCCGGTTAATAATGGAAAATAATTTTATTCAAATGGCTGCCTCGGCTGGCCATGCAGTAGCCTACACGATCGGTCCAATTTTTAAGCACATTATCGATTGTGTGCAGCTGTATTTCACCAATGGCTTCACGAATATTGTCCTTTAAAGCGTCAATTGTCTCTGGCTTGTTGGCGTTACACTTATCTTTGACGGCACCCCACAAATAATAGTCCCACGGTGTCAAATCCCAGCTCCGAGGTGGCCAAACAACATCAGCTCTGCGGCTGATAATGCGATCTTCAAAAACAGGGCGCAAAACATCGAGTGTAGCTTCGGCTGTGTGGCACGTAGCGCCGTCCTGTTGAAACCAAATGTTGCCAATATCCTCCTCTTCAATTTTTGTAAACAAAAATTCGTTCAACATGGCCCAATAACGATCGCCATTGACTGTAACGGCCACTCCTTGCTCACACATTCTGCAACATTACCATGATTTTCAAAGTAATGTCGCAATATTTCCCAGCGTTGTTCAAGCGTATACACAACCATATTCGTTCAGCGGAAGGATAGAACTAATAATCTGTCAAATCAGACTGAGCTAAGTGTTACCATTCACGAAATAAGCACTAGTTGAAAAAAAACGTTAGATGGCGGACCCTTTAAAATAAATACTATAACGAAAAATTCATTGATTAAAAATTTAAATTCGGACTCTGTAAAGCCACTTAGAGAGTCATTTAAGGCCCTATAGTGGGTTTATTAAGAGCTTCATTTAATGCATAGTCGAAGGCCTTAACATGGATTCATTAAGAGCTATATTTAGAGCTTTATTTAGTGCGTAATCTTGAATTTAAATCAATGTTTAGACTATTGATTAAACATTGATTTACTTTTAGTGTTATTTAAATGCAATTTAAGGACTTAATCAATGGCTGAAACGAAGGTCGAAACGTAGATTTATTAAGATCTTTAACTAGAGTTTAATCAAATGCTTTAACGTGTTTATTAAGGCTTAATTGAAGACCTAAGCGTGGATTAATTTAGAGCTTTAATTAGAGTTTATTCGAAGACCTGAAAGTGGATTTATTAAGCGCTTAATTGAAGACCTACGCGTGGATTTATTTAGAGCTGTAATTAGAGTTTAGTCGAAGACCTGAACGTGGATTTATTAAGAGCTTAATTGAATACGTAGTCGTGAATTTATTTGAAGCTTTAATTAGAGTTTAATCGAAGACCCGAAAGTTAATTTATGAAGAGCTTAATGAGGTATTCGATTATATTTATTTATAGCTTAGACGTCGATTTATTTAGAGCTTTATTCATAGCCTAATCGATAGTCTTAACGTGGATTTACAAAGAGCGTTATTTAGAGCTTATTCCAAGGCCTAAATGTAGATTTATTAAGAGCGTTATTTAAAGCTTAAACGAAGGCCTTAATGTAGATTTATTTACAGCTTAATCGAAGGCCTAAATTTGGATTTACTTAGAGCTTTATTTAGAGCTAAATCGAAGGCCCAAACGTGTAGTTATGTGAAAACCTATTTAGGGCTAAATCGAAGGACCAAACCTGGACTTAGGTGAATCCTTTTTTAGGGCTTAATCGAAGGCCCAAACGTGGACTTAGGTGAATCCTTTGTAGAGCTTAATCGAAGGCCCAAACGAGTAATTAGAAGAACACTTTTTAGGGCTTCCTCGAAGGCTTAAACATAGATTTATTTAGATTTTTATTTATATATTAAAATGTGTCAATACGTGCATTTATGAAGGGCTTTATTTAAAGCTTACTCGAAGGATTTAGTTTGATCTAATTTGAATGCATAAATGTAGACTTATTAGGAGCTTTATTAAAAGCGTAATCGAATGCCAATACGTGGATTTATTAAGAGCTTTATTTAAAGCTTAATCGAGGTATTTGTTCTGAGCTAATTTGAAGGCCTAAAAGTGGATATGTTAATTTCTTTATTTTAAGTTTATTTGAATACCTAATCGTGAACTTATTAATTTTTTTAACAAGAGCTTAATCGATGGATTTATTTTGAGCTGATTTGAATACCTAAACATGGATTTATTAATGTATTTATTAAAAGCTTAATTAATTGATTTATTTTAAGCTGATTTTAGTGCCTAAGCGTGGATTTATTAAAGCTTAATAGAAGGATTTAGTTGAGCTGATTTGAATGTCTAAACATGAAATTGATTAGTGCCTTATTTTAAGATTTTTTTAGTTCTGATTAAAAAGGTTACACATGGATTTATTCGAAGCTTAATTTAGAGCTTATTCGAAAGCCTACTTAGAGCTGATTCTAAGGCCTTCACATTGATGTCTTTAGGCGAACTCGAGAATTAATTTTGAATGTATTGTAACGCAAAAGTCACGATTGCAAATGTAAATAAAGTTACAATTTAAAAGAGGATTCTGTGGTCTATAAAGAAACAATTTAAAATATAAATCCGGAATCTATAAAGCCACAATTTAAAATTTAAATACGGACTCTATGAAACCACTTTTCAAAATTTAGATCAGAACTCTTTAAGGTCCCTATTAAAAACTGGAATCAAGACTTGAAGCTTTCTTCAAGTCTTGATTCAGGACCCTATAAAGCAATTATTGAACATTTAATTAGGACTTTATAAAACTACGATTAAAGTTAGCATTATTTTATTAAAATTAAGAATCAGTACTATATAAAGTCACGATAAAAACTAAAATCACAGACTCTATAAAGACATGATTAAGAATTGTAACTAGTGCTTTTTAAAGCCATGATTAAAAATTGGAATCAGGATAAAAATTAAAGCAAAAAGTCAAGACTCTATAAAGCCTCTGTAAAATCTTAGAATCAGAATTTAAATTCAAGATTTAAAATTAAACTTTAAATGAAAACTTAAAATCAATAACGCTACGATTATAAATAACCAAGACTCTATAAAGCCTTGAATAAATCTCATTTACCGGATTTAGTTTAAAGCTTATATAAAATTCACAATTAAATCATTGAATTCAGATTTACAGTAAAACTGCAAATCAAGACCTTACAAAGCCACGTTTTTATCTTATAATCAAGAACTATCAGAACCCCACAAAGCAGCGATTGAATGCTGGAAACAAAATTAACTCAGACCTTTGAGCGTTGGACTGCTAATCAGATGGTCCAGGGTTCGATCTTCAGCGACGACAACATCAATTTGGAAAAATAATATGTAATATTATGTATGTGTTTTCTATCTCTCATACTTATTGCAGCGCCTACCTTCGGTGTGCTCATAGCACTTAACCCCACCGAATAAAAATAATGAATCAGGGCCTCGTTTCTGTAACTAATGCGAGCAGTTTTCGCATCGAGAAATACATGGTCACCCTGCTATTTACATTGTGAGTTAAGATATGATAAAGTTGATTACGTGTTTAGAGCTAAACTTTTCAGATTTTTGTAACTTTTATAACTGTGAAGAAATGGATTTAAGTAAAATACGTTATTATAATAAGAAATGAAGTAAATGCAGAAGTTAATTAGCTTTTTTGATTGACTTCATATTTTAATGTATTTGACTCAACCTATGTAAAGTATAGCAAGGTTGTATTTTACATGTGTTTTCGATGCGAAAGTTACAGAAACGTGATGAAGTGCAAAAAGCTTTAAATAGGAAGAATTTTTCCTAAGTGTTGCTTCTCTTAAAAAACAAAACCCAACATGTCACAGGTCAATTGACCCCTGCTATAAAAAAAAACATCTCTCACCTCCTTACACGTCACAGGATGTCTAAAATGTGTCAATTTTCCCACTACTATGATTAAGCCATCTTTAAGTGACCGGTCCTTATCATGTAAAAGAACCGACCCGTCCCTGCCATATTAGGTACTTTTCTGTATATCGCCTGGTACCAGGCGCGGATCTAGGAAAAGGTTTTGGAGGGGGAGCTTAAAGTATTTTTAATTCATTTTTTAATCTTTTTTACATTTTTGTATTGAAAAATATAATTTTGGGAAAGGCAATTTCCCATTTACCCTCCCTCTGGAACCGCGCCTGCCTGTTACATTTCCTTTTCTCCGTAATTAATTTATAATTCTTGTACAATTACAGGGTTAAAAATTTCGTAGGAGACATTTTGTAGCTGCAGTGCAAAAAAGAAAATTGCAAATATATTTACGCTTCGTTAGCTTTAATTTTAGTAATTTTCTTTAACTTTTTTTTTACTCCACAAGTAAGTAAATAAGTTTGTTACGGTGCACGGTGGTATGAAGTATACAATACAATACCAAGTATTTATGTATACATCTCGTATACAAATCCGTTTGTTGCCTAGCGCTAACTTTATTCCTTTTAACGCTAGGTTTTACACCCTAACAACACGGTAACTGCTTACACGCACAAAAAACCATGGTTGGGGCAACCATATTCATACATTTTTGTATTTATGATTGTGACTAACATTTTACTATTTTATTTAATCATAATATGAGAATTATACTACTATATTATGGCTCCCAATTGATCTCAATATTATCATATTATGGTTATGGAAATTTTTATATATGATCATAGTATGATTCCTAAATTATTCTCCCAGCATTCTGTTGAAGCTGGATTAGAAAATTATGCATGTTTTTTTTACATACTACAAACGAATATTTATTTATTTGATAATTTACACATTTAAATTAATTTATTTTAAAATAATTTAAGTTATCAAATTGTCTTTGCGCTCATGAATAAGATTTGTGTTATTAAATCATTATTTTGTCGCCATTCAATGTTAACATATTTTTTTTATTTTTGTATCTAAAAAGCAAAACTAAACTTCCTCTTTTTCAGAACAAATCTTATTTTGTCAGGAAAAATAAAATAATAGAAACATGCGAATGCAGCATAAGTACGCATTAAAATATTGTTAAGAATACAATTTCACAAAACATTTAAAATGATTATAACATGTTTGTAGCAATCATAATATTTGCACTATAACCATATTATATCCTAGTTATCATATTAAGATCATGGAAAAACATTTCGTCATCATTTATTACCAAAATATGATTATTACAAATATATTATGATTATATCGTACTACAGACTTAAAAGCACGTGTATTTTGTTTAAATTTTTTTTCATGTTTCTGTAATTTAATTTTTTTTTTCTTTACAAGTTATTTTGCGTGAGTACAACGAAGTTTAAAATAAATCACTGACACTTAAAGAGCGAAGACACTCATAAAACAACAGACTGATCATCTTATAGTTGGCGCAACTATAATATGGCTGTAGTTAGAGAGAGGAATTATGATAATAAATACAATATTATAATTGTAGACAAGAGAAAAAAGAGGGATTTTTACTATAACATGAATAAAGCAACCATACTATTGGTGAAATATGATTGATACAATAATAATTTAATTGAAACAACCATTTATGGCTGTAGGAAACATAGTTTTATGGCCGCAATCATATTGCTACCATATTTTTTATCTGCGTGTACTTATTTCGAAAAATATAATTTAAATCAAAAGATGGATTTACAGGCAGTAACAACGTGCTTGCAAGAAAAAAAAAAATAAGTGTATTTTACAATTTCTTTGTACAATAGCGAAATTGTGAAGCTTTTTGACTTTGTTAAAATGTCTCGTCTTTTGTATCAAACTACGAGTATATGATACATTTTCACGTATTGTGGCTCGATTTGTTTTCAACTACGAAAATTCTTTTAAACAGTACTAACGAACATTGGTTAAATGGGTGAAAACGGGACCAACTAGCCAATAACTGGGGGCAATATAAGGGAATATGTATTATTTTTTCAATTTCAAAAATATTGCTCTAAAGCGAAAAACATGTCAACTCAATCACCATTCGGATAGACAATATTTGTTTCACTAAAATTCACGATTAAGTCAAAACATCACATTTACTATATAAAAAAAATGTGATTTTCGAATTTACCATCTCCGATTTCAATGAAATTCATTTAAACTTTCGTACTTGACAAGAACTCGACGAAGCATAAATTTCAGAGCCCGGGCCCTTTCTGTTTACGAAATATGACATACCGAAAATTGCAAAAACCGGTAAAATTTTACAAAGGTATCGTTACAAAATTGATTATACCTTTAGAACTACAGAAGATACAAAATTCGTTGTAGCCTGATGATTTGCATATCGATTTTTTCCTTGTCAAATGTTGAGTTCAAATGCTCATATCTTAAAATGTATATTTTTTTAAGTTCTGAGATAATGGAATTTGAACTCAAAGCACCCAAAAATAACATATGTCCCTTTATACATTTTTACCCAAAAAGTAAGGCCAACACGAATTTTCCATCTTCTATAGTTCAAAAGTTATAGTCCATTTAGTACCGATACTGCAGTCAAATTTTAACGTTTTTTTTTTTTGCAATTTTTATGATATCATATTTCGGAAATTGATGTTTCTTCGATTTCTTGCAAAGTACGACAGTTATGGTGAATATTATTGAAATCGGAGATGGTAACTCCGAAAAATGTTTTGTATTGAGTTGACATGTTTCCATTCTATAACCGATAAAAAAATTAGCAACACGAGTAATAACGTATAAAATTTTACATTTCACAAAAAGTCGGTAAAATCGATGAAGTTAAAAAATATTCAGAAAAATATCGCTTTAAAACCGTACAAACATAATCCTTTTAAAAACTAAGTATGTTCATAGCTGGTCACATTATTCCACTTTTAAGTTGTTAAAGAATTCAACACGTTTCTTCAAAACTCCTACCTCTTTAAACGATGAAAATTTTTCAACGGAAACGGATATTGTGGTGTCTTCACTTTATTCTTATAATACACTACTGCTGTTTTGCACTAAAGCAATTTTACTTTAGTCTACATTTTTTTTTTAACGTAAGTCAATGTAGTCGACGACGTCGTCGTCATCAACAAAATTTCACAAGGTTAATATTTAATGACCAACTCAAGTTGTTTCTGTAATTGCAAATGTTTCGTTTTTATATTTTATATCTTGCTTTTTGCTAAAGTTTTTTTTTTTTGTAAATTTTATTTACATTTTGAATGAGACAAGTAGAAGGAGGTGGTTAAAATTGTGTCTACAAAACTTAGAATTTATATATTTTTTTTTAAAAAAGAAGACGACAAAAATTTTTAGGCACAAAAAGATTTGTCTAACAAATAGTCATAATAAATAAAACTGAGAGAAAATGTCAAAATAACAAAAACTTTCGTAAAATAAACAAATTTTCGTTAATTTTACAAAAGTATTCGTTATTTTGAAATTGTTTGTATTTGTATAAGGCTTTGATTTTTTACACTCATAATAATCCATGTGTTTAAAACACGAAATTAATGTCAAAACAACAAAAACTTTAGTAAAATTAACAATTTTTCGTTGATTTTACGAAAGTATTTGTAATTTTGACATTTTTTTCATACGTTTCTTAGATTATTATCAGTGCACAAATTGCTGAAAAAATAGCAATCTGTGATAAACAAACAGATGTCTTTTAAAAATTGTTTGTTACTTTTTCGATTGGTTTTTTGAATGTTTCCAATCCCAAAGTGCATTGTGCACTCATTATAATCTATGCCCGCAAATTTCAAAATAATAAACAAACTTTCATAAAATAAACAAAAATATGTTCATTTAACATAAGCTTTCGACAATAATTTTGACAATAATTTCACGTAATTATGCATGGATTATTATGAGTGTGTAAACTATTTAAGGAACATTCTTTATACATAAATGAATATTGTATCTTTGTATATGTATTGGTATGTTTGTATATCCATCTGTCTATTTAAAGTATACCATAGATTGTTCAAATGTCTAGTATCATTTAGTTTTGTCGAATAGTCATGGTTTAGTTGTATGCATGTAGTAGTTTGTATGTTAGTAGTAGTGAGGATTTTGAAGTTTTTTTTTAATACATAGATATATTTTTCATTCTTTTTATTTTCCCATTGAATATTGAAAATTACATTTGTTGTTTAGTTTTTATTTTTCTATTGAAATGTGTATGCTAGTCTGTTGAAATTGTAGTATTTCAATTTTAAACCTTCAATGCTACAAATTATAAAAAATGTTACTCCAATAATAAAATAGAACTAAATTATTTTTCTAGCAGGTTTTTTTTGCACATACAACGGACATAGCCGGGTGGGCCTTACGTTCTTGTCCAAAGAAGATATTTTTTGTTACCTATTTCGTTTTCGTACCGCACCTCATTTTTTTTGTCAAGTGGGTTCAGTACCCGCAGTTTCATACAAACAGTTAAAAATTAAGGTAACTACTATGACAATTTCTTGGAACTTCAAAAATTGTTTTTTTTTCTATTCCCCACTTTTATCCCATAAATATCGGAGATGGCACTAAAACATGTAAGGTCAACATTAAGGAGAAAAATTACAAAACAAATTTCAAACTCCTAAACATCAAGATACTAAAAGATATAAATTCGAAATAAGGAAGAAAAATTCGTGAAAATATATTCTCGAAAAAACAACGTTGAGAAAAAATACTTCGATTAAAAAATTCGGAAAAAAAAATCTCAGAAAAAAGTTTTTGTATAAAAAAAAAATTACAAAAAATATTTTATTTGAACATTGGAGATAGCACTAAACAATATGACATCAAATTCATGGTAAAAAGAACTCGAACAAATTTTCGCTGATAAGCAATTTCAATAAAAAATATTTTATTTTGCCAAAAAAATTAAGTTTTTAGGTGACTTTTAACAAGAATGAAATTGTTACTTCTATTTTTGCCCTAAAATTGGTAATGGTACTAAAAAAAATATGAGATCAAAGTCAAGAAAAATTATTTCGCGAAAAAAATTTCGCAGAAAACTATTTCGAAGCAAAATACTATCAGAAAAAAACTTCGCGGAAAAAAATTAGCAAAAAAAAATTTGCGAAATTGAAATTTTGAGTTGAACATACATTATCAATGTAATAGTATATGGCACTAACACATATCATAGCTCCACTCTAATAGGCGTATAAACGTGGGGGAATTTTTTATGAAAAAAATGTTGATAAAAAAAAATTACTCGAAATTGAGAAAAAAACATATTTTTTGGAAACAAATTCTCTAAAAAAAATTTGCGAAAAAATTACACAAATTAACAATTTAGCAGAAGAATATTTAGCTAAAAAAGAAATATTCATTCAATCAGCCGCGGATCCAGGAAAAGATTTTCGGGAGGGAATTTAGAGTATTTTCGACAAATTTTCAAATTTTTTATTTTTTGTTTTTTTATTGAAAATTTTTGTTTTGGGGGATAAAATGTAACATTTTCACTCCCTCTGTAGCCGTAACTGAATCAATTGAGATGAAACATAATTTTTTTTGAAACAATTTCAAAGAACAAATTTAAAATAGGTGAAAAAATGGCGCGAAAACTGAATTTCGTGAAAAATAAATTTGGCGGAAAACATTTTTGAGTTGACTTTACATTTTTACTCATAACTTTTGAATCCGTCAACCGATTTTATAATATTCGACAAAGAATTTAACTAAAAACTAACATTTGTTTTTTTTTTTTTTTTTATTAATTAATAATCATATAATTACAAATTATATACTATTACCCTAACCTAGCCTTCGGCGCGTTGTAGCGAAAACAGACCGGTGCCTCTGGTGGGAATCGAACCCACGACCCCCGCACTGATAAGCCTGCACGCTACCAACTAGCCTACCGGGGCGCACCGTGCCAAAATTATGCGAAAATGAAGTATTGCAAGAAGAGGGTCCTAACAATTTTGCTTTTATATTGAAGGAGTATGTCGTGTTTCCAAGAAAAACAGTTTTAGCTGAAAATTTCGGACAAAAGGGTGCATAAATCAATATTTTCGGACAACAATTTTAAGGTGTTTTGACATTTTCACTTAAAATGTTGAACTCCACAACCGATTTTACTCATTTTCAATAGCAAATTGCTTATAATATCAAAAAACATTTTGACAAGAAACTAGCAAAATACGCTTCTATATTGACGGAATATTACATATTTTAAACAGACAGAAAAACATTGCTATATCAACTTCGCTATTTATGCAGATCAAGAATGTACATAATTTACAACTACACTTAAGCTTAATAGAATGAAGGACGAAAAAAAATTTTTGAAGAAAAAGAATGTGCGTCAAAAAAATAGCAAAAGAAATTTTCGGAGAAAAAAAATGAGGAGATATTTTTGGTCATAACCCTTTACTGTGATGACTACATTTTTTCTCATAACTTTTTTAACCCTATGCCAAAATTGCTTATAATATTGCTTATAAAATTTAACACAAACTAGCAACCTCGCCTCTGTATTGGAGGGATATTTCATTTCGTTTTATCTACTCTGCTATTTATGCTGATCAGAAATATATATAATATACGGGTTTCCAGATTGTTTTTCAATAAGTTTCAAACGGTATAACAAAGTGATATATATGTACACTCCAGCATAGTGGGATGGAGGGTATAGAAAGGAGACAAGTTGGTTAGCTCAATTCGGTTATTATATTTTTAAATTTAGCAATTTTTAGGGATAAATATTTTATAACGCAAGCATTATTTGGTTAATACCAATAGTTGTAGTAGTATTTGTAATCGAATTTTTGTCTTCTCTGTTGTGTATTTTTATAATGAATTTCTTATTCAAGTAAAACGACATAAATAGGTTGCAATCAAATAGAAGTTTTAATATAACATTTTTTTTTTCTCCAGTTTTGTTTTATTTTTGTAAATGGAGGTCTTTAAAGTCACTGAAATAAATTTCTTTTAAAATTAAACTTAATTTTTTATGGTTCAATCAACTTTATATTTAATGCAGTTCGATAAACAACCATGATTTAAACCATGGTCATCATGGTACTTTTTTATATTTAAATAAAAGCAAAAAACCAAAAAATTCTATAGCAGTTTTCTCAATTGATTAATTCTTAGCCTTTGGCGATAAAAAGTTTTTCTGTTTTCTTTATAAAACGTGAATTTACCTTTTTTACATTAATTACAAATACAACATTATACATCATTAATGTTAAAAAAAATTATAATTTATTTTAATATAAAAAAATACTTTTTTTTTTTGCATAACAAAAAATAAATGTTAAGTTACCATGCTACAAGGTAGAAAGTAATAAGAAAAGGAAAATTTGAAGTAAAGGACCTTTTGGTTAAACGTGTTTCATTTCAAAGCTTATAATAATGGTGATATAATTAAGCATTATGGCCACAGGGATTAATGTAATAAACTACATGGAATACAAGAAAGAAAGAAATAATACAAAACGAAATGCCAAAGAAATATACCATGAAAAAGATAAATGGAAACAAAGATACATGGAAATTAAACGGAATATTAATAACAAGGCAATCGCCCTAGCGGTTACAAGCCAATATGAATGAAATTTAGGTATAAAGTAGCGATTTACAGTACAAGGTTGACCTCATATTTTTAAGTGACGTCTCCGATGTTGAAGGAGTTAAAATATGAGCTGACATTTTTTTATTTGGCATTATGTAGAAAATTCCGAAATTCGAAAAAATCGATATCAAAATTATGTACTCCCCAAATTAATGTACTCTCACACGCTTGGAAAATTGTTTAAAAAAATACAAAAGTAGAAGTTCGTTATTATCCGAAAAACCTGTGAAAATACGTGTTCGCTCATATTTAATAAGGAAAAAAATATGAGAATTTGACAGTCCTAAAGTTATTAAAAAATCCTATAAAGTACCAATTTTTAGCAGCATTTGTTGTTCCCCAAACATCGGATATGGCACATAAAAATATTCGTAGACATAGTTATGATTTTTATTCTCTATCACATAGTCGAGTTCCATTTAATCGTTGGGAGTATTTCCTTTTCAGCACACTTAAAATAAAAATTTAAAGGGTCCGCCATCTAACTTTTTTTATTCAACTAGTGCTTATTTCGTGAATGGTAACACTTAGCTCATGTCTGATTTGACAGATAATTAGTTTTATCCTTTCGCTGAACGAATATGGTCCGTATGTTCGTTATCTTTTGAAAAAAGTGAAAGAAACTAAACCAAAGCGTGAAAGGCCAAAAACAGTGCGTACACCCGAGAATATTGCTGCTGTGGCAGAAAGTGTGCGTGAGCGCCATCAACATCAATTCACCGTCGTTCTCAACAATTGAACATTTCGGAGACATCACTGATACGAATTTTGCATAAAGACCTTGGTATGACGCCATACAAAGTCCAATTGGTTCAGGAGTTCAAAAAAAAAGTTATTTGGCGGACCCTTTAGTAATAAATCTGTTAAAATCTTTAAACTGAAAAATTAACTTTGACCACTCTTTGCAGTAGGGCATATAAGAGATTTTTACATCGTTTACTTCTCATCGAAAACATCTAGAACCACATAAACTTTATATATTCTTGATCACCATGAAAGCAAAGACTATATAGTGATATATGTCCATCTAATAAAATTCCATGAACTGCTCAAGTATAGAAGCGAAATATCAAGATTTTGGTTGAATTGTTTATAAGGAGGTATAAATAGGAGGAACTTACTTTTCAGATTAGCGGAAAATTTGTACAATCAGTATATGATTTCTCATCAGTACACATAATTAGTACATGTATTGATCAAATCAGTATGAATTGTCAGCCTAGGTATAAGGTATAAAGCAAAATCGGTTCAAAAGTTATAAGTGAAAATGTAGACATTTTAAAATTTTTCATGTTAATAATGTCAATTTACCATTTAAAACCCCGATTAAAAATATATCTCCCTATTAAAAAAAAAATGTATATCTCAAATACAAAATCAGATTTCATTTGATATAGATCAGTATTTATTCTTATCCAAGTTTATCTCAAAATTGGGGTATGCAGTAATATTCGATTAGATCCTTCAAATTTATTACTGGATTAAATAACATCAAATTGATCTTAAAATTGAGCGTGCAAAAATATCTAATGTAAGATCCTCGTGGATCTCAAAATATGCGATTAATTTAGATCTACTTGGATCTAATTAGATCCAATAATAGTCAAAAATATAAGTAATTTTTTGGTGGATCCAATAAGATATTTTGAGATTATATTAAATTTACCTAAATCCCACGCCATATATTATTTTTAATAAAATTTAAAAAAATGCTAGAGAAGAATAATTTAGACATCTGCGCTCATATAATTATGTATGGTGTTATGTATAACAATATATATTATATGCACACAAAATGATGTTGTACTATATATAGTCATATCTCAAACTAAATTTGGTTATCTTGTGTCATATATGGAATCTTACATAATTATATCTTACATCATTTAATGTCATATATAATTATATGGAATCTTACATAATTATATCTTACATAATTGAATGTCATATATAATTATATTCTGAATTGCATTATACATATGGCACCATATATAAGCATATCTTATATCACACACAAAAATATTTTGTATATGACAGTATTTATTATTATATCTTAAATTATATTGCTTATATGTCACCATATATGAGAATGTATTATTATATATGATAATAGATCAACCATATCTTATTATGTAAAGGTCGTTTTAAAAGAAACAAATTACAAAATATTTCTTAATGAAGCAAATTTAAATTGAAAAAATGTCTAGCGTGTCCTGTATGATTTAATCCTTCCATTTATTTTTATGTTTTTTTTCTTACACAGTTTTTGGTTACAAATAGGAAAATAAATTTGCAGCATACTTTTTGGCTAAAGTTCATAAAAAAACGAAATAAGATTATTTACTCTATTAGTATATTGCATACTTGGGATTTTTCATTAGCATTGAAATTAGCATTAGTTCACTAATGCTAATGCCAACAAAATTCCATTACCATTTAATTGTAATGAATTTTTTTTACAATTTGTCCTATTAATGCTAATGAAATCACACTAATGCCTGAAAAATTAATTACAATTGAGCAAAAAAAGCATTTATTTAACAAAAAATTAGCTTTACAGGAATGGAACGGAGATCGATAGGACTGAATACGGGAAACGCTGAATACGGGAAACGAAATGGAACGAGGAACAAACTTTCTATTATCCGAGTATGTTTATTTGTATTATCACGTAAATAAGTAAAAAAAAATATAAATCACCCTGTGGTTGTTTTATATAAATTAATTGGTCACTAGGGATCTCTTCCGGAGATCATTTTGATATTATAAGGGTGTATTAATATTCCTTTGGAGCAAAATTTTTGTCTGTTTTGCCCTATCTCGCTTAGTTTTTGAGATACTGGCCATTTGAAAAAATCGCCATTTTATAAAATGTCTAGTATCTCCAATACTAACCGAGATATCACAAAACGAACAACATTTTTGCAAAACTTAACTTACATAGCACGTTCCGATGATTCAAATGCGTTAAGTGTTCCGAGTCCACTCGTTCCTCGGTTAGTTTCATTTTAGACCAATGATCCATTTTATTATCGAAGTGACTAAATTGGTATTGTCACGTATGTATTTGGGCAAACAAATAAATAGGACACCCTGTGGCTGTTTTATACAAAAACTAAGCTCTCAAAATCTCCCGGTAATTGCCTATTTGTTTTATGAGGATTACTTAATGCTACTTTGAAGTCCTGATTTCATCGATATTCACCATTAGGTTTTCGAAAATCTTATCTGTCAATTGTAATTTGTTTCCTTTAATTGATAATGGTTATGAAATTTAAAATTATTGCCATTAATTAATGAAATAAAACCAATGAAATGTCTTATTAAGAAGAAGAAGCATTCAAGTTGAGAAATGAATTGTGCATTGGTATTAGTTAATTCTGTATCTTCTGATCAAAACAATACTTGTATGTACGTAGTGTGACAAAACTCCACTTTAGCCGCAGTCATCGCTGTGTCGACCGTGGCTCAACTCGTTAAGAGGTGAGATTACGATGCATAGCTTGATGCTAAGGCAGTGAGTTCAAATACCAGTACGACGCCAAAAAATAAAAAAGTTTTTCATATAGAGCAAATTAACAATATAAAATACTTTGTTCAATTGACACATAAATTAACCACTGACGAGTCCCAGGAGGGGGACAAAACTGCGGCAGTCTGGTGTATCCCTTGTGTTCGTAAAATTTTTCAATAAAAATGTTTTCTTCTTCTTCTTCCTGTAAAGAGACTAACTAAAGAAATGTATTATTATTAATTAAAAAATGCTAATGAATATAATTTCATTACAATTGAAATCGATAAAATTGTAATGGAATTATCAATTAATTAGTCCCTTGTATGGTATATTCATATTTATTCCTTTTTTGATTTTTTTTTTTTTTGTGTTTAACTAATTTTCATTTTCTTTTCAAACTCTACTAATCACGTAACTTTATTTAAAATATCCTTTCCGGTTTTTCAAAAAGTGAAAAATAGAAAAACTTCACAAAAAAAATAAAATGCAGTTATTAGTTAGTGTTTACCAACTATTCATATATAACAATATTTTAGTTTATTATCTTAAATACAAACATTTTTTCCTTGTACTAATTTTTGTGGTGTCCTTTTTTTTCTATTTACTGACATTGATGACGATGATGACTTTATATATAATGACGAGTATGCTGATGATGATGTTGAAACTGTTGTTCATATTGAAGATGAGGACAATGATGTTAGTGTTGATGTTGAACTTTGTTTAGGACTCTTTTGCTGGTTTTTTCATCTTCTACATTTTCTGTTCCTTCATGTTTTTTTTTTTACTTTTGCAACTCATTTTGAGTTTATTTACTCTTTTTTAACGCCTCAGGATATGCATGTAGCACGTACTTTATTTCCCAATTGTTATACTTTTTGTTGTATTCTACTACTTATTGTTGTTTTTGATGCTGTTGCTGCTGTTGTTGTTGCCTTTAGTGCTGTTATTGTTATATAAGTTGTTATGGAGCTTTCTATCAAGTTTAATATCGAGAGATTGAGGGCAAATTCGTATAAATAATATTTTGTTGCTAAATGAACTTTAATATGGGCATACAAATTTTTAAATGGAAATAGTTAAAAAGTTAGAAATTGTTAAAAAGAAATACTTTTTCAATAAATTGTAAACGTATTAGAGCTATTGTACACTTTTAACTGGGAAAAGTATTAATTTATATAGAAATGAAAGAGGTGTTTCTAAATGTTTTCTAAAGAAAATTTTGTCAAATTAAAAATTTTTTGATTTGAAAACTTAAGGCTGAATTATAATTAGCTTAAGTTAATAAGGTCAGGTATTGGTATGGAACGAAAATTCAGAAATACAAATATTTAAATTTAATAAGAATTTTAATTTTCGTTTCATACCAATACTTGACTTAATTCACTTAAGCCACACTTCAATATCAACTATAATAATACCAACTAATTATTTTTAACATTTAATATTTTAACTCCTTTAGTCTTAAAGCCTAAGGATATACTTCATTTTATTTTAAGTCTCTAGCAAAGACTCTTCATACTATAGCTAATACATACACATGAAACAAAGTTCAAAGTTTAGTAACGTCATGATGCTTGTTAGGAAAAGACCTAACCACGTGCTTGATTACTAAGAAGACAAGAATGGAGCAAAATTGATTATTAATAGGTTTTTTATTAAAGTTCTGCCTATTATGGAGGCTCTAACTTTTCTAACACTTTGTGTTCTGATGAGATCTTTAGCCAGATCGAAATACTAGTATCAACCTAGCTAATATGTTTGATTTGCTTTATTTTTGTAAATATACGGAGGTTGAAAGCTCGTTATAAATTGAAAATAACATAAAAATAATCTCGATGTATATAAAAACAAAAAACTAATATAACTGTAAAAAATATTACTTGAGCCAGAGTACAAACTAAAATTTTTTTTATATAAATAGAACATTTTTGGTCTTCAAAGTTTAGTAACGTCATGATGCTTGTTAGGAAAAGACCTAACCACGTGCTTGATTACTAAGAAGACAAGAATGGAGCAAAATTGATTATTAATAGGTTTTTTGTTAAAGTTCTGCCTATTATGGAGGCTCTAACTTTTCTAAAACTTCGGGTTCTGATGAGATTTTTAGCCAGATCGAAATAGTAGTATCAACCTAGCTAATATGTTTGATTTGCTTTATTTTTGTAAATATACGGGGGTTGAAAGCTCGTTATAAATTAAAAATAAATTCAATTTCGTTAGAGAAATATCTTTTTCAGTGTCAAAACACATTTACCTAAAAAATTTAAATTCCGACAATTCTTTATAGAAAATTTTTCATTTTAGGACATGTTTCTTTTCTAGATTCATAGCTTCTTCATATTTAAATTCTGATATTTCTTCACATAAATTTTTAAACTCACAAACATTTACTCTGACAGACTGTAAAATTTGTTTTCCAAAAATCGTGTAATAACATTTTTATGTTCTTAACTCTTTTTAGACACACGTCTGCGTTTTGAATCCAGTACATGTAAACGGATATACTCGAAAACGAAAATTCAGTGGTTTAAACATATCGACCAATTATTACATCCTGACTGTAATCGTAAATTAAAGAAATTTTATGAAAACGTTATCCAGAGTTACTAAATATTTATTTGAAACAATCAGTGTTTGTCCTTTTTCTGATAGGAGCTTTTTAAAAAATTATTGAAAAATATCAAAAAGTCTAAGCTTTAAAATTTTTTATTGATACGAGGGCGGTCCCAAAATTACCCGACCTAACAAAGAAAACACAACAAATTTGGGAAATATTATCTTTATTTCTGAACATACTTTCCTTTTAGCTCAATACTTTTTTCCCAGCGATATTCAATAGCATCGATGCCCTGTTTATCATAAGAACTGTCTAACTCCTTAAAATAGCCATCAACCGAAGACTCCAGCTCTTCATTGTTGGCAAATCTTTTACCACCGAACCATTTTTTTTTTAAGTTTGGAAATAGAAAATAATCCGAGGGATCTTAATCTTGCGAATAAGGTACGTGATGGAGCAATTCGAACTTTAATTCATTGATTTTGGCCATCGCAATAGTGGATGTGTGAACTGGTGCATTGTCTTGATAAAATAACACTTTATTTGTGTTATTAATGAATAAAAGTTATTCACGATTCTCGCATTCCAGTCCACTGCTTTGACTGTTCCTTTATCTCAGGTGTGTGTCATCCACGGTTACGAATGCACGCTAAAACTCAGTTTTATTGTGGTGAAACACCGCCAAACACTCTATTGAAACAAAAATGGGTACTCATTACCTTCTCGCTTACAAAAATCAAAAAATTATTGGTATCTATTTCGTTTGTGGCATCGTGCACAAAACAAATGTTGCTAGTAAAAAGTCTGTTATCGAGTTCATGCCCTGTTTTTGCTGGGTGTATTAAAAACTTGTTCGTCAATTATTTATAAATTATGAAAATCTGACCGATCGGAGCATGAATTTTTCAAATACGCCAGAACAAAAATTTGCTAGTATTTTATAGGCAGATACTATCATTTTCGGTATTATATCAAAGTCGATATCAACTAAACTTTATGGAATATAAAACTACCATGTTCATGAAATTACCCAAAATTAAAAGTTTTAAGATATTTTCAATCATCTAGAATATATATCCTATCTAAATTTATACTTTGGTTGCCGGTAATACAAACACTTGGTAATGAAACATTGCTCTATATATTTGCAAAGTTTAGTAGAAAAATATATATTTATTAATTAAATATCTCGTTAAGATTAGTCAAGGCTTGTAGAGGGTTACCGGTTCGATTCTCAGACACGGCATACACTTAGCAGGAAAAAGTTTTGCGTATACATACAATTTAATAATTTAAATTGACACATAAACTACCCTATGGGCAAAGGGACATATCCCGGACGACACGCAGGATATGTCCAAAGTGGCGGTGACACGTTCGGGATCGAACTTTTTATATGAAAGGGGCATATCACTTTAACATTGCGGTGTTATTGGATGTGACGTATTTCCACATTTCGGGAAACTGGTGCGTGTTAAGTGATATGTCTAAAACTAGATTTTTAATTTAATAAAAAATCATAATGAATTTAAAAAAATCGTTTATGAATTGCCGCCGGCGGGGCTCCATCCCACAACCTCCTGCTTACAAAGCAATGTGTGAAATTGTTTGTAATAATGGTAAAAACAACATTGGCAAATAATTTTGCTTGTGGTACTGGCAAAGCACATGTTTTGCAAACAAAATATTGTTTTCCTTAGTTGTACCTTTGGTATTTTTTAACACAGCAGGATTTACAAAATAGCAGTGGTTTGCCAGTACTATTTTTTTTTTTTTTTTGTACGGTTGGCAACTTCTACCTGGGTAAACATAATACTACTCCAATATTTAATGATCATTATCTTTGTTCAGCAACGCACACGAACACACGAGTTATTAATACCACCTGTTTACCTCTGAACAATAACCCAGTTGTGCGCAAACACACAATCACACGTACAATAAGAAACAAATTGAAAAAAAAGGATATCTTTGAAATAATCGTCATATCATGATATTATAACAGAGATGGAAAGTTTGATTTTGAAAAATTATTTTAAGAAAAATTTTAGCTTATTACGAGTATTTTCTATTTAAAAACTTTAGTAGTCAAAAGCAAAAATTGTTTCTATAGTCTCAGAGCAGTTTTTCCAAAGTTTCCTTGATTTTAGTTTTTGCTATATTTTAGATTCCTAGACGAAGTTTTTTTAAAACCTTTTGAAGTCATTGAATTTGTAATAGTTTTTACAACATTTTTCTATAGAGTACTAAACATTTTCTATAATACTGTATAATTTTAAAGGCAAACCAGCATTGTTAAAAGTATTTTTATTTTATTTCTCTGACATTTCCATCCCTGTATGACATCATCTTCTTTCACTAACAACAAAAACACTTGTAGGTATTAAGATAGACTCAAGAGTTAGTGAAAAAAATATATTTATTGCTAAACTACTTTGTAAGACTACTACTTATTTGCTACTTATTCCTACAATTGACTGTGTAGGTCTATTTTACAGTCTAGTTGATGATGTTTTTATAATACTTATGAACAAAGGAAGAAAACTATAGTAGGTCAACACCGATTTAATTGTAATCACATTATATGAAACTTTATGAACAAATGCCTCATTAATGTAAAAACCAAATTCTACATTTTAATAAACAAAATCTTTAAGCTTCGGAATATTAGATTTTGAATACAAAATATTTTATTTGAGGTGAGCAAGTGAAAGTTGAAAAATATTTCATTTACTGTTGAATAGGTGTAAAATTCATTTGTTTTTAGATCTACTTCAACATGTAGTTATTTTAAACTGTTAAAAAAAAAAAAAACTGAAAAATTCCTTAAAAACAACAGACATAAAAATAATTGTAAAATTTTAAAAATCACTACAAATGTAGTTAAAATAATAGTCATAAAAATTGTTAAAAACCGGTTAAAAGTTCTGTTTTTTGTATGTAAAAGTGGCTGCTAAAATTACTAACACTTCTACCAAATATGAATTTAATAGAAACAAATATGTGTATGGTATATACCCAACGTGATTTTATTCTCGAATAAATTACACAATTGAAAAAAATATTTTCACTTAATATAAATTTTTTTTATTCACTTTATATTCTTGATCTCCAGATTATTTATTTAAAGAGCTAAAAAGAAACGAAATACAATATAAAATTTGTCAAAAAGGCTTTTATTGTTTTATTCGACTATAATTTATTCGTTATTCGAAAATCACCATTTTTATATTTTTCGTTCGAATTTTGTTTCTATTCATTCTATTCATTCGATTAATCGAATAATTTTTATTCGAGTGACAACTCTACTAAAGACACAAGACAAAAATGTAATTCCCTTATTCTCTTACAAGAAATTTCTAAACAGGCTTTGCAATTTACAGAAGAAGCATCTGAAAATTTTTCATTGCCTATTTTTAATTGTTACCAAAAAATATTGATTAAAAAAATAAGCTTTAAAAATTCACGACATTGTGTTAATTTTTATTAATATCTTTATTTTCTAGTATTATTAAAATATTTCTTTAAATTAAATGTTTTTTATAACTTCTTCTTTTTCAGAAAACACAAATATAACCTGCTCATACGAACAGATTTACCAGCAAGAACGTAAGGTAAGATTAAATTTTTTTATTATTTTAAACGTTTTTATAATTAGAAATTTGCAAAGAGATCACAAATGTTCATGAATGGGCTTGTATATGTTTATATATGTTTATATAAAGTATCATTTATAGTCTCATACATGGTCATATATGTTCGGATCTGATCATGTATGGGAATATGAGCCACATATGGCTTTGTATGACTCATATATGATCATATTCAACCATATAACCTCAAATTTCGGATCCGAACATATATAGTTGTCCCTTGAAAAACGATTTGTCGATTTTCGTTAACTACATATTCCAGTTGTAGTGCAAATGGTTCCAAATATTTCCAAAATTGAAAAATTGAAAAATTAAAATGTTCATTTCATTTATTCTTTAAATATAATGAAAATTATGGCATTTTGACGACTTCATTGGATAAAATTAACCACTTTTTTTAAATTTATTTTAAAGATTTTTTAAAATGCCTAATTTGAATAATTGTTTTTAATTTTATATAAAAATTCTTTATCCTGGGGACAAACCATGAAACGTAATTTTAATTATGGCTACAAGATTGCAAAGGGTGCAAAATGTGGGCGTTGTAGTGTAATGGTTAGCGTGTTGGACTGTTACACAGATGGTCCCGGGTTCGATTGCCGGTGACGAAAACATTAATTTAGAAAAATAATATGTATGAGTTTTCTATCACTTATATGTTTCGCAGCTCCCACCTGCGGTGTTCCCATAGCAGTTAACCCCACCGAAGTAAAATAATGAATCAGGGCTATGAAACAAAAAGCTTCAATAAATTCGCCAACTCTACATCAGGTGGCGAGCAACAACTGTTCTAAGACTTATCATCTCGCGCAATTGAAGTGTTGCCATGTTTAAAGCCCTTCCTCTTTCACCACCTTTCATCTCTCCACTATCGTCTTTCCAAAGAAAGCAACACATTAATTAATAGGAAGAATTTCCTGAGAGTTGCTTCTCTTTAAAACAAAACAAAAAAAAAAAGACAATAGGAAATTTACAAAATAATTTTTTTTTTTAAGATTTTCATTAAATTTATATGTGTGATAAAGCTATATTTGTATCAAATCCGTCTTACTTTTATGGGTTAAAAAGGTGGAGTCCGAAATGGCCCGAGGAAAAACAAATAAACATACTCCTTCAAATATTGTTTGTAAATCGTTAGATAGATCTTTAAAATACCTTTATGTGATACCCATTTTTGTATAGTTTCTTTGAAACAAATGTAAAAAAAAAACTAAATAAATTAACTGCAGCCATTTCTGACACCACCTTTTTAACCCTTAAATGTAAGATTGGTGCGGTAAAGAATGTTAATTGTTCGTTAGTTTAGTACCCTTTATCACATATGGGCAATTCCTGGGCGACGGACGCGATATTCGCACACTTTTAGTTGAGCCAAAAACAATAAATTAATATAAAAATGCGGTATAAATTCTCAGTTTATTGAAGCAAGGAAGAGTACTAAATTTGAGGATAAACCATGGGCAGAATCAATAATGTAGTAAAAAGATATAAGCAAATATCAGCGAAAAACGGACGCGACAAAAACTTCTATAGTTGTCGAGTCCGTTTCTCGCTGATATTTGCTTATATCTTTTTACTACATTATTTATTTATTTATTTATTTATTTATTTATTTATTTATTTATTTCGTCTATGGATACAAAAATCCTTACAGACTAGCAAAATTATGACAATATTAAAAAAAAAACTTAAAATATATCATTTAATACAGTTTTAAATTGATAGTGGTTAACACTTATATCTAATTGATTACAATATTTATTAAACAATCTCAAAACTCTAGTAAGAGGTTCATTTAACGCATAATTAGTTCTATGTACATCAATATAAAAGAACTTATCTCTAACTCTTAACGATCTAGAAGGAACATAAATTTTAATTAAATGCAATATTCTGGGCAATCAACTACACCACAAATAATACCATGTAAAAAATTTAAGGCAAAAATGGTCCTACGTGTTTCCAAAGTTTTAATGAAAATAAATTCACATTTATCCTCATATGATGGAACAGAAAATGTAGGATCAGAAGGAGATTGATTAACATTAACATTTAGGAATGGGAGAGCAAATTTTACAAATTTAATTTGAATTTTCTCAATACGATTAATATGGATATCCGCTACAGGGCTCCAAATAAATGATGCATATTCTAGCCTAGATCTTACAAAAGAACAAAACAGAACTTTTTTTGTGGAACAATCAAAAAGATTAGCAGAATTACGACGTATAAATGCTAATAATGAATAAGCTTTAGGTATAATGAAGTTCAAATGGCTACAAAACGATAATTTGTAGTCAAAGACTACACCAAGATCCACTATTTCATCAACAGATGAGATAATATGACCTTTAATACTATATTGCGAATGTAAAGTATGAAGGCATCGATGATATTTCATATAAAAACATTTCGCAATATTAAAAGGCAAACCATTACGGTCAGACCATAAAACGACTCTAGACAAATCCTCCTGAAGGTCAGAAATGTCTCTAAAAGAAGAAATTGATTTAAAAATCTTGAGATCATCAGCATACATGAGGTGCTGAGAATTTTTGAAACAATGAGAAATGTCATTAATAAAAATATTAAACAATAAAGGACCTAAGATACTGCCCTGAGGAATACCAGAGGTGGGAGTAAAAAAATTTGAGTAAACTCCATCCACAGAAACTGCAGCATATCTTCCAGTCAACTAAAATCTAAACCAACTTAGCATACTAGAATGAAAACCAATCCTAGATAACTTACGTAACAGTAGTTCATGTGGAACCCTGTCAAATGCCTTTGCAAAATCCAAATAAATTGAATCTACTTGAAACCCTTTTTCAAAGCAAGAAACACAGAAATTGGTGAAAACTGCTAAATTTGTGGTGGTAGACCTTCCAGCCACAAATCCATGCTGTGATTCTGCCCAATGTTTGTCCTCAAATGTAGTACTTTTCCTTGCTTCAATACACTGAGGATATATACCGCATCTTTATATTCCTTTATTGTTTTTGGCTCAATTAAAAGTGTGTGAATGTCGCGTCCGTCGCCCAGGAATTGCCCATATATAAATTTAATAAAAATCTAAAGGAAGTCATTATGTAAATTTTCTAGTGGGTCTTTTTAAGTCAAAAGTGGACATATTAAAAGTATATGGATCAAATTGTATAAAATAAATATTTGTATCAAGTGAAAATTATTTTTTTTTAGCAATTTAAAAGCTTTACAATCTTGCAGTCATAATTATAAATTACGTTTTATGGATATTTTTGTACCCAGACCACTAAGGGTTAACGATTTTTTAAATAAAAGTACAGATAATTATAGACTCCTTTATGTATTAACCATTTTTTTTTTCGAAAATTGTGCGAATTTTGAAGAAAACATTAAAATTTTGTTACATTTTTTACAAAATGCTCAATTTTTATAAAACGTCCTGCAAGGAACTCGTTCCACACACAAACACGAATTATAATTTTTTAAATTTTTTTTTTTTTTTATTTAGTTACAATTTTTATGTTATAAAAATAACATTCGACATCTCCAAATCTTAAAAATTTATTGAAAAAAAGACGGTTTTGCATTATTATCAAATTTGTCAGTCATTTTTGATTCCAGGCTAAAGTGTTTTAAAGAAATCCAATGAGATTAGAATTTCATATCTTAATAATTTTGAGTATATTAAGTGAATAAATGAAATGAAAAATTTAATTTTCAGAATTTCTAATTTTGGCAATTTTTCTTAAAAATTACAGGTTTTTCACAAATGAGCCGATTTCGGTCGAAATTCGGCAATGATTAATGTTTTCCAAAAAAATCGATTTCTTTCATTTGAAGCCATTTGCAATAAAACTGGGGGTTGTAATGACAAATTGTCATATATGAGACCATCTATGTTGGAATTTTGAAAGATATTAGGACATATATGATCGACTCTAACCATATATGATCATATACAAGCTCATGTATGATCGTATATGAACATATATGTTCATATACCATTCAATTTTGACCTTTTTATTTTAAATAAAAGTCCTACAAATCTATGCCTAAACTAATAATACCAAGTTCAAAAATGTAGGTCCTAAGAAGTAGCATCCTTTAACAGGTGTATTGGCAAGTGGTAGTTACACTCAAATAAACAGTCGTTGTAATAATGTTGATGAGTTTCTAGACTTACTATGTAAATTTTAATATATGAGATACAAAATTGAAATTTCATATATCTGTCTATATGTTTGTGTATGGGTGTGTGTGGTTTAAATTCAAATAGGCAGAAGAGATAAACAGCTGTTGTATTATCATTAAAGCAGTGGGTAAGGACTTTGTTGCTCATTTTTTTTCTTGTTGTTTCTGTAGAATTGACTTTTGATTTTTTTTTTGTGCTGGTTTTCTTATACAAAATAAAATGTATGATTTTTTGTGTCGTCAGGCATAATTTTTCATGTAATATTTATTCTTCTTATTTTTAGTCCTTTTTTATATGTTGTATATATATAATGCTACCTTCTTATGTCCTTGTTTAATCGTGCATGCAACATAAGTAAGTCAGGATTTGTTTTAAGGATTGGTTTTTATGTTTGAGAGGTTTCGAAATTGAATATAAAAAAGCTTACAAGGAAAGTAGTCGAACCTAAATGCTCCGATTTTTATGAAATTTCAATGTGTCTTAGAGAAACAAATTCTAAGATCGACTTATCTCAGCTTTTCGGCCATCTCGGGATTTTAATGAGTCAAAATCGGTTTAAAAAATTGTCGTTTTATAGTATTTTTTTTTTCTTTTTAAGGTATTTGAACCAAAGGAATCACATGCAAATGTGGTATCGGTGTAGAGTTTTGAGGGCTTATTTCTGGTAGCTTTTGTTTGGTAAAAAATGTAAATTATTTTGGGTACTTTATATGCAGAACATACTGCTATGGCTACCAAATTTACATATTTTACTACAAGTCTTGGCACTTTTTTGTGAGGGAGAATTACTCAAATAACTTATATTCAGTTTTTATGTACGTTAAACGTATATGATGTCATATATTACTGAAAAGCTTATACAAAAATACATAACCAGATTTTGAAATAAATAATTTATTTTATATAAAAAAAAAAATTATTATGTAAAAAACAATTTTTTTTTTTTACTTTTTGTATGGGAGCACATTTAAAATTAAGGAAATTCTAAAAAAAAAATACACAGCGTTAATGTATTTTCGAAAATATGAAGTTTGATATGCATATTGTCTATGTTGAACACAGTAACTATTTGAAAAACTACAAAAAATGTTGTTTCCTGAAAATCTTGTTAAACCTTAAATGGCAGGAATATCGAGAAACCAAAAAATATGTGAGCAGTATGTTCTTCATATAAAGTACCCAACAAATTATACATTTTTTAACACAAAAACTTTCAAAAGTAAAAAGTACCAAAGAAAAGTTACCAGAGGTACTCATAAATTCCTTTCCAACGACACCACATTTGCGTATGGTTCTTTATGGTTCAAATACCTTAAAAAGCAAAAAAAAACTAAAAAAATTCCCATTTTTGAACCCGATTTTGACCCATTAAAATCCCGGATGGTCGAAAATTTGAGACAGGTCGATCTTAGAATTTTTCTCTATGTCACATCCAAATTTCATCAAAATCGGAGTGTTTAGGTTCGAGTTCTTTCCTTGTCAGTATTTTTTTTTTTTTGTGTTTTTAATTTGTAGGATTTCAGAAACAAGATTTATTTTTAATTTGATATAAAAAATAAGAAAATGAGACAGAAACAGAAACAGAAACAGGCTGTGGTATAGAAGGATTTACTGCTGTTGTTAGACATATTATTAAGGTTTAACAAATTGAATTTAAAGAAATTATTTACGGATTGATAAAGAAAGGAAATATCTAACAACGACAGGTGAATTTTTAATATGAAACAACCAGAAAATGGAAAAGTATTGCAAAATTAATTTGATGCCAAACAAATTTAGAGTTGTTGTTATTGTTATTTTCCACTTCATAATTTCACGTTTCTCTGGGAACGATCATCGGTAGAATTTCAATATATTTATTTCTTTAGTTAATCGCTGAGAGAATTCTCTGCATGATATTAATAAATTTTTGCATAGCACCTATGAGGTGCACTGGTTGGTACTGGTCCATTGAAACTTTTCATCAAGCTAATGCATGTTTTCATAAAAGTTTATGAAAAATATCGTATTATTTATTAAAAGTTTCATCCACTCATTAAAGAAGTTTCTTTACAAAACCTTGTTTCGTAAAAAATATGTAGATTTTCATTAATTTTAAGAAAATTTTTGTTCACGTTATGAAGAAAAGTTACATTACCTTATTGAAAGTATATGTTCTTGATTTTTCGTCCACTAAAATTCTTGACAAATAAAAGAAGCATGCCGATTATCCAGAATACCGAATAAAGACCAAATATTCTTGACATATGCAAATATTTTGAGGTAAAAAAATTCCCCCCTCTCCAAATGGAAAAGCTGGATCCGCGCCTGACTGGATACCCCAATGTAGATATGAACTTGAATAGGATGACATATCGATTTATTAAAAATGAGATATGATTTTTTATTTTAGATATAACTTTTTTTGATCGGGTAATATAAAATTTGTTGACCCTTTTTCTTTCATTAAACTTATTTTTCTTTTAACATTTTAGGGTTAATAGAAACATTGATGCATTCGTACATCACTTTCTCTTCAACATGCGCATACACAATATACTCCCAGTGATAATTTTATAATCAACATCATTTGTTGACAAAACTTTTTATAGCAACATATTTATGTTTCATCAACATTGTTTACAATAACAAATATTTGTAGACATATATTTTGTTGTTTACATTAACATAAAATTGTTTTTTGAGTGCTATTTCAGTATAGATGTGCTCCATGTCTATGTCTATGGCTTTGCATTTAACTTTTTATTTTATATAGTTTAACATCTCATCCATTATTTGCTGGCTGTATGCCAGCAAGTGTCGCTTTGCGGTCTTTTGTCAATTTTTTTTTATTCAACTATAAATTTTTAGAATTTGTCGAAAAATAACTATAAAAACTGTTTTCCTTTTGTATTCCAAACAAACTAAGTTTGTATTTTGCTTCAATTTTTATTAATTTATTTTTTTTTTGAAATTTCTTCAACAACATCAAATACTAAAAATAAACCATGAACATGAAATCATTTTTGTACGTTCAGAAAAGTTTTTATTTCGAAAAAGTTTTATTTTTTTTTTGCGCTAACTTACAAATTTTCCATCTCTTTTATACGGAATCTATGGCATACATAAAGCACATTCTTTATTAGCCTTAATGTCATTAGTAACATATTCACACATTTTCAAATTAAAATCAGGTCTTTTGGTCCATAAATATGCAATTTTTCTAAATATTTTGTTAAGTTATTTTTTTATTGAAATTTTGTTTACTTTTGATATGAATGCATATGGTTTTCCTCTTGTGTATATTTTGCATATGGTTGGAAAATTGAAAAGAAAGGGGTCGTATTTAAATGTTTGTATATTTTTGTATTTAAGTATCTTAAAAGCCATATGGTTTCCATTGAACTTGAAAACTGATAATTAGTCATCAATATTGTTTTTTAAGCAAATATTTGAAAACAGGGTCAATGTTGATAAGTGATAGTTTTTAAAATGCTTAATATTTGTAGGAGATTGATTGCAAGGGTAAAGTAATATGTAACAGAATTTTTATATGAAAAAAAAAAAAAAAAAAAAAAAAAAATGCGAAATTTAATCACAAAATGACCTACAGATTTAAAATAAATAATATCTGTAGTAGGATGTACCTTAAAAAACGCTTTCTCGGTTTTCGTTCTTTACACCTCCCAGTTTTATTGCAAATGGTTCCAAATAAAAAAAATATCGATTCCGCACAAAAATGGTCCATTTTTGAAAAAATATGTATTTATATTATTAAAAAAAAAAAAAAAAAAAGTTTTTCAAATTGTAATATTTGTTCCCTGAAGAAGTCACCCAATGTGGAGACGAAATATTGGAAATAAATAATTAATAAATAAATGATCTTAGGCTCGTTTAAACTAAAAAGAATAAAATAAAAGAAGATCGAAGAAAACTTAACATACTACAATTTCTTTAACAGGTCCGAATCCTATTAAACTTTTAATTGAATCAACAAATATTTTAATTGAATCTCGCTTTTATTTTTTTCTGTGTAAATATAAATCCTCTACTGCTGAATCGGTATGTCAGTCAAATGAAAGTTTATATTTACTGTGCCACATGGGGAACAAGAAGTGGTCTGTTAAGTAATTTTTTTCGAAATAAGTATTATTAGGTCAGAGTCTACGAAAATTATAAAAATTTAAATACGCTTTGGCCGAAAATGTAAGGTTGTCAACATGTTAAAGTCCTATTTTGACTACAATTAAACCAAATTTAATGGTGCACAAATTGAAAAAAAAATCTCACACACGAAAAAATATATCTTATATTCCTTCAATTAAAAATTTTATTCTATAACAAAGTCGTATTCAACTATTTCTGTAATTGGTTTAATAAAAAAAATTATCAATATTAAGTTTTTCAAACGCATTAGTCATCAATTGTAATATTAATACATTTTTTAATAATATCAATTACAGTATTAATTGACAATGTAGTGGTAAATGTTCCATAAAATTCACCGTAACTGCTCGACACAAACTTGACGAAACACAAATTTCAGACGTGAAGAAAATGACAAAAAACGTTAAAATTTGGACTATAATTTTAAAACTATACAAGCAAGATACGCGTTGACCTTATTTCTTACGTTTAATTGTACTTGTTAAAACAATATGCGTTTTGATATTTTCGTGGAATGGTTAAAGGTAGTTTTTGGGGTTTTGAGCTCCTCAAATGCCCTTTCCTCAAAATGCGCACTTTTTTAAAATCTTAAAAAATATGTGTTTATTTCTGAGCTCCCTTCTATTTTTGTGGAAAGTTTACTGTTGGTATTTCGATTTTTGCCTGAGTTATAGCCAACTCATTATGGACCATCTGATCTGTTTTCAACCCATTACTTTTACACGGCTTTAATTTTTTTAACTGCCCAGTGTAGAAAAGCATTACCATATAAGCAGTTATATAAGTACATATTTGGTAATGGCAAGTACTTACAATTGTCATTACAAATCTCATTACTTTTATATGTGGATGTTGCTCAAAAAAATGACATATCATTACTAAACACCTTACGCAAAGTCAAAAAATATGTGGTTGCCTATATGCTTACTAGTCTAAAAATAAATTTTCCAAAAAATATTTTAATAAAAAAAATATATTTTTTATTGAAATTAGCAAAAAAAAATTAAAAATTATTTATGTTTAATATATTTTTAAATCAAGATTTATGCATACATTTTTTACATTATTTCCAACAAGGTTGGCCACTGATACCTTTTTAATACCTTTATCCGCTTCAAAACCCTTTCAAATTAAAAACCGATGCCGATAACAACACCGAATCCCTTTATATTCAAAAATACTGTAACCGTTTCCCATAATATTGGTATCGTACCGGTGTTAGATTGGTTCAAAAAATGTTTATTTAACGTTTCTGTCAAAGTTTTAACTTTCGTTGCCACAAAGAGATAACTTTTTAGTACGAATTTTAATGAAATTTTTCATTAAACTAACGATATTTTCTTCGCAAAGTGAATGAAAAATTTCTTGAACTTAATGAAAAAGCTTCTTAATATTTATAAAACTAATTTTAACGAAGTTTTTTCCATTAGACGCAAACAATTTTTGATAAACTAAAGGAAATTTTTCATAAAAATTATGAAAAGTTGCATTTATTTAATGAAAAGCTTCAGTGACTCTTCATATATTTAATGCAAAAATTCATTGATATCAAGCAGATAATTCCCTCAGTGTAATATTTGTACTAGAAAAATCCATAACGTTTTTTCGAAAAATGTCCAGCGAATTTATACGTTTACGTGTCCTTAATGAGTTAATATTGATAATTATTTTAATTAAATCAATCACATAATTAATTGACGAGAAATATTTTTTTTGTGTGAATCATCTCTATCAATATTTCAACAAAATGACCTCAGTTTTTAAGTATTAGCCCATAATTTACAAATTGATATAAATATATTTATAAAAAAATATATATTCTAGCAAAAAAATTGTGTCAGCAAAAACTTTACGTCATATTTTAAAAACATCTAGCGAAAAAGAAAAATCTTAAATAAACTCAAAACTATTTTCGAATTTCAAAATGAATAATGAAAAATAGCAATAAGAAATAGACAAATGCAAAATTATACAAAAAAAAAACAAAAACTTAAAAATGTGGGCGCCTTTTTCATATTTCATCATTCACATGTAGCCAATGACCAACAAATTAAAAGTCTACAAAAATATATAAAAACAAAAAAGCAACATATGATTTTGAGAAAAAAAAAACAATAAATTATAGCAAACAAAATTCTTTATAAGCAACATGTTGCTATAAAAAGTCTGTATTCTTATTATTACTCTACACAAATTTAACAAGTGTAAAAGGAAGCAGGTCTTAAAAGGATAATATGAAAAAGGTCAAATATAAAACTTGTTATTAGTAAAACAGCTGAGGCCAAATTAACCCTTTAAGGTTAAGGGACTTAAGGATAGTACATTTTTTTTTAACTTAAACCAACCATTGCGTTAAAAACTTTTTAGTGTTGTGCAGGGTTAACCCACTAACGAGTAACGCTTCATAGAATTCACAACAAATTCCTCGAATGAATGTTATAAACTTAGAAATTAGTTTATTTTGATAGAAAAAAAACTTACTAAATGCTTTGAAAAAAAATTTTTCTTCTGCCGCACACTGTTTGAAAGCGAGAAAGCTTTAAAATCCATATATAGTAAATTTTCAAAAAATAAATAGTTTAAAGCAAGCATAGTTTTCAAAAATTAAAAAAAAATGTGAATAAAAACTCATGATAATGAACTCTAAGTTTCAATCTTACTTAGAGTTCATTATCAAGAGTTTCAAATCACCTTATTTATTTTAACTTTAATAATTAATCCTTACTTTGGTCCAAGGGCACACTGGACTATATCAGGATACCTTTAAAGGACATCTCATTAACTTGCAAACTAAAAGACAGATTTTTATGAAATTTGGTAGAAAGAAATTTTTAAGTATTAGTAGCAATGCACTTAAGTTTGAACAATATATATTATTATATATGACGTTAAAGTAACACAGTACTAAAACTGTATTACAAAATTTGCCCTGTGGCTATGTCTCAACATTAACGCCAAGTTGGCTACCTACAAAGGAGATTAGAAAATAAACAATAATCTAAAAATAGAATGTTTGTTTGAGATAGGCGTGGTAGAGAAGATTAAGCATACTTTTCTAAAAATCATAACTACATTGTAAATTTTTTAATTGAATTAGACTGCGCAGTTTCTGGTAACACAACCTTCATCAGTAATCCTTTTTGACAATATTGTAATTATTTGTTATGTTTTTTATTGTTTGATTGCATCTATATGAAATGTTTATTTATTAAATGCAATCCTGACCGTGGCTTGAACCTGCTTTCTTTGCCACATGCACTTCGCACTACACTTTAGACAGGCACTCTAACCACTTGATCTAAAGTCAGGTCGATTTTTGCTGTAGCTTAAAACCAGTTTCAATTACACGGGGTCGATTTTACATTTAATTGTAATTGCAGAAGATAGCTAAGTGTTTGTCACTTCTGAGTATAATATACAATAACAGAAAAGCTAATAGCAAAGAAAACGGTAATTTAGCTGCCTGCAATTCATTCGAGACGGTCATGACTTTTTTTATTTTATTTTATTGTATTGTTATTTGTAATGTAAGAAGAAACGCAGGTTTGATTCTTACGGCCGGCAGGTTGACATTCTGAAAATTATAAATAATAATACAATTGAAATGGTGACGCCTGTCCTTTAAAAAATAAAAAAAAGGCGGAAACTAGCCTAGTCTGATTTGAAAGTAAATGGTGTTTATAATTTTTTTTTAGAGAAAACGTTCATTATTCTTCTTAACCTTAACCTTTCTGAAATATATATTAAAGTTTTGGTGCGTTTTCGCGTAACACAGTTTTTTTCTTCAAAAATTGAAAAGCAAAGTATCTTCTTAAATAAAAGCACAAAATAAAATTATTTTTGGATTTTAGTTATATCTTAGAAAAAGGAATATTTTTGTCCAGACCTTCTCTTTTTTATGCATTAGTTTTCGAAATGCACCCCAAACCAACGTTGGCTCATATCGCCTGAAGTAGGCAACGATACAAATTTTTGTAAAAGAACTTGTTGTTTATTTTTCGAGGAGAGCACATGGTATGAATGTCAATGCAAATCAGCATTTGTCCGGTAGAGGGTTAAGCACACACGAAAAGTTTACATTAATATTATTAAGGGTTGTTTTTTTTTTTATCCAGAAGCATAAATTTTTTTCATGTGTTTTTCATCAAATGTTGACTGTTAACTTGGCCTCTGTATTTTAGGTTGATTATTAAATGAACAAAACAAAAAAACCTCTTGAAACACTACTATTCTATTTCAAATATGACTGTGTTGTTGGTGATAATGTTTATAATGATCAGGCTTGACAGATATTTTTTTTACGTTATCCCCAAACAAATCAAAAAATATCCCCAAAAAATCCCCAATTAGAAAAGAGGTTGAACAAAATATTAGATTTAAAATTCTTTATTTAATTTTCCCGCATTTACCAGGCTTGTCAGGCACTTTTTATTGATATCATAATATATCCACAAAAAATCCCCAAATTTAAAAATGTATATTTTTAGTTAATTCAGAGCTCAAGTTCTTTGTTAAATAAGACCAAATTTACTTTACAGGTAAACTTGGCGTATAATTAATAAAAATACCACTAAATTCCAGTTCTGAAAAGTAGTCAAATTCACAATTATTTTTCATTCACTTTTTCTTAATTCACAAACTTATGTTTCTATTAAAAATCCTATAAAATTTACACAGAAAAATCTAAAATCGAGTTTCAATTAAAATATTTGTTGATTCAATTAAAAATTTAATTGAATTCGGTCCTATTAAGGAAATTATAGTATCAATTAAAATAATTTGTAACTATTTAATTGATTTTATAGTCAATTAAAGTTTTCATCATATCTATTAAAAATTTAATTGAATATTGTTTTTAATTTCAAACTAATTTTTACTATTAAAAATTGAATCAATATTTGCGCCAAAAATTGAGGAAAAGTCTCTAAAATGAATAAAAAGAAATCGTTAAAATTGGAAAAAAATTGCAAAATGAAAACAATAACAAAATTTAAAAAATCACAAAATTTAAAAAAAAAATCGCCAAAATTAAAAAATCGTCTAAATTTAAAGAAGAAAAAAAGTTCTGGGTATCAATTATGTATCTTTTTTAAGACACACGACAATGAAATGACATCTAAATCATTATCGTTTTGGAGATGGAACTAATTGTGTTTATTCATCTCATGGCTTATAAATATCATATGAAACCGGTGCAACAAAAATTGTTACATTTACGCTGTTAAAACGACAATGATTTAGGTGTCATTTCATTGTCGCGTGTCATAAAAAAGATATATAATTCAGGCCCAGCAAAATACAAAAATTAAAAAAAAAAAATAACAAAAATTTAAAAACAAAAACCTCAAAATTGGAAAACAATTCTTAAAATTAAAAAAAATCCCCAAAATAACACTCAAATTGTAAAAAATTGCAAGAATTTTAAAAAGTCAACAAAAAATAAAATAATCTCTAAAATTTATAAAAAACGCCAAAATTGAAATAATCGCTTAAATTTAAAAAATCACCTAAATACAATTTTAAAGGTCTATATCTTGAAAGTATTTTTAATTTTTAATTTTGTAATTTTTTGTTATTATTTTTGGTGATTTTTTAAATGTTGGCGATTTTTTTTTTATCAATTTGAGCGATTTCTGTTAATTTGGCGATTTTTTAATTTTGAGATTTTTTTCGTTGTTGTCATTTTGGGTTTTAAAAACGAAAATTGTAACAAAATAATTTTCAATTAAACATTTAATACATATTATTGAACTTTTAATTGACATCAAACAAAAATGTTTTATATAAAGAACCTGGTAAAGGTGCTTGAATAAAGCAGGTGTCATATAGACTTTAACTTGACGGATTTTATTGTAAATTTCTATATATATAAATAAAATATTTATCAAACATTTTTAATATGCCCAAAAAATCCCAAAAATATTTTTGAAATCCCGCAAAAAATCCCCTGTCCCCCAAACCAACATAAAATTCCCAAATTTGGGGACAAAACCCCAAGTCTGGCAAGCCTGATAATGATGATGTTGATGGCTGTAGTAATGTTTATATGTGTCTATATGTTGCTAACTTGTTGTTAAAGGAATCATACTGTGAATCAAACACTTAGACATTCTTTAACACACACACACACATTTACATTTCTTTTTCTTCCTCTTTGCAAAGAGCCAGTCTCTTTTTATTTTGTTTTTGTATAATTTTTCCTTTTACTTGGTTCTTTTCCTTCTGTTTTATTTTGTATTTTACTTTTAGCCTTCTTTTTCTATAAATTTTTTTGTTGACTGTTTCTTCTGTGTGTGTGTGTGTTGGCCAAATGTCTCCATTCGTCGTCTACACGTTCAAACAAATATAACCACATATAAAAATTTCAGTTTCATTTCAAACGTTGTGCCGAATTGTCGTTAATTTTCAAGCGGTCTCTGTAGACGGTGGGTGTGTAAAAGTTCAACAAAATATACACAAAATTACGGTATATTTGCGGCAAAATAATAGAATAGAAAAATTATATACGAAACGTTAAAACGAAACGAATTTGAAAAAAAAATAAAATATAAATTTAAAAATAAATTTAAATCAATTTTAATCTCATATTCTTATATGACAACAAGGAAATTATTAAATTCAAAGATTTTTAAAAATTAAAGAAAAACAAATTAAAGTATACGAAGTAAGATAAAAATTTATAAAAAAAAAATATAAAAAAGTGTTTAAACTAAATTGAAATATTAAAATAATTTTAAGAAATTTATAAAAAATAAAATAAATTAAAAGTTATAAAATAAAAATAAAAAACAGTGCCCAAAAATATGATGTGTTTCAGAATATCATTTCATATAATCATTTATGAAAAATTTACTTGGATTGTAAAAGCTTTATAAATATAATGATTTTTTTCTTGAGATGAAAAAAGTCATATTATATTTTTAACTAAATTATAATTCATAAAATATGTATACTTACACCCAGAAAACAGTCACAGTTGTGGCCACCGAATTTGTTTGCCAACCGTATTCTGACGGTTACGACAGTTGTCTTATTCACTATTATATTCCACTTTAATATTACTATGTTTCACAAAATTTTATTGAAATTAAAAAACTTTTTTCATTTTTCAAGTACTGAACCCTGGCCTTCAGATTAATAGCTCACTTTCCTATTCATTGCCCCACAATTGCTTTTAATTTTCTTTAAATTATCGGCTATTTAAACATTTTAGTATTTAATTTTAATTAAAAAAAAAAAAAAACTTTTTGCGTTTGTCTTCTCCGTGATGTGAACACGGATTCTCGGAGTAATTGGCTGCCGCTCTAGCCATTACACCACAAACACTTTTAAATGCTGAGTGCTATATTTGGATTTAAATATATTGTTAGGAAAACAAACATAGTCTAAAATTCGTTTGCCAATACCAATCATTAGTTGCGTCTACAATCAATGCAATCCAAAATTCGGTTCTTTCTACCAAACCGCTAATTTAATTGTATATTTTATTGCGAAACCCGTATTTGCAGTTAACACTTTTGATTATCGACATTTTTTTTTATAAATTTGATAGCTGGTACCATTTTTTTTTTTGCATTTTCACTAAATAAATGGTTGCTTCTACAGTTCACAATTACTAACCGAATTTTATTTGAAAAATTAATTGGAAATAATCAAGAATTGTATAATAGGATTGTGATTTTTAGTTCCTGTTTCCTCTTTTTATTTGCCAGTACAGTCCCTATGGGGACTGAGGAGTCAATTGACCTAAAAGTGACTGGTTAAAGAAGGACTTATTACAGGACTGGTATAATTTAATACTGACGTGGGTTAAGCAGTGTCAATTGTCCTAAAATTACCAATCCTGTGACTGGTAAAGGGAGGACATACCACTTAACCAGAATGCTTATTAACAAGAGAAAGCCAGTTGACCAGAATTAGAAGCTGTTTAGTTTTCGTTTATTTTTTAAACTAAAAATTATTAATTTTGTTTTTTTTTTTTTGTCGATATTTATGTTTTGTTTTTGTGGTTTATTGAAAAATTATCGGCATGCGAAAATTGACCTAAAAGAACCTGGACTGCTGCAAAAGGACTTATCACAGGACTAGTATTGTTTACAATTGATGTGAATTATGTAATGTAAATTGATCTAAAAAGACTAGTTCCGTGACTGGTAGAAGTAGGACATATCACCTAACTGGTATACATATTGACTAGAAAAAGCCAATGAGTTAGAAATTTATTGTTTCATTTTCTACCATTTTTTACATTAAAAATTATTAAATTGTTTTCTTTTGCAATTCATGTTGGGAATTTTTAATAAATATTTCTGTGTATACTCAAATATACGCCTTAACTACCGAATATTTCGAAATAGTTAAAAGTATTAAGGCAAAAAAAGTATTAAGGCAAAAAAACGAAAATTCATGGGGTTCAATAATAATCTAAAACTCCAAAAATATCTCATAAACTAGCATATCTCATATTCATGTCCCTTCTACATAGGTCCCCTTACACGTGTTTTTTGCTTTAATAAACGAGATATAACGTCCTATCAAATAAATTTTAATGGTTTTGACCGAATTCCAACCAATCTTTTTTCTGGGTGTATAACGAAAGTGTACTTCTTTTTAAATTATTTAACATGTATTTTATTTAAATATTTCTGTCATATTTTTTTAAATTTTTTTTTTTTTTTGTTCGCAATTTAGTTTGCCTGAGTACATAAAATTTAAAAATAAATCACCTTTTTATCATTTTTAACTTAATTTTTAACACTTTTGTGTATAATAAACAATAACTTCATTTATTAGCTAAAGTTGCCTTTATAGTTAATCTCTTAGGGAAGGTCGTATAAAAATTGAACAACACTTTCGATTAAAATGAATTGGGTTTACTAAATGTACATCATTTCTACACTTATAATACTATGTAGGTAAACCACACTGCAAATGTAGTTGAAAACAAATGAAATTTCATTTAAAGAAAGGACGACTTACATTACAGTAAATTCAACTAACATTGTCATTAGTTTTTTAATGTTCAAAAAATGACTAACAGTTGTAATAAAAATAAACCACATGGTAGTAAAAAATAAACAAACATTTATTGTTTTTTACTTTTTTAAATTACAAAAAAACAACTGTAAAAAATTAATGTAAAATCATAAAACAGGCATTTGATGTGGTTTGTTTTTTTTTAAATGAACTACAAGGTTAGTACAAACTTTTATTTGTTCTACAAATGACTGACATTTACATTAAAAATAAAGAAACTGTATTACAACCCAAACAACTACATATTTTTAAAGCAGAAGTTCCCTGAGTGTAGTGTTTAAGTGATGTAATAAAGGAAAAAAGTCCGCATTTGGCGAAAAAGAAAGTGTTGTTTCATCAAGACAATGCACCAGTTCACACATCCGCTATTGCGATGGCCAAAATCAATGAATTAAAGTTCGAATTACTTCATCACTCACCTTATTCACCAGATTTAGCTGCCTCGGACTATTTTCTATTGCAAAATTTGAAAAATGGCCTCGGTGGTAAAGGATTTGCCAACAATGAAGAGGGGCGTCTGCGGTTGATGGCTATTTTAAGGAGCTAGACCGTTCTTACTCTAAACAGAGTATCGAAGCTATTGAATATCGCTGGGAAAATTGTATCGAGCTTAAATCAGATTCTGTTGAGAAATTAGGAAATTTTTTTTCCAAATTTGTTGTGGTTTCATTGTAAGGTCGGCTAATTTTTGGACCGCCCTCGTATTTGATTTAATCTTAGACGTATGCTAGGGTTAAGTGAACAAAAAAAATCTTGCAATAAAATTGATATATCGATCGAAAAATATCTTTAGAAACCAAAAGTTAATTAAAAAACGAGCCAAATAGGCATAATTTAAAAAATTTGTTTTGTGGATAGAGCCAACTTTGATATCGAAATAATTAATTAATCCCTATAAATGTACCCACTGACATGGAAACTACACAGTGATGAAACCCACAACTCTTAATAAAACTTGGAATCTCTGCAAAAAGTACCCAGCCAGAAAAATACGAAAGGCAAAGCATTGACCCAGTGCTTTCAACGTTGGTATGAGCGTTGGCAGAGCGTTGGATATCTGAAGATTTAAGTGCTTTGCCAACCCCAAAATGATAACACCGGGCAGGGCTTGGTCGTTCCTTTATTTAAACGGTGGCAAAGCACTGGAAATAAGCGCTTTGCCAGTACCAAAAACATAATTTTAAAACGTTGGCAAAGCATTGGTAGAACAACCAATAAAGTGCTTTTTTAATAATATAATAAGTGCTTTGCCAACCCCAAAATGATAACACCGGCCAGGCCATTTCTTTATTAAAACGTTGGCAAAGCACTGGCAATAAGCGCTTTGCCAGTACCAAAAACCAAAAACGACCAGTACCAAAAACCAAAAACGACCAATTAAGTCCTACTTAGTAATTTACTTCAGTAAAGAGTTGTATTATTTCTTATTGAATAATTTTGGTAATTTGAATAGAAATAACAATAGGCTTGCTTCAGCTAAGTTAATTACAAAATAACTGAATATTTTTTTTATCAAATTATTTTTGTGATAAGTTACCACGATTTTTTACTACAATTTTACTAAAGAAAGAAATTTGAAAATAAATTTGTTAAGTAAAATTTTAGTACAAAAATTATACTTTGTGCTGACTATAATAGGAGCCCTTAATATTCTTAACTTCAAATCATAAATTGCAATTTAGTTTTGATTTTTTCCACTCTTGTTGTGAACAAGGGATGTGGCACTGTTTTTATTAAGTTAGCGGTTGTAAATTTTGTAAATAAGTACTGGCAATGCACTTTTTGCCAATGTTGGGAAAGCGTTCTAAGTCAGTACTGTGCCAGTGCTTTTTTATTTCTACGGTTGTAAATTTTGTAAATCAAGTACTGGCAAAGCACTTTTTACGAAAGTTGGCAGAGCGTTCTAAGCCAGAGCTGTGCCAGTGCTTTTATTAGTTTTACTGTTGTAAATTTTGTAATTAAACACTGCAAAGCACTTTTTACTAACGTTGGCAGAGCGTTGTAAATCAGTGCTTTGCCAGCACTTTATTTGTTGGATCATTGGCAAATAGTGCTATGCCAGTGCTTGATTTTTCAGACCATTGGCAATTTCTGGATGGGTAGTAAAACAGAAAAAAAAACAGTTGTTTATAGCAGTTATTTTTCATATTATAATAAACAGCTGCCAAATCAAGATTTTGCTGTAATTTGTATATGCAATTACGGTAAGAATTTTCTGAGTATACTGGTTACTACTAAGTAGTTATCAAGAAAAATGTTTGACAAACATATATCACTCCTACATGGATATTAGTTTAACTAGTGGTAACCTAGACCACAACATTCTGTTGAAATTGAACATTAAAAAAAATAAATTCTTTAAAAATACCGAAAAAAATAGCAGTTGTAGCAAAAAATGTATCAGTTATTAGTACGACATTATTTTTATTGGATTTGTTAGCTATTTTTAACAGTTAAAAATAACTACATTTTGCGTTATTTGAAAGCTAAATCAATTCTGGAACCTGTTTTATTGTAACGCTGGTAAAAGGACCTGTTCTAGAACAGGTTTAGAGATAACCGGTTTTAAAAGAATAATGTGCTGTCTAAATATACAATATACACAAAGTAATGCGAAATTCACTTTGTAAGAATTATAGTGTTTTTTTTTGAACATTTAACATAAAAACTGAAAAAAATCTATACAAAATATGTACAATAAAATGACCGCATGTTTGAAAAATGTCGCGATGTGTGTAAAATATTTTCGGTGTGTGTCTATCTAAAATATAATTTATACAAAAAGAATAAAAATTACAGAATTTATTTAAAAATAGCAAAAACACAAATACAAAAAAAAAATAGAAACATAAAATTAAGAGCACACAAATCATGTTAAAATTTAAGAAATTAAAAAAAATCGACAAAAAAAACAAGTGAAAAATAAAATTAAAAAAACAAAACTTAAATGGAACACAAATTTTTTGTGTACAAAAAAAAAATATAATATGTGTCATTTACTAAGGGCCGTTAACTTATCTCAGGAAGTTAACTTTCACTTAACCATGGGTAAATAACCAGTGCTAACTATTTATACCAAGGCGAAATAAAAACTTATCGATATTTTAACTCTGGGTACTTTACCTTAGTATGAATTGTCAAAATAAAATACAAAAAGAAAAACAAAAATACAAAACACAAAAAAAAATTTTTGAAAACGGGAAAATTAAATGTTTTTAGCGCGTTCTTTTTGCTTGTTTCTTTCTGGTCATAAAAAATAATACACATGACCATATAGTTTTTTTTTTCAAGATTCGCGGTGGCTAAATGCTATTAAATCATTGTGTGATTTTGCATTCCACCCGAGGTGAATTAAATAAATCCATTTGGTAAGTCCACAAAATAAAAGTGAATTGTTTCAATAATGTGTTAGTGTTTTACGCATAGTCAGCCATCGGCGGAAACATTCGCGTGTAAAATAAGAAAACAAAAACTAACAAATATCATAATATTGTAAAAGGGTATTCAATTTTTTATTTAAATTTTTTTTTTATTTTTTATTTTATTAATTAACAATCATATAATTACAAATTATATCCTAATACCCTAACCGAGCACTAGCTACTATGGCCTTCGGCGCGTTGTAGCGAAAACAGACCAGTGCCTCTGGTGGGAATCGAACCCACGACCCCCGCACTGATAAGCCAGCACGCTACCAACTAGCCTACCGGGGCGCACATTTAAAATTTATTTGATCAGTGCATAATAGTGAGTAGTTAAAAATAAATACAGGGCACGGTTGTTTGTTAACTTTCGAAGTTCCTAGCGTGCTTTAATATATTCAAGATATGATTGAAATCCGAGTGTAACTTTTACGCCAAATTTTATATTTAAAAGCCGATAAGTTTTACGTACTGTGCTCAAAAATGTATGACAGTAGAATTTACTTAAAATGACAGTTGAAATAACTGTAAGTTTAATAAGCAACAAAGGTAATTGCGGTAAAAATAACTAAAAATGTTGTAATTTTGAAGGGTTGAAAAACAAATTAAATTAACAATAACTGACAATTTTTTACTACTGGTCAAAACTACAGTTTTTAACAGTTATTTTTCGGTATTTTAAAAATATATTTTAATAAGAAAAATGTGGTTTTTGAATTCGTTTGCAACAATTCTACACTCAAAAAAAAAAAAAATATATCCGCGAAGTTAGCAAAAAAGTTAGTTCATACAGAAAAATTTTTCCTGAGAGAATCATTGCACAAAAATTGCTAATATCTACAAAAGTGTTTTCTTAAATTTCAGTGAGCTGATTTTTAGCAAAAAAGTTTATAAATTCAGCAAAATATTTTTGCTGAAACTTAGTTTAATGCAAATAAAAATAGACTTGTTGAAATCAAGAAAATTTAAATCTATTTTTTTTGTAATTGTTTTAAATATATATATCTGTATATAAACGTCAGGGCTTCCACATCTTTAAGATAATGTAATTAAATATGAAAAATGCATAAATATCATGCGATTTTGAAATTTTAACTTTCAATTAAAAAAAAAAAACAAAAGCTTCTAAGTAACGATTTCCAGAGAAGAGGAAAATTACATATTTTGTAAGAAAAAAGCTTAATTTTTAGATAAAAAAGACACATTTAAGATATTATATACAAAATGGGCAAAAAAAAACAAGCTCTAAACAACTCTATCAAATATACATAGCTTAAAATTGTCATAATTTCAAGATCAGAACTTTTGTTTAATCTAAATAGTTGTATCCTTTCAAATAAAAAACAAGCTCTCGATTATTTTTGGTTGCCCTAGTTAATAAAATACTTAAATAATTGCTTTAAACAACAGTTACAAAAAACAATATTATTCGTTAGTTGTTTTTTTAAATTATAACTGTAATTGCAGCTAAAAACAACATCTACTTACTACTACACAAACAACTGTCACATAGGAACTGTCAATCTTTCTTGAGTGTGAAATTATGCAAATCGTTAGTAATAAAAATAGTTGTTTCATTATTTGACAATACCGAATTTTAGCTTTAAGGATTTTTTATCACATTAAATCCATTTTCAATGCTTTTAAAGGGTGTTTTTTATAGAGGTATATAACTTTGAAATGGAATAAAACAAAGATGAATTTTTTAAATTGACATGAAACTTTATTCAAAAGATAATCTTCTGGCATTATAATTTAAATATGACTTCTGGCATATGACCGCGACGGCTGGCTTAGACGTAGTCTAATCTGGAGGTCCAATTTTTGATGACATTTTCCAACATTTGTGGCCGTATATTGGCAATAACGCGGCGAATGTTGTCCTCCAAGTGGTCAATCGTTTCGGGCTTATCGGCGTAGACTAACGACGTCATATATCCCCACAGAAAATAGTCCAGCGGCGTTAAATCGCACGATCTTGGAGGCCAATTCACGGGTCCGAAACGTGAAACTATGCGGTTACCAAACGTTTCCTTTAATAAATCATTTGTTTCACCAGCTGTGTGATATGTTGCGCTGTCTTGTTGAAACCACATCTCCTGCATATCATGGTTGTTCAATTGATGAACGAAAAAGTCAGTAATCATGGCTCTATAGCGGTCACCATTGATGGATAGACTGATTGGGGTCTTCCTCTACGCTATGCTCTAGAGCAGCTATGACTTCTTCTGTACGCATATCATGGTTGTTCAATTGATGATGATCTATATCGGTCACCATTGACTGTAACGTTCTGACCAGCACCATTTTTAAAGAAGTACGGACCAATGATTCCACCAGCTCATAAAGCACACCAAACAGTCAATTTTTCTGGATGTAACGGTGTCTCAACATACACTTGAGGATTATCATGACTTCAAATACGGCAGTTTTGTTTATTGACGTATCCATTTAACCAAAAGTGAGCTTCATAGCTAAACAAAATTTGCAAAATTCGTGCGCGATGCGTATTTCGAACCGAACCATGATTTTTAAAGTAAATTTGCTCAATTTGGAAGCGTTGTTCAGGCTTCAGTCTATTCTGTTGAAATGCCAATCCAAACTAAACATAAATCACTTGATAGCTGACAAAATGACCGCCAGTTAGAAAAGGGTTGCCAACTTAAAGTTTTATACCTGTATAAAAAACACCCTTTATATACATCGAGGTTATTTTAATGTTATATTTAATTTATAACGAGCTTTCAGCCACCGTATATTTAAAAAAAAAAAAAAACTAAAGCAAGTCAAACATATTAGCTAGGTTGATACTAGTATTTTGATTTGGCTAAAGATCTCATCAGAACCCGAAGTTTTAGAAAAGCTAGAGCCTCCATAATAGGCAGAACTTTAACAAAAAACCTTTTGCTCCATTCTTGTCTTCTTAGTAATCAAACACGTGTGTAAGGTCTTTTCTTACAAACAAGCATCATGACTTTACTAAACACATTGAAGACCAAAAATGTTCTATTTATATAAAAAAAATTATTTTTTAGTTTTTTTTTTTTTTAATTTAAAAACAAAAATAAAAATAACAGCGAATCCAGGGGGAGGGAAAATGTGACCTTCCAAAAAAAAGTAAATCTACATCTTTTTTTTTTTTTTTTTTTTTTTTTTTTTTTAATTTATAACTGTGACGATCTTTACTCTTAATCATAGAAATTTGTATGGTAAAATTTTATCAATGGTTAGAAGAAAAACTTGATTTACATTTTTATAAGTTAATAAAAAAATTTTGTTAACTATGGTTAAGTCTATTTCAGGGGTTAACCAGAGACAATTGAGATAAGTTAATTGGCCTAAAAGCGTTCAATAAAATAATCAAAATTATAAAGAAAATATATAGAAAAATATAAATAAAACTATTTAAGTTAAAATTAACTAATGATGAAAGAGAAAATTATTAAAAAAAAAACCTTTGTAGTGTTTTCTTCGCCAATAATAAAAAATTTATTACTATTATAAAAAATTTATTATCACTTGAAAAAACAAAATTATATAAAAAACTTTTTCAAACAAATCATTTGATAAGCAGCAATTGTGAAAGAAAAAACTAAAACAGAACAAAAATTTAAATACAAAAAAAAATAAAAATTTAAACAAATTTTTAGTTTAAATCTCGTGGAAAATTATAACCGTGTTTTTTTTTTTTTTTTTTCTTTTTTTTTGCTATGGAGATTTATATATATTATTGACGTCTGTTGAACATATGTGATGTTTTAAATGATTTAAAAACAAAATTTAAATAATATTTTATACATAAATATTCATTATATAGATATATGTATATTAGAGAGATATATTTTAGTGATGATTCGCTTTTATGTATGCTATTTTATTCTAAACACACGTAAATTTAGAAAATTTTTCATTTTAAAACGTTTTTTTTTTTTTTTTTTTTTTTTTTTTTTGTTTTACTTTGTGATTCAATTGTCAATAGTATTTAAAATCAAATATTGATGCAATAATTTAAACCAATTAAATGGTTTATATAGTAAAAAAAAAAAATAATAAATAAAAAAAATATGAAAAAATACATTAAAGATATTTTTCACATATAAAATATAAATAAATATTGATGTAATGCAATTAAAATGTAGCCTTTTATATACATTTTAATAACTATTTCGAATACAATTTATTTTCCACTACAGTTTGTTTGAAATTTAAACAAATAAATAAAATGTTTTAAAATAAAGTAAAAAAAAAATAGTAAAAAATGTATTCAAAATTTTGGCGCCCAATTAGGGAGATTTTTAATGGAACCTAATATTTTAAATTTTTGTTGTCCAAAAAGGGACACGAAACAAAGTTTCTTTTTGTAAATTTAGCTATCTTAAGGAGACTACTTATGTCGGATATTAATAAAATTTTGCGCATCTTTTCAGTAGAATCACGGCTTTTTAAAAATTGTGGTTTAAAGCATGGCGAATTGAGACCGAAAGCACAGAGCTCTAAAGTAGCTTATAATACTTTATATAAACGCAATAAAATAATAAAACAAAGCCATTACGTGTCCGACGGGTTGAATCAAAAACCATTTAAAACTGTTTCATTCATTAAAATTTCTGACGAGAAATTATTTTTACTAACATCCATAAATATACAATAATAAAAAAAAAATATATATATAAACAGTGGGGAGCACTTGTGAGTACATTAAAGTACTTTTTACACCTTAAGATTCAGGACGAAAAATATTTGATTTTAGAATTAAAGTATACCTTTTCTAAAGGTATAAGATATGCTGAATCCAAATCTGGCCTTAGAATCACTCTCCGACATCAGGCGTTCAATGTATAATTTTAAAATATATTATAATAACCTTGACATAGGTTATTATAATATATCAAACATAAATTACTGCTAAATAGACATGTTTTTTTTTCAAAATGCATATCAATAAAATCTAATATTACGAGTATATGCATTATTGTAAATATTCAAAAGTCTATGACATGCTTGGACTGTATCCTAACAACGAAATGTTACATCATATCCTTAGCGAGCAAGTACCACGTTGCACAATATATTCCATATTTAAGCGGTTTGAAGACTGAGTTGCATCAACCGTTGAAAAAAAGGAAAGAACACCAAAAAAAAATTTACCGCAACTGAGCTTGTTAAATTGAAAAAAAGAGGCGGTAAATCAAATTGGGGCATTAAATCGTAAGTTGGCCAGAAGATTTCGCAATTCCCAAAAACTTACTCCAAATAAACGTGAAACACTATCAGAGACAGACAGTAGCCAAATATAGTAAAAAAAAAACAGTTGCAGAAATACCAACAAAATGGAGACAACTGAGAAAAAAATTCATGATAAAAAAAAAAAAATTTAAAAAAAATTTTAAATTTAAAATAAAATTAAAATTTTTGGGTGTTAAAAAATACTTTTCTTTTGCTTGTTACAACGGCAGTATTAATGCTGGATTTTATTCAGATGACTTGAAAAAACTCCCGACAATGTCAGGTATTCCACTTTTTCAAAATTTGACCCTACGGGTCAAAAGTCGGGACATCAGAATTTGTTTTAGAGGTATGGTTCCTTCGGCAAAGTTTCTTATTTTGATCCCTAGAATACGATTTTCCTTGTACGTTGAGTGAGCGATTTTTTTTGCCTCCCTACAAATCGACCCGCCCTATTGTGTATGCAAACGAAAACAAGTTAACCCAATCAGAACTTTTTAAATTCCATCTCTTATTCACTTAACGTTAACAATTATTTTCACAAAAAATTTGATATTCAAATTGCTTCATGTCTGATTTTAAAATTAGCACACTCGTTTTTCCTAAGTTGATTTAGGCCATTATTTCATGTTACCTTAAACTATTAGATTACGACTACTAGTATAATTTAAAAATTAATGTCTCGAAACTCCCTCTTCTAGTAGAAAAATATATAAAAATAATTCAACAGCGATTACGACAGGTTTTTGTTAGTACTTAAATTGAGTTTTATAAAAAATTAATGGATATTTAAATTTTAACGGAAATTCCTTAAATAGCCACACACACAATCAAACGATGTACGTACACAAAACTATTTTCGTATACAATCCACCCCTAACTAAATAACAAAATTTTTGAATAAACAGCATAAACAATTTCTTAACTTAAATATTGAAAAAAAAAAAAACTGACCTAAAGGGTCCGACAAATAACTTTTTTTTTGAACTCCTCAACCAATTGGACTTTGTATGGCGTCATACCAAGGTCTTTATGCAAAATTCGTCTCAATGATGTCTCCGAAAGGTTCATTTGTTGAGAACTACGATGAATTGATGTTGATGGCGCTTCACGCACACTTTCTGCCACAGCAGCAATATTCTCGGGTGTACGCACTGTTTTTGGCTTTTCATGCTTTGGTTTCTCGATGAGGATGCCAGTTTCTTTCACTTTTTTCACAAGATAACGAACATACGAACCATATTCGTTCAGCGGAAGGATAAAACTAATTATCTGTCAAATCAGACATGAGCTAAGTGTTACCATTCACGAAATAAGCACTAGTTGAAAAAAAAAACATTAGATGGCGGACCCTTTACGTTAAACAAGAAAACATTTACATTAACTAAAGAAAACTACTTGTGTCATTATGACATAAAACGTAACGCTCTAATGCAGCACCTTTAATTATTTCTACAAAAAACACCCTACCAGCAAAAACCACTGTCGATAGCATAAGGAATAGGAATTTCATATACCAGGAGCTTGGCTGGTTGGTGGTTGGTATTACACAAATTTTAACTTTCTGTTGGTAAATTCTACTAATAAAGTATAAAGAGGAGTTTGAGTAGGCAAAGATAAACATATGTTTGTTAAATTTAAATAATGTATTTTTTATTTGTCTAGAATTTTCAAATTATTTCTTTTTTTTTAACGTTTCTTCTAAAACACAGTCTTGAACTTAAAAAAAAAACCGCCAAAAAAATTCTACAATATTTTATAGGAATATAAATGCTTTGCCATACCGCGTTTGAGAAGTAAAAAAAAAAACAAATTTAGAAAATTGCAAATTATATGGTTCGGTAATCAGCAAATATTCTAATACATACATACTATAGACAACCCAGAAAACATTGGGTGGTATAGTAAAATAAAAAATTTTAACAGAAAACTATTTCTACACTCATAATAATCCATGTATAAAAATAGGAAATTATTTTCAAAAAAACGAAAACGTTCTTTAAATGAAAAAATTGTCGTAAATATTACGAAAGTTTTTGCTATTTTGAAATTTATTTGTATTTTTAATCATGTATTATTATGAGTGTGTTTTGTACACTCATTTCTTTGTAAATTTTAACTAAGGTCAGCATTACAAAATTGTTGCTGGGTTATTCTCTCATATACACTAGAATAACTAAAAGGAATGCTTCTGTAGTAGGAGTAGCTATTTTATGTTAAACGTCAAGGATATGTTTATCCTTAAACAATTTTGCGTGTTAGGCATTTAAGATTAGATGATGTTGTTTTTTTTCTGGTTTCTAATGCGTATGGTAATGGCAAAGCAACTATGTTGAATTTTAAGATTTAAATTTTTATTTGGGTTTCGTTTGGATTAGCGTAACAGTGTTTACAATAATGGTAATGATAAATTTTACAAATTTTACAAATTTTATAGAGATTTATGATAGAATTATTGCACAAAGAAAAGAAAGAAAAATAAAGACAAAGAAAAACTTAAACATATTCCAAAATTCGAGAAGCTTTAACTTCTTTTTTAATCATCTTTTCAAGTTTTCCTTCGAGGTTAAAAGTGGAATTTTGGAATATTTTTTTGTTTTTTTTTATGAAAATACACCGAAATATTTAGTTTGATATGACAGATTTTAACAAAACTTGACTTAACTAATCATCACAGTTTGAAATTGATATTTTTAACCCTTATGTTTACACCAGGGCCTGACCAGACCCTTTTTGGTTTTTGTCGTGTATTTTGTATACTTCCTTAGAAGCTATAGTAATGATATACCATGATATCCTCAAGGATACATTTTAGAATAGTTTAGTGCACGTTAAATTCTTTTTTTTTTTGCTAGGGGGTGTAATGTTTAGGGTTTTTAAAACTCTAGTTATATTCGTACCATCTGGGTCTGGCCAGACCCGCAGCAACATTTTCTTAATATTTTAACAGGTATTGCAACGGTTTCTTCCGAAATTTTGAAAAAATTACTTTCAATTTTTAAAACAAAGTAAACGTGGCTTTTCAAAAATATGTTTTCTTCAACTGAAAAAACTAAGTAGGCTATAAATAGCAACAACAATTTATTTGAACTAACAATGTGCATGAGCTGCAAAGAAAATAATCAGTTTATTTGAAATTGTGATTCGAAATAGTGGTTGTATATAGTTTGAGTTTTGTTGATATTTTTTAAAAAATGGAAAGACAAAATGAAGGTATAGAAGAAGTTGACTTGGTCTTTCAGTCGTATTCACACAAAATCCTTTTATTAACTTATACGTTTTCATATAAAGTCGTCTAGTTTTGTACCGGGTCTGGCTAGAACCTGGTGTTATGAATGTGACAAATCAACTTGGTGTAAACATAAGGGTTAAAGAAAAAAACTAATATATGTACTTGGGCTTTAAGTGCCCTATAAATTATGATTAACAAAATATTGTACAAAAAGGCAGTACCGTGCCCTAATACCATGTAATTTAAATGAAAAAAAAAAATGTTAATACCTAAAATACAACCACAATCCATAACACTTTATGAGATACGTCAAAAATTTTAGCTTATGCATATTACTAAACATGCTAAAAGTACCATTATTTTCAATTTTGGCGCCCAGTCAGGGACAGCTCTAACACGATATCATTAATGTGCAATTTTGACGTCCAAGTGCCTAACGAACTTCCATTAAATTTAACTTTTTATGCTTAATTGAACCAAAATTTACACAAATGTAGAAGGGGAAACATTCACAATTCCAAAACAGATTGTGACCTTCATTATAGTGTAATTGTATGAAGTTTTTAATAGTACCGCGTTATTTAATTTAAGACTTTATGTAATACGCCCAAAATGGTTCAAATATTACTACATGCACAATTTTTTCCAATTTTGGCACCCATTCAGGGACAGTTTTAATATAATATCATGTATCAAAATTTTCACGAATTATTCTTAATTTAACCAACATTTAGAAAAAATGTAGGGCGGAAAGGGGATAATTCTGTAGTGGGCCACGTATGTCAACTTCTTCAATCTCAGAATTGAAAAGACTTATTAAATGAGTTCTAATGATAAAGTGTGTAGCTATCGATTATGAACATAAGGGTTTTAAAATTTCCGACTGTTTTCAACTTCCAGGAATCTTGAAAGTTTTTCGAACATTCCCTGGAATTCCAGGGATTTCCTAAATAAATATTTATTAAAGTTTTGATAATGAAAGCGTCTTAATTCAGGCATATTTTTAAACATTAAGTTTACTTAAACCAACTCTAAACAATATTTCTATTCTAAACTTTTTAAAAATTAATAGTTTTTATAGAGGAGTACAATATTTTCTCTCCATGTGCTTTAGAGAAATCCATTGGACACATCCCGTATTTGGCGGAATGTGTCTGATGGAGTATTTATAAAATAAGTCACAAACACTTTAAATATTCCGATTTTTTGGCACAACAACAGTTCTTCACGTTTTTCAAAAAAATATTTTGTGAATTTTAGTATTATATATGATTATATCCCAAAAATGAGAACACCTAAATATATTGTATCTAATCTGATAAAATTGAGACATTATTTGATACAATTAGATCTAAGTTTGATACAATTGTATCCGAAATTGTCCTCATCCAACTGTATCAAATTATATCCGAAAAATGAGAACACCTAAATATATTGTTTCTAATCTGATAAAATTAGACATTATTTAATACATTTAGATCTAGTTTGATGAAATTAGATATAGATTGATACAATTGTATCCGAATTTTGTCCTCATCCAACTGTATCAAATTATATATAATGTGATACATTAAAATCCAATTAGATGCAATTATATACAAATGTATGCAATTACATGTGACATATGTAATCATATATAGATCAATATATAATTATGTATATTTACATATTGCACAACATCATTTTATGTGAATATATATTTTGCAACATATTATAAATAATTGTATAAAGTAATATATAACTATATCAAAACTTTTTTACTTGGGAAATATAAATTATCCGATATTTTTATTTGCTAAATTCGCAATATTTTTATTTGCTAAAATTTCTATTTTAAAAAAGACTTGCTTTTGAATTTATATACATACTTATATAAACAGTTAAAAAATGTAAAATTTTTTGGATTTCCTGATTTTTTATTTGTTTTTAGTGTTTTTTTAATTCCCTCAAATTCCGACAAAAAATAGCAGGAATTTTGAAGTGAAAAATCGTCGAAATTTACAAAAACTTCGTCCCGGGAATTATCGTAATACATACATCTAAATTATCATAATACATACATCTAACGTAAATAGCTACACACTGCAACAAAAGTTCAAAGTTAATTGAATAAATAATATTTCATTAGTAAAAAATTAAGAAAAAGCTATTTTAATTTGATAATTAAATATGGCAGAAAGGAGAAAAAAAAAAAAAATTCTATTACTTTTACATACAATTGTATATGGCATCACATATTAGTCAAATTGAAATCACGTCTAATTTTCCAATTCATTGATTTATATATACATTTTTTTTATTATTTGGAATTTAAACAACTTAGTAGTGCGGATTTTCAAAGAATTTTATGAAGTTATATAAAACTTTATCAAATTATATATAACTTGATCAAATTACAAAGACCAATTTTCCGGATCAAATTATATCAGATGAGATTCCATGGGAACTCATGAGATAAGGTTATGTATGCAATTTTTCGGATCAGTTATTATATGATGTGATAATGAATTCCATACCTATGACTATATATGATTATATATACCTTTGTCGGAACACGTTGTACAACAATAAGATCATTTGAAGCTATACCACCTTGAACATAACCAGCATTTTTTTTCGGATATTTTTTAATGCTTTGATTTTAAAAATACGAGTAAAACCTTACGATTTTGGCGCCCAGGCAGGTACACATTAAAAATAACTACAAGAAAAAGAAATGTGGAGCGTAATCATTTAAAATATATCTCCCCATTTTATATTTTCATTAAAACATTTCATTATGTATAAATAACATCAAATTCAAATGAATTAAAAAGAAATTTTAAAATTTTCACTTTGTTCAACAAATATCATACAACCAACATTAACATCAGTTTAACTAAAAAATGTAAGTATAATTAATTTATGAAATATTTTTTGTTTTTTTTTTTAATTTATTGTAAATGCTTCTTAATTGTTAGTATAATATTTAATAATAAAAAAAAAAACTTTCATTAGTCAAAGAAAAGCTAATATTTAGCAAATTTTTTATAAGTTTAAAATTTTCACATAATTATTAAGCAAATACATATTAATAATTACAAAAAATAATTTAAAAACTACCAATAAAAAACTCTCTAAGTTTAGTTTTCTTTAAACAAAGATCTCTAATCCATTGTTTTATATAAAGTATTTTTCCCAAACATAACGTTAACAGAAAAATGATGATGAAAATATGATAATTTTCAAAGAAATCCCCCTCTCTAATACAATTTATACTTCTTGTAAAGCTTCTACTTTTATGAACAAAAAATAATAATATCTTAAAAGATTGTGTAAATAAGTGGTTTATAAAAATGAAGAATAAAAAAAAACTGAGTAAAAAATCATGTTAAGCGAAAATGAAAGAAATAAAATAAACTGAATTGGCTTAAAAGAATTGGTGGGAGTATATTTCATTCAGCTAAGTAACCTTTCTTAATGTAATATATATCTATCTAGCATTTTAAAGTGTACTACACTACAACTTTATAATTAAAATAAGGCATATTAAGTTTAACAGAAGGATGAGTAACTTTTATATAAAGCAAATAGTGCGCCCGGTAGGCTAATTGGTAGCGTGCTGGCTTATCAGTGCGGGGGTCGTGGGTTCGATTCCCACCAGAGGCACTGGTCTGTTTTCGCTACAACGCGCCGAAGGCCATAGTAGCTAGTGCTCGGTTAGGGTAATAGTATATAATTTGTAATTATATGATTATTAAATAATAAAAAAAAAAAAAAAAAATTAAAAAATAATATAAAGCAAATAAAAAAAAGTAAAAAATTTGGTTTGAAACTGTATAAATTTTAGCTATTTGAAGTTTGGATTCATAGATTTTTGATTATATTAAAAATATTTAAATTTTTTTATTCAAAATTTGCAGCCCAACTGAAGTTGATTAATAATAACAACATTTTTGGCTTTTATATGAGAAGAATTTTAGTAAGAACACGATTTTTGAAGATTTATCGTCTAAAAACAGGAGATTTTTAATACAATTATGAGGAGGATACGATATCGGTGAATAAACAGGGACTTTTACAATTTGGCTCCCAACGGTGGTGCTTAATTAGGAATTCTATTTTGCAGTTTGATTGTCCGAACTAAAATAATCACTCTTTCATTTTTTATTATTTTGGCCTCATAAATATAATTTTCATAAATATAAGATTTTTTAATGTTGGCGCCCAAAACGGTAACATTTTAAAATAATAATGACTGGCAAACAAGAGCAATGATTAAACAGCGATTTTTTTGCTGTTTTGGGGGCCCAACAGGGAGTTTGATTAAAATTAAATATTTCCTACTTTGGCACCCAATGCCGGAAAATTTCAAAATAATCATGAATCTTAAACAACACGATGACATTTTTTGTGTAATTTTGTTGCCCCAAAGAAAATAAATTTAATATAAATACAAAAAAAAACTAATGCTTCCGTTTGGAAGCAATAGCTTTTTCTTTGTGTCCAAAACTATCAAAATTTCAAATAATTTTCATTAAATTATCTTTTTTTAAGACAAAACTTTAATAAAAATTTAAATTAAACTACCCAATAAAAAATTTATATCTCAAATATAAAATCATATTTCATTTTACATGGATCGATATTTAATATTAACAATGCTCATTTCAAAATTGGTGTATCCAGTAATATATTACAGCAACAATTTAGATCAAAATTTATCTCAAATTTGGAGTATCCAATAATATCTAATTAAGTGCTGACACACAAAAAAATAAAAACCCATTTCAATCACAAAAAATTGCTAAAATTCCGCCAACAACGAAAAATTCGAATTCAATTAGAAATTATTAGCACTTTAATTGAATTATTTTTCAATTAAGTAATAACTCATTTGATTAAAAAGTGATTAATGTTGTTTATCTTCTCAAAAAAACAAAACACAATTGAATAAAGTGCTGTTGCCATACCAAATGTTTTTGTATAGCTTGAATTTTAAAAAATTTAAATCGGCATGTAATTCTCATTTGGTTAGCAGATTTATTTATACTTATATGAAGAAATGCACACAGAAATTTGTTTTTTTATTTCTATTGAAGTATTGTAGTTTAGCAAAATTTTATTTTATGTTTTTTTTTTTGGCAGAAATTAGCCCTTTTGTTAAAACCAGTGATTTTTTTATATAATAATTTTTAATTTATTTTTATCATTTTTTTTTGGTTAAAAATTGGTTACATTTTTATTAAACAAAATTTAACTTCAAAAATTTCATTATCAATTTTATGCTAATGTTTTAGAATAAATTAATATAATATTTAAACCACTGAAATAAAATTATTTAACTTAATGAATAATAAACCTAATGAGAATTAACGAAATATATTTAAACTATTTATTACTAATACATAAACATTTATAAATAGAACTACATACATAAATTTTACAAAACAACAACAACAATATATTTTGAGCTATAGTATAAAAATGTCAAGCAAGTTCCGAAGTTGAGCAAATTTTAATTAATTCAATTAACTTTTAATTGGCAGCTTTTAAAACATTCAACAAATCGATTTAATTGAAAAAAGTAGGGAAATATTTTTTTCTGTGTAATATATCCCAAAGTAATCCATTGGATTAATTTAGTTCTAATTGAATCTATATAGATAAGTTATTTTTGTGGATCGAATAAGATATTTTGAGATTAAATAAAAAAAAAAAATAGTTTCATACCAAGCATAACTTAAGCCACCTTAAATCTCATGAAATATTTAATTATGCATAAACAAGCACTTAAAAATTGTGGATTTTTAAAAATTGATTACTTAAAATTTTGACTTCAGTTAGGAAAAAAGTTAGCATTCGAGACAATCTGGCCCTTAACAAGGATATTTAAATAGGGATACGTGTTTTCGACAGAATACATTTAAATTTGAAAATTTCCGAAAATATGGACTTATTTTAAACTTTGTTTATTTCCAGTTTTGGTAGACAATTCAAGACAATTCTTTTATAATTTCCAAAGTTTTGCGCCCAAAAAGAGACACAATTTAGTTAGTTAATCAAAAACCATTTTATAGAACCCTAAAGCCTAATCAGAAATATTTAAAAAACTACGATAATATGGATCTTTTTCTACCATTCGGAAACAATTCAATGCAAACACGTTAATTTTCAAAAAACTAATCGCCTTTTAAAAACCTCAACTGGAGCATCAAAATTATTTGCACTCTTTTAAAAGAGCCACAGTTATTAGATATCATCTCGATTATTTTAAATTTTAGCGCACAAATAGGAATATTTTTAAAACATTCAAAAAAAGTTGTAAAACTATTTTAATAATTTAAAACTTTGGCGTCAAAGCAGGGACACCTTTAATTTAACACAATTGTTTTCGAATATAAAATGCAAGATGGCGCTCAAGTCAGATATTTTAAATTATGTTACATTTAAACTTAATTTACATTTAACTTTAATTTACACTTAAACTTCTGGTGCCCAAAAAGGAAAATTCGGTATTCCCTATTATATGGAGCTTAAATAAAATTAAAAAATGATTATTTTGTTGTTATTAAGATCTTTATAAACCTATTGTCCCCTCCAGCTCCTAAAAGTGTGCTTGATTTCATATGCCTCCCTAAAATTATGCAGTGAATTTGATAAGTCAGAGATTTTTCCTTAAAAAAATGTAAAAACTTCTTTTTACTTTAAAACAACTTTTCTTTTAATTTTGGCGCCCAAGTAGGGACACTCTTAAAAGCACTACCGTTTTTTACAGAAATCAATTTCAAAATGGCACCTACATCAGATATCTTTACTCAATTTAAATTATTTACGCGTTTAGCGGCCCATAAGACTTAATTTTAATAGAATGGCATACACTAAAAATAAGGGTCAGTAAAGTCAGCAATATTTTTGCTGTTAGGATCCTTGCAGAAAAATTGCTAATATCAACAAACAAATTTGCTAAAGTCAGCAAAAGTTGTGCTAAATTTAGCAACTTTTTTTCTTATATTAGCAGTTTTTCTGCAATAATCCTCCCAACAACAATGTTGCTGACTTTACTGACTTTTTTTAGTGTACAAGTATTAATTTGGCTTAATAGTCAGGGATTTTTCTTTAAAAAATTAAATACTTAAGTAGTGTTGCAAAAATTCGTCAACTACCCATAAAAAACTATATTTTTTTATTTTATTTTTATTTCCCTTCTTCTTTTGTTAAATTTACTTGAAAGCAAAAAAGTACACGATTTTTTGTTCACATTTTACAGGTGTTTGTGTGCAATGACTTTTTTTCTTCTTTATACTTTTTTTTTATTTTTTGTTTATGTTTCCAAATTTATTGTTTATCTTTTATTTTTATAACAAAGCGAGAAAAAGTTCTATAAAAAACATAAACATTATAAAAAGAAAAGACGACCTAAAGTTTATCTAATATTTCTTTGTTTTTGTCATTAGATTTTCCAACGAATTTTAATGTTACAATTAAGCCTGCTTAAACGCGGAATTTTTAACACATATTGTTACAATGGCAGGTTTTCTACGGAAAATCAAGTGAAAAGATGCTTTAAGTGAAAAATTATAGGAAACAGTCACGGGACCGGTGGCAGGACCTGTCCGTTTAGTATAGCGTTGTGTTTCGAGTGGGGTTAGTTGACCATTATGAACAGTAAAGTTTCACATGTTACACACAAAAAAATAAAAACCCATTGCAATTACGAAAACCTCCGATTCAATAACCTTAATTGCTGAAATTCCGCCAACAACGAAAATTGCTAATTCAATTAGAAATTGATAGCTCTCTAATTGAATTATTTTTCAATTAAATAATAACTCATTTGATTAAAAAGTAATCAATATCGTATACCTTTCCAAAAACCAAAAACAAACAAAAAATTGTTGTTGCACATTCAGTTTAAACCGGCATGGAATTCTCATTTAGTTAGCAGATTTATTTATACATATGTGAACAAATTCACACAGAAATAAGTTTTTTCTTTCTATTTTTTTTTTTTGGATTTTGTCATTGCAGAAATTTGCGGTTTTGTTTTAATCAGAATATTGTTTTTTTGTTTAAAATAATTTTGAATTTAATTTTTGCATTTTCTTTCTGTTAAAAAAAATTAAAATTTTTTTTTAAAATTTTATTAAAATTTAACGAAATTAAACTTTAAAAATTACATTATCAATTTTATGATAATGTTTTAGAATAAATAAATATTCATATTTAAACAGCAGAAATGATTCAACTTAATAAAGTAATAAACCTAATATGAATTAATATCTAATCTAATTGAAATGATTTTAAAATATTTATATCTAATACCACTAAACATAAACATTTATAAAAAACAACTACATAAATATTAAAAAAAACAACAACAATGTTTGCTTTTAAGCGATAATATAAAAAAATGTCAAGCAAGTTCCGAATTTGAGGAAATATTTAATTGATTCAATTAATTTTTAATAGACAGCTTTTAAAATTTTCAACAAACCGATTTAATTGAAAAAAGTAGGGCAATATTTTTTTCTGTGTTATCTGCCATTAAACATTTTTTTTTAGAATGTGATAAACTGACTCCATGTGTTATGTTGAGAGTTTATAACTTTTATTATCTTCGTTATTACAAGAAATTTTTATTATACGCTTCTCTATAACAATGTGTAATCTTGAATTGAATTAACCGCGTTAATTGAGCGAAAAGTGTATTTCATTTTTTAAAAAAAGGACGAATAAATGTAATTTTTCTTTTACGAAATGAAAAGAAAACTTCTTTTGTTATTTTGGGTTTAACATTTATTTTGTTTAATAAATAAACAAAAACATTGATTATAATTTTTCATAAAAATAGAAATATATTTTCAAGAAAAGAGTGGTCAGCAATTGGTTTCTTATCAAAAACAATTTATTTTTTTTTGTTATTAATAAATCCTTAAACATTACTATAAAGTAGCAAGTGTTGATCTAAAAATATCGTTAGAAATAACAATGAATTTTTGTTAGGTACTATTATTAACAGCCTAATAGTGTGCTTTAAAATATCGCCCTGAAAGTAGGCCGTTACATTTTATGTTAGCATTATATTTAGATAAAGAAATGAAAACACTTTTAAATATTTATTTGAGAACGCAGAAAGGATAACAAAAAAAAAATTAGCTATTTATATAAAGAAAAATACAAAAGTCTTATAAAAATATGTTTTATCTTTCTGTAGCTGTAGATATTATTAATTTTTGAGGATTTTTCCAAAATATTGCGTATATTCCAATAAACTTTTTCAAAGATAGGTTAAGGCTTACTATTTTAAGAACTTGTTAAAATATTTTTTTTTAGTTAGCCAACAAAAAATAAGAATTTATTAATTAACTTTAAATCCTTAAAATATGCAACATTAGATTTCAAATATATACTACGTTTTTCTAGTGACATTACATCACTTATTTACAATTCGCTATTTTTGATTATAAGGACTCAAATTGAATTCGTAAATGCTAGTTGACCTAATTTTCATGTTATTTCTAAACTTATTAAGTCATAAATGTTTATTTTTGTTTGTCCTTCTTGTAACGATATTTTCTAAACGCATTGTCACCTAACGCTCCTAAGAGTATACTCTGATTTTATACTCCTCTTTAATATTATGCAGTTATTCTAGAAAATTTTTATCACTTGTTCAAAATTCGGCATGGGGCTTAAATAAAATTATAGTATGCTTTTTTGTTGGCAGTTTTTTAAGATCTTTTACAAACCTATTGTCACCTCCTGCTCCTAAAAGTGTGCTTTGATTTTATATGCCTCCCTAACTCCTTAACTCCTTTATCAAATTCTTATTATAAAATTATGTTCGGTAATGGACTATAAATTTTATAAATTTAGTAATTGCCAGTTTAAAGGTAACCTACTTTTCAGAATATTTTCTAAACTTATTGTCACCTAAAACTCCGAAAAGTTAACTTTGATTTCAAACTCCGCCTTAAAATTATGTATTAGGGGATTTATTTTAAAATATTTTTTTTAGATATTTTATTAAATTCTTTTTAGTTTAAACGAGCTTCAGATCTTATTAATTACTTATTCCCTGAAGAAGCCACCGAATGTGGAGACGAAATATTGAAAATAAATAATTAATAAATAAATGATCTTAAGCTCGTTTAAACTAAGAAGAATTAAGTAAAAGAAGATCAAAGAAAACTTAATATTTTACTTAATATTAAATTCATAAATGCTTAGTTTTGGTCTGTGTGCTTATTTTAGGATATTTTATAAACATTTTGCCAACTTATCCTAAAGGTATGCTTCAGTTTTATAATCCCACTTTAAAATAATGCAAGTAACCTTATATTATTTTACTATAAATTATGTATTGCCTCAAATTAAAGTCATAAATGTTTATTTTTGATTGTCTAATGATAACGATCTTTTTTAAGCATATTGTTACCTAAGAGTACACTCTGATTTATTATGCAGCTATTCTAGAGAATTTTTATTCAAAATTCGTTATTGCCTATTATATGGGAATTAAATAAAATTCAAAAATGCTTATTTTGTTGTCAATTTATTAAGCTCTTTTGGAAACCTATTGTCACCTCCTCCTCCTAAAAGTATACTTTGATTTTATATTCCTCTCTAAAATTATGCAGTGAATTTGATAATACTATAAATTTAACTCCTTTATCAAATTTCTATTATAAAATTATGTTCGGTAATCGACAATAAATTTCATTTAATAATTTTCATCCTTTGAATATTATATTACATACATATTTCATCTTGTTTATTATGTATTCATACTAAACAATATTTTATATAAAGATCTTTTTAACGTGATATTATATAACGATGCAATAGCGATATTATCTATATTGATATAAACAATTTTATTGTTTATACATTTTTTTTGTATAAAATTTCTATTGACACTTTTTGTGCTGAGTTGGTATAATAGTAATTATAATAAATTTCAATAAATATTATAATAAATTTATATAGTTATGAATAAACAATGGCAAAAAGTATTTCATTAATAAATTATCAAAATCAAACAATGCAATATAAATTGTAGTTAATACTTAAAAGTATAAGGGCTGTTTTAAAAAAAATATATGCGTTATTAGAACCCTAAAAGTATGTTATATTTATTTGAAATCAAAATAGATGGGTTCTAACAAGGCACATTTTGAAAGAACCAAATGTTGGCGCCCATATTGTTGAAATGTTCCTTGAAGTGACTTAACTAATTAAATATTTTAAGCAAACTTTGATTCATAAGAGTAGGCGATATTTATTAAAAAAAAAAAAAAAATTTAAAACATATTTTTGCTTAAATTTTTTGTCGCCAAACAAGTAGCATTTTCATTAAACTGTTTTGCCTCAATTTGTAGTGCCTAAGCAGAAATTATTTTAACGAAACTATAAATGGTACCTAGTAATTAAGTGGACTAATAACTTGAATATTTCAAAGTGTAATTAGTTTAAGTCCTAAAAGTATGTTATATTTATTTAAATGCAAAATATTTGCTAGCAATTTTTTGGCTCCCAACAAGGGTCATTTTAAAGAAAGCAGGAATTAATTCAAAGGAAACCTAAAAAATTCAGTTAATAACTTTTTTGAAAATATATATATCTTTTAATTAAATTTTTAATTGATTCAATTAATTCGTTAACAAACATTTTTATAAAATGTTTGTACTCGTAACTTTAATTTAAAATTCGGGCGGATTTTAAAATGTTTGTATACATTTTTTCAAAGCATAAAATTTCTCATTATCTTTATATTTTAATTGTATTTTTTTTTTAATAAAAGTTTTAACAAAGTTTCTGAAAATTTCGATTCAATATTTTAGTAATATGTTTACATTTTAATTGAAAATGTTGATGATTTTTAATTAAAATTTTTGTTGTTGTCAGAAACGAAATGAGATATCAACCCTATTATTTTTTTTACAAATGTAGAGGGGTGTTTAATAATAATAAGCACATACTTTATTTTAAGAATTAAAACGAATTTTGTGCTGTTGTTTAAATTTTGAGATATGGAAATTTTAATTTAAGATCCCCAAAAATAACCCTTTCACGAAAAAACCATTATGCATATCGTTTTAAAGAGTACATTTTATTTATTTATAAAATTTATAAAAAAAAAAAATGACCAACTCAAATTTTGTACCTTGTATAGCTTAAAAGTTATAGTCAATTTTGTAACGATAGATTAGTAAACTTTTAAGGCTTTTTTGCAATTTTCATGACGTCATATTATGGAAACCGAAAGGGTCCGATACTTGAAATTTTTGTTTCATCGATTTCTTGTCGAGCATGAAAGTTATGGTGAATTTCATTGAAATCGGAGAATCGGTCGATACGAATGGTGATTGAGATCTCAGGTTTTCACTCTATAGAACCACATTTTATGTCTTAAATTTGACTTAAAAAAAAAATAATAATTATGAAACTATACAATAATATAAAGATATTTTGAATTCATTTGGCGAAACAAAAATATTTCATTTATTTAATGAAAATATCGTTGACGTTTATTTTATTAAACATTCTTTAAGTACATTTAAATCTTTATTTATCTGTCAGCTAAAGTTTTCCATACCCTCCTTTATGATATGCTTTCATTTTCAATTATATTCAACAGCCTAAAAGTATACTTCAAAAAATGTATAATATTCACGTTTCGTTACTAATACATAAAATAACACAAATTCATATTTAATACCAATTTATTTATGTTTATGAACTTCACACATGTCAAGTCATATTTTCTATAATACGAGTATAAATTGTAGCATACTTTTACGCCTGTTTATAAAAACAACAAGAATTTTAAATTTTTCTATCTGCTTCTTTATAAAAAAAAAAGAAAACTTTATAAAAAAAAAGAAAACTGAGATAAATCAACCCTCATATCTAAATTCTAAATATGTATGTGTTGTTTTTTTTTTTTATCTAATGAACTATTTCATTTGCTTGTTGTGTATGTGTCTGTCATATGTCAAAGTCATCTGTGCGGAGAAAAATAAAACACACACAACATAACATCAGATCAGATCCCCCCACATGAACAAACTACTACTACTATCAAAAACGTATACATCTTTAAAAGTCACGCATTGTTGTTTTAGATTGTATGAAATGGAAGATTTTTTTTGTTACACACTTTGTTATATTTTTCGAAAGAAAAAATAAATAATAAGTGTAGATGTCAAATAATCTAACACGTTTGAACTGACAAACATTGTAACATAACAAAACTATTAGAAAAGTCTTTCAAAATAAAAAAAAAAACTTTCAACTTAACCATCACTACGACCTCTAACACTAAATTTATTTGCCATGTTCTAACGTCTCCCTGATATTGTATTAACAATTTTTGTTTTGTGTTTAACACATGCCTAAAAAATTATATTTATATTACTTTTACTTACATTTATTGAACTTTTTCCTGTCTTTTCATTTCGAAAAATATTAACGAAAGAAAAAAGTTTTATATTTGTTGTGAAATACGTGTTTATGTATTTGTAATCCATGAGAAATAAGTAAATGTAAATACTTGTATGTGTGTGTGTGAGCATGTAAGTGTATTCATACACGTGTGTGAGTAAGTATGTTTTATTATAAATTTACAACAACAAAGTTATAAACATAAAATTTCATTTTATTACAAACGTGTTTGTATTCGTATTGTGTGTGTGTATGTGTAATTGTAAAATTAAAGAGAAGTATTGTATTTTATGGTTAATTCTGCTTGTATTTTAATTTATAGAAAAAATAATAAAATATTTTATAGGCTGACAGACTTGGGTGACTTCAATTACATTTTACAATCATTCACTTGTGAAATATTTCTATTTCATTAATAATATCAGACCTACGCTCAAACTTGCGAGCCTAAACGCTTCCTTGGAAAATTTGTAAATTTTTAAATACCAAACATGGCGATGAGTAACAACATCTGGGTATTTGATTACAGGGCAATTACTCAATTACACCCAATTACTTGTAATTAGACATAAGAAAGTAATAACATACACAAATATTGGTATTATGTCCCATGTCTGGTATTGACAAAATTGAAGTTTTCCAAGAAAGCGTAGATCTAAATTATTAATGATATAGAAAAATTTCACAGCTGAATGATTATGAAGTGTAAATGACGTCGCCCAAGTCTGACTCCTAAAGGTGTCTGTTTTAGTTAATTTTTTCAAGCATCCTAGAAGTATGATTTAAAATTTTAAAATCTTAAAAATTAATATATAAACTTCAATAAAATCATGTCCCATTTTTACTTATTGTTGTTTTAGGAAATCTAGTAGCATGATTTTAACATTACCTATAGTGATCGAGACTTCAGAATTGTAGCTTTTTATAGAGACCTCTAATTGTAGGTCATCTTAAAGACAAAATTTTTAAAAACCTGAAACCTTTCAAAATCTATAGTCTTTTAACATTTTAGAACTACACAGTGGTGAATCTGCAGATTTGAGTAAAACTTGGATATATTCTAGAGGGCCAATAAATATAAGCCACAGTTTTTTTTTTAAGTTCTCAATCTAATGTTTAGAGGTTAAAAAGCTTCGTTCAAAAATTGAAAAATTTGAGGTTTTTTTTTTTTAATATACTTCTATAAGTTATTAAACTATAGCCATCACATAAAAGGTGTTTTTAAGACGCATTTTCTGGTATATTATATTTGTCCGTATAGGTCCGAACATTTTTGTTATTCAAAATTTTTTTTTTCGAATACCACATTTGTTTTTCAAGTTGTTGGTTTGAGTTCAAATGAACATATAATACTGCTTATTTAATTTTATTGAGGGTGTGTCCGGGCTTTTTACAATTTTCGTAATCGTTTGGCTTTAACCCGAGGAGCTTTTATAACCCATATATTAAATTTTTCATATAATTGGCAACCCGCAGCATAGTCAATATGGATATCAAAATTTTAGTTTTCTCGAGCACTTTAATACTGCGTTCAAAATTTATTACACCTAAAATTATTACATCCTGAAAACCAGAAGGTGTCTTATTTTGCCCAACATTAGCTTATTTTTAATAAATCGACTCACCATCACTGGGACACTGTAAAAAAACTATCTGCTTACTGCAGACGCTTTACCGTTAAGAATGTTGTTGCTTATGCGTATTGCGTATTGGTTGCATATTGGCTGCCTAATAGCAAAGTTATATTTTCTGCGTGTGTTAAAATTGAGAAAAGAAAAAAAAAAACAAACAGTACAAAAAAATTAATTTCAGTAATGAACAGTAATATTTCGCCAAAACAACAAAAAAATATTTTGTACCAATTCAGTGATATACCCCCGGTTGACAGGTTACGTTACAGGTTCGTTTATGTCAATGGACTTATTTGTTTTTCATTTTAAATTTGGTCCTTATGAGATTAATTTTTTTATGTTCTATTTTTTAAATTTCTTTAAACCCTCAAAAGTATGCTACATTTTTTTGTTAATCTGCCAAAATTATTGGTAAAAATTAGTTTTTTATAGTCCACCGAGAAATACAAAATTCTGCTATAAGATTTTTTACACATTTATTATTTTGTATATTAAAAAAAAAAATAGAACATGTTCTTAATATTGATCAATTCCCAAAGTATGCTTTAGTTTAGTGAATTTGTTTATACAGTATTTCCCTATATACTTTTTTACTTATTTTTTTTAATTCTTTTTATAAATATTTACTTATTGTTTGTCTTATATTTTTGCCACCTTTTTGAATTTTCATATGTGTATAAATTTCATAGAGTGGGCCGACAATTAAAAAAAAATTATATAAAAATCTAAATTAAATAATTTTATTACCGGAAGCCAACTATTATTAAAATATATCAAACATTTTAAGAACAATACTTTTTTTTGCGGACTTTTGAGAATCATAAATTTTCTGTTTTTTTACCTCCTCTATTAGTCTCATTTGTTTTTATTTGTATTTACTGCCCCCAGTGTAGAAAAACATTCCCATATAAGTAGCAATTTAAGCACATATTTGGTAATGTCAAGTATTTACAATTGTCATTACAAATCTTATTACTTTTATATGGGGATATCGCTTAAAAAATATTTTTTTTTATTGAAAAATATCACACGGAATTCGAACACGGATCACCAAGTTGTCAGTCAACCTCTCTACCATCTTAGCTATCGCGACATGTTATACTTGATGGATAAAAACATAAATGACATTGCACAAATTCATAATTGCAAAAAATTTCAATACTTTCCAGCTTACAAAAAATGAAAAATAAGTAGTTATATCTGTACCTACTAAATAGAAGTGAAAAAATAATGAGTCTAAATATAGATTTTTAAAAAAATTTCGAGATCATTACTTTGTATTTAAAATAATGATAAAACTAAATACTTATGGGTAACGCATTATATTTTGTATTGAAATAATGGGAAAATTAACTAGTTATTACTAAGTCTTTATTATTTGAGTAAGCTGGTGTCATTACTGGGAAGCTGGTGTCATTACTGGTAGTCAGAAAAGTAATGACATGTCATTGACGTTTCTACACTGGGCTATTAGGTTTTTGGGGACATTTGATGTTAGGGATATACATATATATGATGGTGTTGAGTTGATATTTGTTGGTGTTGGTGGTTATTTTCTTCCCCTTTGTATTTTATATAAAAAACTATAACACAACTGGGGTATCAGTTTATAAATAACCTCAGGTTATAAAGCAATATTCATACAATATATATTTTTTATTTGGTTTCCTAGTATTTACTTGTCATGGTTTTTTATGAGAAAATGTCTACAGCACAGAAAACATTTTATTTTTATAAACGCTTTTTGTAATCAGCCTAAAAATATGTTGTTAAAAATTGAAAATGGATGTAAAAACTTGTGAAAGTATGAGTGTTAAGGATGGTAGTGAGTGGGCATTTTATTTTTTGTTTATGGAACGCTTCTGTATGGGTATTTTGTTTTAAATTATTTATGGTTTTTAATGAAGTGTTGATATTTATTGTAATATTATTATGATTTTTTCTATATTTCTTTTATTAAATATTCATTATGTCAATTTATTTATCATAAATAATTTTGTAGTTGTAATTTTATTATTAATGTGTTTATAACTTTATAGCGCTTAAAGCTAAAATATTGTAATTATTTATGGATATTTTTTATGAAATTATTAATAATTCAAATAATAATATTAAAAAATAAATTAATAATTTTATATTAAAGGCAATAACCTGGCTAAAGGCTTACTCATACCACAAAATTAAAAGTTTATTATCCTAGAATTCTTTAAATATATTTTTAATAAAAAATTAGTTAAATTTTTACATTTATGTAATATAAAAAATCTGCTTCTGTCATCATTTAAACAGTTTTATTGTTAATATAAAAAAATTTGATTTAACTTGCCTACTTTTCGGGAGATTTATTAAAGCACACTTTTAGGGACTTTTTTTTATTTGATGATATATTCATAGTTCCTACATAAAGGCCCCCAAAAATTCGGCACTCTGGTTTATATTGACCCTGTCCATGGTGACCTAGCGCCTATATAAAGGGCCCCCAAAAATATATTTTTTTCAATTATTTTTCATTAAAAAATCAGCTTCTGCCATTAATTTATGAATTTTATTATTAAAATGCAAACTTGCCTACATATTGGCTTATTTATTAAAGCATACTTTATAGGACATTTTCTTTTATTTAAATTTCTACTATTTTTAATTTTTATATTTAATGTGTTTGTTGTATTACACCGGTCGACACGATTGTTGGCATCATTTATGTTCCTAGTAAAGGAAAAAATATTTTTTTTTATCAAAGTTGGCTGATCGTAAAATCTTCAAAACTTATGTAAAATAGAAAAAGCTAATATGTTTGATGTCTTGGCATCAGAATTGATGCAATTCGGTTTACTGACTTATATATGCCTAATCGTTCCATAGTAGATATAGGCACCCACCACATACTATGATCAGCTTATTATATTGCAATTTGTCGTTCCGTTTGTAACGCATTGAATTATAGGTCTGAGAACCCATAAAGTATATATATTCTTGATCATTATTCAATTTTAAGACGATTTAGCGATGTCTGCCTGTCTGCCTGTTGAAATGTTGATCACTGCGCGATAACGCATTACTGTGTTTTGGACTGCTTATGTTTTGCTGCTCTAGATTGATGTATATTTTACTGAAAAGTTTGCTATTGAAAATTAGCTATATCGGTTCAGTGGTACAAAAGTTATGAGTGAAAATGTGAAGGTACCTCCTAATTTTAAAAACAAATTTGTGTATATTAGTACAGTTCTCTGGTGTATAAAACATAAAGTCCTAATTTTCCACCAGACGCTAAGAGGTAAATAATATATTTGCAATTCACCTTAAATTTTTATATTACCTCAATTTTTTTCAACACAAAAAATATTTTTTCACCACAAAAATAAGTTTTCACCTCAAAAATGTGTTTTTACCACAACTTAATTTTTACATCCAAAAAAGTTTTTAACCTCAAAATTTTGATTTCACCACTAATATATATTTTTTCAATATTTTTTTTTTAAATATATAAAAGAAAAAATAATGCATGTTCTTGTTTTTATTAATTTTAAAAATCTGATTTTTTCAGCAATTACACTGATGATAATCCGCACACAAATATCATACAAAATAATCAAAACTTTCGTAAAATAAAACAAAAATGTGTTCATTTAACGAAATTTTTTGTCGTTTTGACAATAATTTCCCACTTTTATGTATGAATTATAGAGTTTAAATTTGATTATTTTTATTATATTCATAATAAAATTTATATAGATAATAAAATTGCATAAAAATACGAAATTTTTTGTAAAAACAACAAAATCTTCCTTAAAATGAACAAATTTTAGTTAATTTTACAAAAGTTTTGTTATTTTAAAATTTTTTTTATATTTTTATTAAGGGATTATTATAAGTGTACATACTGACATAACAATCCATGCATAAAAATATGTAATTATTATCCAAACAACTAAAACACATTTTTCGTTAATTTTTCAAAGGTTTCGCTTATTTTGAAATGTTTTTGCAATTTTATGCATGGCTTATTACAATTAGTGTTTATATTGATGGAAAAAAACTGATTTTTAATAAAAAAAAATTAATAAATATATAATATAATAATTAATGAAATGTCCAATATGTTTGCCTACTTTTTGGCTGATTTATTAAGTCATACTTTAAGAAGCGTTTTTATTTTATTTAACTTTCAACTTATTTTTAATACTTATGTTAAATATTTTTAATTTGTTTGTCATATTTTGGCTCATTAAACATATTTAAACAAAAAATCATTCATTATTTATAATAATTACTAAACAATGATGTGAAAAATATTTTAAAACTGTTTTATTTATTTACCACTCTTCAGTTTAGTAAATGCCATTATACAAAATGAAATATATTTTCCTTTGCAAATGTAAAAAATTCCTCATAAAAACAAAGAAATTCTTGGTGCCAACTAAAACCAAACTTTCACCATACCAACAGAATTTTTTTTAAATTGTAAATAGGTATACCTAATTGTTATGGAAAATTTTTTCGTAGGTTACCTTAGTAGTTCATCTAAGAAAAACAATGTACTATTGTGACCACTTTGTTACATACAATGAAAATTATTAATATTATACTATAGACACTAAAGTTTATTTTTCTTTTATAAATATGAGCAGAAAAGTAAATACAGTTTAGCGTTTCAACTTTATAAAACTTTCAAAATGAAAATGTTTTTAAATACGTTATTTTTCTGTGATCTAAAAATTTACAAAAATAGCTGACCATAAATAGCTCGTTAAAACAAAATTCTAAAAAAATAATTTAAATTGGTCATAACAGAAAAATTAATCAAATTTTTTCATATCATTTTCAATACTTGGTTAACATTCGTATTACTTTGACCCCCTACTGTAGTGAGTATTTTCTATTTATATATTTCTGTGCAACACAGGTAAGATAAAATTCAAAACAAAGTACTATAATAAAATATTTTATTTTTGGTATATAACCGAGTATAAAAATGGATATATAATCATATGTTTTTTTCATCTTAAAGTATACTATAATAAAAGATTATATATGGTGTCAGCCATAGCCATATATTATATGTCTCTTGTGTGTCAACATATATAAAGATATATTATTATATATTGACCTTTATCAAATTATATATAAAGCATATATGCTATACATAATTAGATATGTTAGATCTTGTATCATATATAATAATACATTCTCATATATAACATAATATGCATATTATGGTGAAATTTAAGCTCTATAATTTAATATTTACTAATACTTACCGTATTAAAAAAATACTTTTTTTGCTTATATATGGTGTCCTATGAATAATAAAGTAGAACTTAAAATATAATCATATATGATATTAAGATTCCAAATATGACACAAGATTAATAGTTTTGTTTGAGATGTGATTAAATGTGGTCTAACATCATTAATATTTTCTATGCGCATAAAATATACCTATATATTGTTACATATAACCCAAGACATACTTATATATACGCCTAATGACTAAATTAAAATGTTTTTTTTTTTTTATTGAATTTTTATGAATTATTCAAAATTAAATATTTCTCTTCGAGATATAATAGACTCGGGAAATTTAGTTCGTTTGAATGAGCGCTCTTTCAATGAATTAGATCACTCTTCCCATTCAATCGATCTTTAACAATTTCGTTCAATCGTTCGATTTCAAATATTACTTTAAAAATTAGATACCTGTCAAAAAAAAAAAAATATTAAAAAGATTTGCAATTTTGCCATGAGTAAAAACTACAAAATTAACGCTTAAACTAGAAGAGCGAATAATGGTGAACTGGGTCATCTCATGCAATTGAGTGAGTAGTTCAATTGAACTAGTTTGCACACGAAGTACTAAGATATAAATTTTTTTTTACTCGGGTATTCTTGTTTTGTTATACTACTGCAACAAACCCATAAAAATGTCACATTCATCATGGCGCACAAGTGTGCTATACTTCAAATGTTGGTTGCAATGCAACAAAAATATATATTTTCAACATAAAAAGAGGTTTCTTTATAAGTCTAGGATTTTAATTTAATAAAAATTTTGTTCGTTATTTGTATTGCAATTTCTATTTTATAAAAATTAAAAGATACAAAAAGTGAAGCCAAAAAATATGCTAGAGATTTTGTTAAAACCTAAAGAGAGATCATAAAAACAAATTTTATGAAAGGTTTCTATGAAACGATGAAGACGTTATGAAGAATGTATTATAAATATGCATAAAAGGGGTTTCATCATATTTATAGAAACTTCAATCGTCCAATGAAACTGTTTCATAAATATGATAAAACTTTTTCCCTTAATGTCTTCTTCTTCTTCATTTCCGCTTAACTCCCTGTGGAGCATAGGGCCTCTACAAAATTTCTCCAAGATATTCTGTCATTCGCTAGTAGTTTTAACTCGTTCCAGCTTCTTCCGCTGTGTTCAATATCTTTGAGCAAGCTTCTTTTCCAGGTGGTCTTTGGCCGACCTCTTCTTCTGTTGCCTTGTGGGTTCGAATCTAGTGCTTGACGGCTTATTTCATCAGGGTTCTTCCTAAGAGTGTGACCGATCCATTTCCATTTTCTTCTCTTTATAATAATGGGAATGGGATCAATTTGGCATTTTCTATACAATTCTTCATTGCTTATGACATTTGGCCACCAAATTTTTAGTATATAACGCAAGCAACGGTTTGTAAAGTCCTGCAGTTCAGTGCTACTGTTGTCAGCCAGAACGTTTGACTTGAAAATATTTATCTTAGTTTTGACCGATATAATATTGGATTTCAAAATGTTCCGCAGCTGAAAGAACGCACTATTTTCCTTTCCAATTCTGTGTTCGATGTCTGATTTAGCACTTTCTTCTGATGAAACCATGCTTCCCAGATAGCAGAATTTATCAATAAATTCAACCGGTTCGTTGCCGATGAAAAAAGGGTTGTTGTTTGTGGCTCTTATTTTCATTGCTTTCGTTTTCCCAGTATTAATTTTCAGACCAACATTTGCAGAGTGGAAAACAAGATCATTAAGTTTTGATTGCATATCCGAATGCTTGGTGGACAAAAAACATATATCGTCAGCATAGTCTAAGTCCTCAAGATGACCGGTCAAAGTTCATTGGATGCCACGTCGATGATTAGCTAGTGTGTCATCCAACACCTTGTCTATAACAAGCAGAAAAAGGAGTGGGGACAATAGACATCACTGCCTCACACCTGATTTCGGTAGGAATGGTTCTGAGAGCCGATTATTATGTAAATATCTACATTGAAAGCCATTATACGGAGCTCTTATTAGGTTGATTAGCTTGGTTGGAATACCAGTGTTCTGTAAGAGATCCCATATTTTGCAACGGAAAATACTGTCAAATGCGGTAGTGTAGTCAACAAAGGTGATATATATATTACTCTGCCATTCTTCTGCTTGTTCAGCGATAATTCTCAATGTGTTTATATGGTCAACACATGACCTGTTAGACCGGAAACCTGCTTGGTCCTTACGTAACTTATTTCCTATCGTGTCACTTATTCTGTTGAGAAGCATTTTCGTAAGTATTTTAGATGGTATTGAAAGAAGTGAGATTCCCCTATAATTCTTACATTGAGAAACGTCTCCTTTTTTTGGTATTTTTATAAGAATACCTTGAAGCCAGTCATCAGGTAATTTCTCTTCGCTCCATATTTCTTCAAAAAGTGGATGAAATAGCTGGGCTATTTTACGTGGGCAGCACTTGATAATTACAGGTGTAGGCACCATTTAATAATCAATGATTTTGTCCAATAATTTAAAAATCGCTATTGCCTGTTTTAAGGATAATTTGTATGCTGGCTTAGATATCAGAGTTCATTTTCTAAAGCCAACATTTTGGATCAAGAATTGTTTTGCAGCATATATGGGATTACTTAATTTACAGTTTTAATAGCATAGCATTTGCATTAATTGTAATAATATTTTTTTTATTTAATTAACATTTTTTTAACTATTTTAATTTTTCAAGGAAAATGGACTCAAATTCTATGGAAAGAAATAGTTTGCCAATAAAAAGAAATACAATTGACAGATAAGCTTTTTGAAAACCGTTAAAATGGAAAAAAAATCAGCGGACAAAAATCACCTAAATCCAGGGATAGAAAAGTATCAGCTTGTATTTGAAATTTGTTTCCAATACCACTAGTTCCCAGTACTATGTGATTCGATTTCACTCGTTCCCCCTCCCATTCCACTTTATTCCATGTGTTCTAATATCACTCGTTTTCAGTTCCAATTCGATTTCCTTTACCTGCCTGCAATCCGGTTTTATGCCTTTTATTTATCAGATATTTCAGATATGGTTTTAAAATGTGACCATGGGGCACAGGGTGACATAGTTGATGAACATTTTTGTAGCGGTAAATATCATAGAAATCCAAGGATAAAAAAGTATTAATTTTGTTCCCCACGTTCAGCGTTTCAACTCCAACCGTTTAATTTCATATTGTTTGTGAACGCTCCACTCAATTTTGCTACCTTTGTTTAGTATTCCAATACCAATTGCTGTTTAGATTAAGTGTTCCAGTTAAATTTTATTCCCCGTGTTGAATGTTCCAACTACGCTTGATTCCTTACCATTCTTCTGTATTTAATTCTCCAGGAGTTTAAATCATCTGCGTGTTTAAATGATTATACGGTTGACACGGTGACTTATATAATTTGATTTTTGCTTTATTTATATTCTGTTTTTTTTTTTGTTTTTTAATATTTTTTTTGTGTAATCTTAATAATTTTAAGTCACTATTTTATTTATGGGTCGCTCCTTTTCTTTTTGTTAACCTTGTTAAGTGTTCCAATTCCAGGCGTTCTCCGTATTAAATATTTCATTTCTATTTGTTTCCCATTTCATTGCACTCTGTTTTGCGGGTTAAATATTATAACCAGAGAAGACAAATATGTTTTTTTTTGCCATTTTCGCACATATTTGCTTATTTGGCATTTTTGGGCATTAAAACATTCTTAAGCTTTAACGTAGCGTTTTCCAGATACTCTACGCTTTAAAAGTTTTTTTCGTCAAATTTTTTTTTCTTTTAAGAACAGTAATTTTTTCACCTTTTTGTAATTTTCTATTTGTTTTTTTTTTGAAAAATTTTATTTTGGCCATAAACACAATGAATTTAGGTCATTTTTGTCTTCTCTGATTGTTACTCTGCTTGCTCCTAGTTCCATTTTATGTTCTTCCGGATCGCTCAAATTATTTTGTTCCCGATGTTAACTGTTCCAATGTCACTCGTTATATCAAGTATTCCAAATCGATTTCGTTGTCCATTTCGTTCCCTCTGTTTTGTTGTTCCATGTTCTATTCAATATTGTTCCGAATTTCCATGTCTTTCCGCCTAACCTGGCTACAGACCAGGCTTGTCTCTTTAATTCACAGGTTGTTTTATTGATTTTTTAATTTTTTTTTATTAGTATTTGATTTATTTTTATTCTGTGACTTTATTGTAAACTATTTCGTTTTTATTTTTGTGCAATCTCAATAATTTAAATTTATGTCTTAATCTTATGCGTTCTAAATAACACGAATTGCTTTATGTAGATTGCATTTTTGAATTAAACCATTTGTTAATGAATGAAAATCTTAAACTTTATATAAAAATATATACATTCGCGTATAAAAAGGAATTTGTCCTTCAATAAATAAAATCCTTAACAATTTGCTTCTTGGTTTATTTTCCTTACAAAGTTAATCATAATTTATGAATAACTAACCTAAGTCACACAATATATGTATATTTTAATCAGTTTTAAGGTTTTTTTTTATATGTATATACACTCATAGAAATAAACATGTAAAAAACAAAAAATCTACAAAAAAATTAGTTAAAATGTGCTTGCAAAAAAAACTGCAATAAAATCAGTTAAAATGTGCTTGCAAAAAAAAACTGCTAAAATAAGCTGAGTTTTTTACAAAATATTAGTAATATTAGAATCCTATGAATCCACAAATATTTAGTTATATTTGAACTAAATTTTAGTTAATTGAAAGTAACTAAATAATCTTCTAAAATCAGGAAAAACATTTACTAAATATTAGTAGACTAAAGAAAATCGTTAAAAAATGTGAAATTTTTAATTTTTTTTTGTTTTTCAATTAGCAAAAATTTCTGTTGTTTTAGCAAAATAAACTGTTATTTCTGGGGTAAAGTGTTTTTAACCATCATCGTAATTAATTTTATTACAATTAATTACTGAAAATTTTTAAGTTAGATTTTTACAGGAAGAAGAAGAAGAACACATTTTTATTGAAATATTTAACGGACACAATAGATATGCCAGACTGCCGCAGTTTAGACCCCTCCAAGGACTCGTCAGTGGTTAATTCATGTGTCAATTGAACAAAGTATTTTAAATTGTTAAATTGCTCTATGTGAAAAACTTTTTACTTTGTGTCGTAGTGAGTTTCAAACCCACATCCCTACAACAGGCTATGGCTCGTAGCATTGTTATTTTCAATTAACTGAAATTCACATTGAATATAACCAAAATTTTGTAAAGTTAACAGATGTATTTTTGATGTTCTTATTTTATTAATATTTATCACAAAAATCTTCTAAATTTAGCAGTTTTTTCTGCATGGCTATTTTTAACTAATTTTTAGTAGATTTTTCTGCTATTTTTACAGGTTTATTTCTATGAGTGTATATTTGTCTAAAATATTATTCATATTTACAGCAAAGAAATAGCAGAAATGGCAAATAAGAGGCGCCAAAGAGAGTTTCAAAAAAATGTAACATACTTTTAGGTGCTGTTATAAAATACTTATTAGAAACAAATATTTACGGGAACTAAGTTGTGTGTAAATAAATTAAAATCTTTTGAATTATAAATTTTTATCGCTTGCACAAAATTATAAAGTTCGCTTTTTCGAATACTTTACATACGCCCCTAAAAGTATGTAAAAATTTTTTCCAGAAAAAATTAAATTGGAAATAAATTATCAAAACTAATTTTATAATTGATTTTTTGTTTAGTCTTTTTATTATTTTTTTTTATATCACATGAAAAATATCACATAAATTTAGTTTTTTTAATTTTTCTTTCCCTTCTCTGTTTAAGAATTTTCTTACATTATTTTTATGATTTCTCATATATGTTTATATGAATGATTGCCTCAAAAAAGCAGCCATAAAATATTTGTTTTATTTTTCCTTCTATTTTATTATACAATCTAAAAGATTTGTTAGAAACAGGCAGCTAGCTCAACCTTATGCAATGAGTTTCCAGTATTTAATATGAGTAGGTTTCAGTGTACGAGACTATATTTTTTATTTTTTATCAAAGAAGGCAACATTTTATGTGGTCATTTTATTTATTCGTGTCATAAAAATAAGCTACATATTTGCATAATTTTAGGCGAGTTTTTGAGAAAGAAAATTCGATGTACTTTACTTTAACGTAAGTATAAGAGGATTGCTGTTAAAGCTTTGGAAGTAAAAAGAAAACCCTATAAGATGATTTAAATTAGGGAAATTTCTATAAAAAGGGGGAGAAATTGAGTCATAAAGTTAATAGCCTTAAAAAGGTGGTTTGGTAAATAGATATAAGAATTATAATAGTAATACAATAAAAACAACCTAAAAGTGGGCTTCAAATTTGAACCACATAAAAATTTTATTTTGTTTTATATATATAACTATCATTTAAATAAAGTGTTCTATTAACTGCACTTTAAATCAAAAAAGTATGCTTTAATTTTTTTATAAAATTCTTTTTTTTCTGCTCAAAAATTGTTTTAATTATAAATATTCATTTCATTCTCAGAATTTCAGTTTTGTATTTAATTTTTTTTATCTCGCCACATCATGTGCTGTTTGCTTTTAAAAAAGTAATTATAAAAAAAAATGTTTTCAAGTACCTAAAAGTATGCTCTTAAAAAACTTTATTAATAAATTTTGTTTTATTATGGGCAGCGAAATATATAAAAACTTTATATGTTTTATATGATATTTGATAAATATTTTTATTTAATGATAAATATATTGAAAATTTGTTTTCAATGCATTTTTATTAAAACACCTTATAGGTAGTATACTTGAAAGTTTTTATCTTAACCTACTTAATAGTACACTAATTTTTAATTAATAATATTTTTTTTTTTGTTAAAATTTAATTAATAAAAGAGTTATTTTAGTGATTTTTAAATGAAAAGTTGTATAAATAATTATGGAAATATTTATAAAAAGAAATAACATACACTCTAAATAACATTTGAGAGGAAAAATGTTGTGGGCTGTAAAGGACTATATGAAACCTTTACCCTTCGGACTTCTCGAAATTTATCAAATCGGCAGTACCTTGAAGTAGTTACTAGGGGCAGCAACTTCAAATACATAAAATGTTAGCCCTAATGATATGCAACAAATTTTTTTTATTTATTTGCTCAAGTTTTGTTAACATAAATTAAATTCAATTAATAAATGTATGAAAGTTGCGTTGTAAATAATTTTTAATAGAAACCCTAAATATATATTAGCATACTTTTTAGCTGTATTTCAAATAAATATTAATTATAGCAAAACTTTTAATAAAAATATTCATTTCTACAACTTAATAGTGAAAACTATAGTTTTAGCTTTCTTTTAATAACCAATATTTTATGATAAAAAAATTAATAACTTTCCAGCGATTATTTTTCTATTTAAAAACTTTTTCTGTTAATTTTGATATATGGGTTTAAAGTTTGATATTCTAGAAATTTTACAACTAAAAAAAATTATAGCATATTTTTACATTTTATATAAAATTTTAATGTCTACATATTTTTTCCCCTGTCATATTTCGGTTTGTTTGTTTTTATATACAAAACAATGTAAAAAATCCCTTAAATACTAAAAAACATTTATGGCATTTTGTTCATATTTTTTTTTAGAATTAAAAAACATGAAGCTAAAAAAAAAAAAACTGAAATGAAATATGTATGATTGTTTACCAGGGAAAAAGGAAAAAAAGCAATAATATACATAAACTATTACAGACATTCCAGACATACATAAATGCAAATATGAGTTTTTTTTTCCACAAAAACGCATATTTTTCTACTATACAGTAATATTTTTATAATGTTTTGTTGAAAAGCAGCCAACAAAAATAAATAAGGCAATACAAGTACAATAACAAAAAAAAAAAAAATAATAACTAAAGCAAGCATACTTTTCAAAGCCAAAATGCGTTAAAAATGTAAAGCATATTTTTAAGGGAACTAACTAAGGAAGGAATCATTATTTCTGTATACAAAATATATATCATATTTCAGAAAATTAACAAATCTCAACATTAAAGGTTTCATAATTTTAAAGAAATTTCTTTTTTATTAAAACTTTTTATGAATCGATCTGGAAATGTCCAAGAAGTTACTGTATATTTTGAAAAAATGCAAAAATTACCTCTATAATGAATGTTTTTTTAGAACCATTTGACTTTGGACTATATACTAAGTTTAGAATTTTATTTATTTTGTAATTTTTAATTGCTATGCATCTTAAATTCTATATAATATGCATTGTTTTTACTTGATCACCTATTACGGACGCACTGTGTTGCGGCTAGTGGAAAAGTAACTTTTTTCCGATTATTTTTTTCAGTGTTTTTAATGATGCAATTTTGTCACAGACATTCCAAGTAAACAAAAAACACATAAAGCTTATTTTTATGTTGGCCCGTTGATTTTTAATTGATTTTAGAAGTCAAATATATAAAATTTTCACGAAAAGAGGGGATTTCAGGGCTGTATTCAAAATGATCTCATTTGATTTTGGTGACAGATATTTTGATTTGGAAAAAAAATCTGCCTTCGGACAAGTATCTTCTATAAAAAAAAGGAATGTTGTTTGAGACATTTTCATATGCACCTTTTTTAGAGCGAAAACCCGACTAAAGGTCCATTTTTCCTTTAAATTTGGGTTAGGTAAGCAATATCTAAAAAGTCCCAGAGAGTCCCAGTTCCAAACCACTACAGAAATGTTACATAATTTGTTTTCAACGAACTGTGAAAAAATCAGCTGCCCATACCAGCCCTCCTGGGAGTTATAGCGATTTTAGTATATCACTCTCAGTATTTATTCCATAGAAATAGAACGGAAATTCTCGGAATCATTTATTTTTTTATTCTACATCTATTCTAGCACTACACAGAAATGAGCATAACTCTCTTAAAACTGAAGCTATTGACTTCAAACCGGTATCAAATTAAAGCTTTTATTGCCACCTTTCAAATAAGAAATGAAATAGATTTTGGTTTTATATAAAATTTCAGAGTTTTTCAACAAATATCGAAAAATCATGAAAATTTGACGTTTATAATTCTTGTTCGGACCACCCTATAGTTTATTTAAAAAACTAATCATAGGGTATTTATCAGAAATAAAAGAACAATTAAAATAAATTTTTTTTGTAAATTTTTCGAAAATTTTTTTTTTTTTTTGATTTTGTTGAAAATTTGACCCAACAATTTTTTTCGGTGTACATTTTTTTTTCACTCATTCTGTTTGGGATTTCATTCTGACCAATCTGTAGAAGTTTCTCATCGATACAATTAAAATTACAGTTTAGGCAATATGATTTCCAAAAACTTCCGGTTTCGCAACACTGTGGGACGTAATTTTGATCATTTGAAATAATCTCAGCATACTTATGACATTTTTCCGGAAATTCACTGCCCTTCACTAATGCATGATTTCAGCAACTAATATAAGGAGAAAAATCATACGCCACCGTGTACACAAAACAATAAACTCAGTAATTTTTTGTTGCATCCGCTAATGCCTTTAATACTACGTGGAAAGGGTTTAATATGTTTGTAACATAAAATAGATCAAAAATCACTCTGGACTAAAATTTTGATTAAATTGGGTAGAGTTTAAAAATGAGCTTACTTTGAAAATTAATTGATATTGATGAAAACGGGCACGGGGCCAAACTTAAAAAAAACCATCCAACAGCCAAACAACTCACCAAACTACTAACCTAACCAACAGAAGCTGTTTACAGGGTAATTCGAGCAGAGTGAGTGAAAACCACAGCCCAAACTACCAACTAATTCAAAAAACAACTGGTTTTTGGTTTGTGGCTTTCACTTAATCCGCTCGAATTTCCTTGCAAAATGCTTTGTTGATTTGGTAGTTAGTTGGTTTGTTTAAGTTTGGCTACTTCTCAATAAAATATATCCTTCTAAGTAATAATAAATATTTTATGGATTTTGTTCATTCGATATTTTTATAAACCAATTTTTACAGATTTTTTCGCAATGATCGTTATAATTTCGAATTCTATTTTTGTATATCGATAAAAGTTAATTATTTATCGATTTTATTGAGGTTATCGGCATTTATCGATTTCGATTTATTATTATTTGATTTTATCAATATAGGGATATATTTACAATGCTATCGATATTTATCGATTTTGACAGTATATAGACTTAATTGATATTGATTTATTTAATACACACGATAGATATTAACCCTCAAACCGGCCTCAGCTTTTTTGCAATGAAATTTATACCACCTGTTTGGCACAAAAAATAAACAATATGTTTTTCTACCAAAATTTTTTTCGCTGGCTATTTTAGGCGATATGTGGCAAAACAAAGGTTAAGAGCGAATCTCAAAAACTAATCCACAAAAATAAGTAACTTTAGGCATAAATTATTCCTTTTAACAAGATATAACTAAAGTCCAAAAATGACACTTTTTGTGCTTTTAGTGAACAAATGCTAAATTGAGCTAAACGCACCTTAACTTCAACATATGTTGACTGAACTTTAAGGGATTTGCTAATAATACTTAATATAATCTTTCAGCCAAATTTTATAAAAATCCGTTCATATGTTTTCAAGTTAAGACGATAGCCTTTTCAGGTATCCTTTTGGAATCATGTATGTCCTTATACGAAAATTAGAGCTTTTTTTGTAAAGTTTAGGCTTCAATCTGACTTTGTGTATTTAATATAAACGGTTTCCCTTTAACATAGATATGTTTTCAATATTTTTGAATATTGTGTTCATTTCAAAATATTTATTTTTTGAAATTTGACGAAATTTTAACTTTAACGCTTTCTCGCTTCCAACCCGTGCCATGCACACAAAAAATAATATTTTGTAAATTGGGGTTTCTATCAAAATAGCTTAAATTCTTATTTTAAATCACTAATTTGGAGCACTTATGGTCAATTTAAAATAAACTGCCTGAATGCGAACTTGCCAGTTAGAGCGTTAATCGATTTGGCGTACTTATGGCCAATTAACAATATACCGCGGAGTTCTTGCAGGTAGAGGGTTAATCGTGTGTAGATCCCTCTCTGGCGAAATCAAAGGGAAAAAAAATTACAAATCTTCTCCGTTACGGCCTTCTCAAAACGCTTTGTCTTTAAACATAACCTTGAAAATACTAATAAGGAACTTTTTGGCGTTTTCCCCAGAAGCGCGCTGAAAATGAGGGGCTAAAAAGGGAAAAGCAACCTGTGCAAATAGCTTTTGCTATACTGCTGAAATTTAAAACTTGATTTTCCTGGAGTATTAACTAATTTAATAACAAGATTAATTTATAAATTTGCGCCAGGAACGTTGTAAAAATTGAAGATCAAATGAGGAAGTGTCTACTCCTATACGGTCCTCCCAAACCCTGCCGTCCTGAGTTTCCTGGAGTATTAGCAAAATTCAGGTTTAAAAGAGGAAGGGTCTTACCCTTTACGGTATTCCCAAACCTCGTAGTCTAGAAACCTGTGCTTATTCACTAATAAGCTATTTTGTTAATTTTTGTCAGGAACATGGTAAAAATAGGGGTTCAATAGGGAAAATACTACCCCTTAACGTCCTATCCAAAACGTCTTGGCAAGACACCCGAAATTTAAAATATCTGTTCCCTGAAATAGAGGATAATTTACTAAAGAGATATTTATTGTAGTTTCTAACAAGAACGTGGTAAAATTTGGTTGCAAAGGGGATAAAGTGCCCCTTAAATAATCCGACATTTAAAACAATACCTACAAAAAAAAAAGTTGATCGAAAAATTGGCAAAACATTTTATATCAAACTTTTACAATTTTTGTACTTGTTTTGGTCATAAAAATCAATTAAACTTGATGTCTACCTAATATTTAAACTATAAAATTCATAATAAACTCATTATAATAAAAATATTTTCAAATATCAGCCTTAAGCTATGCTACACATTACGAAAGATAAAAATATCTACAATAATAATAACAAAATAGGCAGAAAATTTGTTGAATATTAACAATTTATTATATATTTGTCTTACTGCTAAAAAAAACTAATTTGTTGTTCTTCATTTCTTTTTCGTTACAGATGACCGAATAGTCTTTACTGATAGAACAAACAAAATAGAATGACCTTAACAAAATTACAATTTGAAAAAACAAGTAAACCAAACATTACAATCATAAGCCATTGACAAAAAAGATAAGAAAATTAGATACAAAGAAAATCGAAAAAATATATAATTAAATGAAGCGAACAATAGAAAAATCTACGAATTTAAATATAAAAAAGAATAAAGAAAATTATTTATAAAAAATAAAAAATTCACCTTAAAAGTATGCTAAAGAAACTAACATGAACATGGCTAAAAGTATGCTACCGAAAAATTTATTTTATATACAATAGAAAGTATGCTAAGGCGAAAAGTAAACATGTACATTTTAAGCCTTGTAGTAGGCTAAGAAATAAACCTTTCAAAAGGTTTTTGGTGTACTACTTAAAATTATTTGTTTATTATAACCAACAAACAAATCCTTGATTACAAGAAACATGGTACCACATAAAAAGAAAAAAATTTCTTGTTAAGATATCGGGGCAGAGTAAGGAAAATTTTGTTAAAAAAGTCAGGGCCTTAAAAAAGTTGGGTTAATTCCTACATGAGTGTTATTTTTTTTTTTTGGTTGCCCTAGGCCATTTTGATAAAATACAGAAAATTCTGCATAAATAAACACATTTTTACACTAAAAAAATGTTGTTTGAAAAATGTTTTAAATATATTTCTTTGTTATTGCAAGAACATAAATTGTATTTCAATTTAAAAGGACATTTGGTTCTAAAGACATTTGATCGATGTTTATCTATTTTGAAATAACAAGTACCGTCACAAATAACAGTCCTTGATTATTTGTCTGGGTTTATAATGGATTTTTTTATAAATGAAAAACTTTCAGGTTTTTTTAAAGTTATTTAATAACCCTGCGGAAAATGGACCAGTCACTGGTATGGTCATGTGACTAGAACTTCGTGTGTATGAACCTGTCCTAGTTTCGGTTCTGTTATATGAAAGTGGCCGGTACTTTTAACATGGGCTTGTCATAGGAGGTGACAATTTGCTACCTGTGGATCACTATGTGACGTATCGAATAACTTGACTAAGGTAACCTATCACCATACAGACTGAAATGAGTATACTACGGGACAAGTTAGAAGTAGGTAGTGTCAAAGTATGACCATTTTAGGATTTATGTGATATGCAACAAAACAAGTGGGAAAAAAATTATCATGTGACTGGTGTAGGTGTACGTATCTTAGAACTGGAGAACAATTTTTGAAGGAAAACTAGTCACATATTAAGCGCAATGTGTTCTGTAACAGGCGTAGTTTGACTGAAATAGTTTTGAGACGTACCACTGCACTGGTCTAAATGGTACATGTCGCCGGGCATGCGAAAAGTAATTAGCAAGTAAACTGTCAGTTTTTATTCAGCGTATGTCATATTATGCTCGAGTTGCTAAATAGCCGGAACAAATCACTGCACTTTTCCAAAACAGTGTGTCTTACCCCCTGCTCAAAAAAACCTTAAAAAAGGCACAACAAAAATCAATTTTATAATTAGATTATTTTGTCTATACCCAACAAAAAACTAAGTTTAAGATCGCGACGTTTGGCGAGAAATCGCCATATCTGGCAGCCATGGTTACAGTTCCGTGTTCAGTTCTTTTAAACCAGTGGAGTGTTACGTCTTCGTTTCTACTGTCACTTAGTCGGTACAGATAAAATTTATTCAGTGTTATGTCTGCTGTGTAGCAGTCAAGGAATGAATCCTTTGGCACTAATTGCCATGTTTTCATCCACTGCTAACGGTTTTGAACCAGTTCAATGACCATTAATAACTTCAACTGCAACGGCCCTAGTTGCTTCAGTACACTTTGATGTTATGTTACTTTTTCTCTAGTTACATGATATTTCTGGTAGAAACCAGTGAATGTTTTGTCACCATAACTATAGTCACGTGATTGGTCATTTCACCAAAATTAACACTTTTTGGTGCACCACAATTTTGGTTTTACCTGTTTCGTGACGTGCCCCCAAATCATGTATCATAGATTTGTCACTTTGGATCAATCGACCCTTCGTTTCCCGCAGGGAATGAACAGAAGATTGTACTTAGACCGGTTTTCACAAAAAGAGCTCTTCAGTTTAAGAATTATTTATAAAATTTCATGACAAGTCTAAAAGCTCTCGAAGGACTGGTCACTAAATTTTCCTAAAAAAACACAGTTGAGTGGCAGGGCCTGAAATATGTGATTGAGCTAACCTGGTATATATTACCGAACTTGCGGTACCAACACATATTTTAGGACCTGTCACTGAACTGTGTGTTTTTTGTTTTAGAAAAGTTCAGTGACCAGTCCCTACTAGAGCTTTTTGACTTGTCATGAAACTTTATAAATTATTCCTAAACTTAGAGCCCCTTTTTGTGAAAAGCCTGCCAGAGTACTTGCCTTCTCTTCATTATTTTACCATTCTTGACATTAAAATAAAATCTCTTTTGGATTTGTGTGTATTAATAGCTGTAGTAAATATTAGGCCAATTATTTTTTTTTCCAAAACTAAAACTAAGCTAAAACGTATGTACCTGTCCAATGACAAGAACGTTTGGTAATATAATCAAATAGCATACCTTAAGGAACTTAAAATGAAAGTTTCTTGTATTTTTTGCTCCAACAGAATATTATTAACGAACCTATAAACTTACCAATAACATTATCCAATAAAGAAACGTAAAGAACATACAACCCCAACAACTTGGTATGCATGTGTTTAATTTCGAATTTGTCAGAACTTCTACAAAAATAGGCTAATTCGTAAAAATTTGCGCTTCTTAGAAAATTTTTATTTCAAGGGCTGACAAACAGTCCTAACCGTAAAGAAGTGCGTTTGCGCATACGTAGTCATTGAGAATTTGTCGGATTTTGTATTGAGCTCAAAAGAAATTTTAGTATTTTAATTACATTTAAAGTCTGGTTAATATTTAAAATGCAAGATAACATAATAAATAACTTAAATAGAACCACAGTTCAATGAAAATCGGTACCACGTAACTTTAATTTTATTTTCTTCATTTCCAATGACCTAGCCTTTTAGCCATAATCGGTCATAAACTTCTACTCAAAAACAAACAAATTTTAATGCATAATTAAATAATAATAGAGACTGAGGAGATTAGAAAAATAAACAAAAATCTAAAAATAGAATATTTATGTTGTTAGTGTTGTCACTTCTGAGTATAATATACAATAACAGAAAAAGCTAATAGGAAAGAAAACTGCAATTTAGCTGCATTAAATTCGAGGCCATACTTGGGTGTGATCGCTAAACGGTCATGACTTGGTATTGTTACGTTTGTAATGTAAGATGGGCGCAGGTTTGATTCTTACAGCCGCAGGTTGTTGAAAAATTTATCATATAGAGACAATCTGACAATTATAAGACACAAATAATAATACAATTTAAATGGAAAATCACTTATGAGCCTGTCCATAAAAATTTTAAATTTTTAATTTTTAGAGAAAAACGTTTATTCTTCTTCTTATCCTCAACATTTCTAAAATATTTTTTATTTCCGTGATATATCATCGATTTGATGTTATTTATCATCTTTTGCACTTTACTTTATAATTTCGACCCTAAATATGTCAATGAAAAGTTAAAAACAGCAACAACCGCGATTTAGCTTGAGACAGAAACAGCAGTATATGCCAAATCTACTGCTAATATGTGCTTGAAAAATACCCATGCAGTAAAATACAATCGGCAAAGCGTTGGCAAAGCATCGGCGACGGTGGCAGAACGTGGGATTAACAATCTTGACAGTATTGTCCTGTTATCCGATTGATAATAGTGATCAACCGTTGGTTTGATCGAACTTTGCCACCGTTGGCATAACGTTGGTAATCCAAAAAATGTTGGTGCTATCAATATAGCTTAAATTAAATTAATTTTGAGAAATGTCTATAATAAAACACATTTAAAAAGCTGCAATACAGTTCGGTCTTAGTCTTATACATCATATTTAAATGTGTGAAATAAAATAAAATTAAAAAATGCTTCTAATTGGTTGTAATATTGGTAAAAACAATGTTGGCAAAGAATTTTACGGATTGTACTGGCAAAACATATGCTTTGCAAACATAATAGTGTTTTCCTAGTACACTATTATTTGTACCTTTGGTAATTTTTAACACGGTGGGTCTTATAAAAATAGCAGTGTTTTGCAAGTACTATTTTTGTGGTACGGTTGGCATATTCTACCTGGGTGGACCTCAAGACAAGACTCCATTAACAAAATTCCTCAGATATAAAAGCTAATGATTTTCAATACCGGGTAACAAACAAGCTAACATTTTTTGAGTAGTATTAAAAAATAGCTTTATTGGGACTAGTAAAAAAAAATATATAAAAAATAAAAAGAGATGCTAATTTGTAATTTTATTTTTATATTTACTCTATTGTTCTCTATTATTATCAAAAAAGCTCTATGTATAATTTTAATAGTTTATTATAACCCCACTTTTCTTTTTGCGTAATTAAGAATTCTATTCCTTTCTGTTTTTTTCTTTTTATGCCACTCGAAAAATATTAACTTGTTACCCTGGCCTTACAAATCATTAGCTTTTATAACATTAAATTTTTATATTGCATTCTTGTCTCGAGGTCTTCGAACCTATGTTTAATGCATACATCAGCAGAATTTGATAACAAATTTTTCCTTTTTCTGAACAACTTAAAACAGCCCAGCAAACAAAATAAAAAATGCTTACCCAGAAGCACTTTTGGATGGCATTATTTAATTACCGAGCGCTTCAAAAGCAAATCGAGAAGGCATACATTTTGTTCGCTATGTCCCACTTGTTATGTCTCTTTTTGAAGCAGGTGAAAAGCGCTTCTTTCATGTGCTCTGAAAAGCAATAAATTCATGCTTGCTTAGGCAATAAGAAGCGCTTTTTTGGTATGTTGACAACATTAATGCTTCATGGCATGCATTCTTCACTGCTTCATTGTAAGCATTCTTCTCTGCTTTAAAAAAGGCATTTTGGGAAGCACAACAAAATGCCTTCCATAATTGCTTTATTATTATTTTTTTTTTTTATTAATTAATAATCATATAATTATAAATTATATACTATTACCCTAACCGAGCACTAGCTACTATGGCCTTCGGCGCTTTGTAGCGAAAACAGACCAGTGCTTCTGGTGGGAATCGAACCCACAAACCCCGCACAGATAAGCCAGCACGCTACCAACTAGCCTACCGGGACGCTTTATGTATGCAAGGCGGTGAAGCGCTATTTTGGAAGCATACAAATGTTTTGGTGTAGAAATTATAAAGTTAACTTCAAACGATGATAAGTAACTCAAATTCGATGATATTTCATTTTAAAGTCATTTTTTCTGTGATTTGAATTTTCAAGTATTAACTAGACGTTAAATGCTATTATTCAAGTTAAAAAATTATTATTTTTTGTATTACAATTAAAATATTTAAATTTCTTTGAAAGTACGAAACTTAAGTGGTAAAATTTTTAACTCAGTGCAAAATCAGAATAATTTTCAATGATTGCAAATGAGCTAAAGCAAACGCACTACCTCAAATTTAGAAGTGTTTTAGAGAACACTTAAAACAAGTTTTTCGAAAAGCCCACGTTTGTACGAATTAACTTATTTTTGTGGAAGTTATATCAAATTGACAATTGAACAAATGAATATTTATTACCCGTACGAAACTCAAGTTGTTAGGGTAGTATACCCATACTTATAAACTAAATAATATTGCTAAGCAATAAACTTTAGTAAATTATGTTGCCTACATTTAGGCATTATATGTGTACAGGCAAATAGCAATACGAAATATGCTTTAATAGAAATTGCCTAAAGCTAGTTAATGTCTAAAAAGGTTTTCAGTACATATACAGACATAGTAATACCAATACTATTACTACTACTAACTCATTCTTGTTGTGATTTTATTGGTCATGTTAAAGAATTTTGAATTTCTCATTAATTCAAACTCAAACTGTTTAATATTGTTTTAAGCAAATTTTCTGGATAATCTAATAAGTAAAATACTAAAAGTCTTAATATTGCTAAAACATTTGTTTTTTATCAAATTTTAATCATATCATATATTAGAAAGGTAAATGAAAGAAATTTTTAATGGAAAACGTTTTTAATTTTAGAAAAATATAACACGAACAAAAATTTGAATACACTCAAAATAAAATATCTGTAATTAACTAAGTTCTAAGGATTTTCGGGATAAAATAAAATAAATTAATTATATTAATTATAGTCTTAGGGGGTTTCGGCTTAAAATGTATTATAATATATGATTATATATGGTGTCATGCATAGTCACCTATAATTATATGTTTCAAGATATAATTATATAATATTCCATATGTATCACAAGTTTAACAACCCAAGTAAACAAGTTTTGATATAGTTTTATATTACACTATACAGTTATTTATAATAATATATTACAAAATATATATTCATATAAAATAATATCACAAATGTATAATTTTATTTTTCTTTATAATACACTTTATATAGTGCAGTATATAAAAATTTATAATACCATATTCATCAATATATGATTTCATATGTCACATGTAATTGCATATATTTGTTTACAATTGTTTCTAATTGGATGTAAATGTGTCACATTGTATAATTTGATACATTTGGATGAGGACAAAATTCGGGTGCCGGTGACGGCAACATCAATTTAGAAAAATAATATGTATGAGTTTTCTATCCCTCATATGTATCGCAGCTCCCACCTTCGGTGTTCCCATAGCACTTAACCCCACCGAAGTAAAATAATGAATCAGGGCTATGAACCAAAAAGCTCCAATAAGTTCGCCAACTTTCCATCAGGTGTCGAGCAACAACTGTTTTATGAATTATCATCTCGCGCAATTACAGTGTTGCTATGCTTGAAGCCGTTCATCTTTCCCCATCTTTCCCCACCTTTCATCTCTCCACTATAAAATTTCCAAAGAAAGCAATTAATAAATACAAAGAATTTCCTGAGTGTTGCTTCTCTTTAAAAAAAAGATAAAATAAAAGTCTTAATTGTATCAGATTAGATCTAATATGATACAATTAGATGTTCTCATTTGTCGGATATATATTATATATAATACGAAAATTCACAAAATGTTTTTTTTACATGGGAATATGTTTTGAGATATGATTACATATGGTCCAATAACATTAATATTTTCCATGCATATATGATATTATTATATGTTGTAATATATAACACCATACATAATTAATAATTAACATAGCCTTTAGCGCTGATACCCTTAATTGAGTTTTATTTTTCAATGACACAAAACTCAAAAATTTGAAGATTTCTTACATTTTTGAACAAATCAACTATCTCTTTTTTCGAATTTCTGCAAACGGGACATTTTTGCGTAGCCGAGTTGTTGTCGGGGACAACGGGACAAAGTAGCTGAAAACGGAACGGTCCCGTTTAAAACGGGACGTATGGTCACGTTAAGTATAACTCTAGAACGCATTTGCAATAAATATTCAACAAATACTTTCACCAAAACAAAGTCGAGTTACGCATGTAGGTGTACAACTTAACTTTTATGTTTCCCCTTCCTGGTCTACCTGTTTACCTAACTCATATTTTATAATATTTGAAAATTATTTTTGAAAACTCAATTCTTTCACATGAAATTTTCATTTTAAACGAAAAATTTCTTTAATTATCTTTAAAAAAAAAAGTCGCTAATACTTTTAAACAAAATTAAACGTAAAATTTAACTAATCTTTCTAAAAATTCAAAAAAAAATTGCAAAATTTTATTAATACAATTATGGCTTCAGTACGATTTTTAAAACTTCCTCTTCTAAACGGATATTGGTCTAATCGTGTCTTAACCTTATCCTCTCTAAATCTGCAACAACGTTTGAAATCGAATAAAATCAACTGTAAATCTCTAGAACCAAAATGTGGTGATCGTTTTAAAGCACAACCATGTAATCCGCGACAATTAGATATAATATTACCCCAACCGGCAGCTAAGCCGCTACCAGCCAAAGAACGTTTTATTAAGTCAACACGTTCATCAATATGCTGTAGTAATCCTTGTGGGGATGCCTATCCAAGATATGATTTATTGTATTATAAACGTTCGGATAAATTAAAACGCCAATATCAGCAGACTTGGAACGAATGTCCGCAACTTATAAAAAGATCCAAGGTAATCTGTTGTTTTGATAAAATAAAATATCCTAAATGGAAAAAACGAACACGCCAACAACGTCCTCAAACGGCCTGTGAACAGAACTGTGCTAGTACAAAAGCCAAATGCCCTCATTCAAAAATGCCCGGTTGCCTTAAGGGGAGATATCCACCACATTGTAGATTAATGAGATCACCGCAAGACTGTAAAAAACGTAAAGTTCCGTATCCCTCATATTCAGAATGTTCACAAAAGCTACCTAGACCCAGAGTTGTCATGGAATGTAATTGCTTGTGCGTACCCTCGATGTGTGAAGTTTGGTCCAATCATCATTATATTAAAAGAATTAAGAAAATTAATTTATGTTAAGATTAATATGCTGAATAGCAAATTAAAAATAAGATAAATTAAATTTTTCTTCAACAAACGTACTAAAGTGTTCCCTAAAAAAATTTGAAAATCAAAATTTTTACATAAAATTTCTTATTTGTCCACTTTAAGCTTAAATTTATTTATCCTTGTTCTCTTTTATATATATTTTTTTAACATTCTCTAACAAATTCAATTACTTTTGATTCCTTTGTAACCGTAATATAATTTTTTTATTTAATTTTTTAACAAATAAAATCATGCATAACAAATGTATCCTTAAATAAAACATAATTGTAGCATATTTTTAGGCCTCATTGACTTTTGCATAATACCCGGCTGATAGCATACGAAGAAAAAAAAAAGTGCTTATACAAAAAGAAAACTTTATATGATTTTCGAGACTACAATTAGTAAAAGAATTTTGTATGCTTGACCAAATTTTGTTGCTTTTCAAAGCATAACAAGAAAACTTAAACCTTTATACTACATATTGTATAATGGCGTTTATTTGGAAACGAATATTGATTGAAGATTCTTTTAGCTACATAAACTATAACAAAGAATTTTTTTTCTCTACAAAATATGTTTTTTTTTTCTATACAAAGTATGAGAAGTTCATACTTTGCAAAAATATATTTTTTTTTTCTTTACAAAATGTTTCATTTTTTCCATTCGGTTACCAATAAAGAAAGAAAAAAAGTTTTAAAAAAACGACTATGAATAGATGGATATTTCATTAAGGTTGTTTGTTTATTTATTTTGTTTTTTGACAAAAAAAAATCTGTGTAAATAGAATTTTCCAATTTTTTTTTTACTGTATAGGAGAAATAAGAAAGATGATGTACAATAGTAACCTTAAATATTAAATGAAATCTATGTAGGAAACAAACAAAAAATATCTAGAAAATAAATGAAGTTACATTATCGCAATACACTGCGTTGCAAAATTATAATTACACATTAATTTCAATAAATTTCACAAGTTAAACAAAAAGTAGAAGAGTTTTACCGACATAAATGATATAGATAATTAATAATATTTAATTAAAAACCACAATTCATTTATTTTTTATTTTACTATTTAAAAATGTATAACAGAATCATTTAATGTTTCATAACTATAAATACACTTAACTTAATATATCACAACTTACAAAAATTTCAGAAAAATATTTTAAAGCAGCATAATGCGTGAGGCCTCCGTTTTTTTCAATCAACTCGAAAATTTGATCACACATACTGTCTACCAGATTTAGTCGAAGTCCATTCGTTCTTGATCTCCACGCATCAATAACTACACTCATAATAATCCATGTATAAAAATACGAAATTAATGTCAAAACAACGAAAACTTTCGTAATATGTACAAAATTTCGTTTATTTGACGAAAGTTTTGTTATTTTGCCATTTTTTTCGTATTTTCATAAATGGATTATTATGAGTGTACTTCTTTTAGATAAAAAAACGCTTTCATATTGACGGTTTTATGCGTAAACTCGACTGGTTAATACCCCCCAAATATTTTGAAGGGGTTTTGATCCGGAGAACATGCGGGCCATTCCAATACTGTTATATTTTTTGATAATAGCCATTCCATCGTTTGACGACTTACGTATACTGAGGCATTGTCTTGTTGGAAAATTAATTCTTCTTCGTTGCTATTTTCAATAAATGGCACCAATTTCTCTTCTAATAAAGCAATGTACTCAGAAGAATTAATTCTGGTGCCCTTTTTCAAAATCACTTAGATATGAATCACTCAGCATTTTATTGCAAATTGATTAAAATTTCATAAAAACCAAAAATAATTCTTTAATATTTCTTTATTTGTTAATCTTCTTTGTTTACCTTTTATATGTAATTATATTTTTGAAAGACTAACAAAATATTATTACACAATTTTTCTCTTAAATCAATTAAGTAATCTCTTAAACTTTACACAATAAGAAATCAGTTGTCACACTCTTAAAAATAGTTATAAGTTTTAAAAAAATGTTTGTAATATTTGAAAAAATATCAAAAATCATTTGTATTTATAGTTATGCAACGCAGTGTACTTTTGTCACAACTTTATTTTTGCTCATGCATAAAAATATATTAAGGGGACTGTTTTAAAAGTAAGGTATTTTAATGTTAACCGTCTTTATGCACTCTGTAAGCTTATACAGTGGAGTTCGATTATAACGAACTTTTTTTTTATAACTAACGACTTTTTCTGGACCCAACGTATTTACTAACGCATTTCATAAAAAATAATACGATTATAACGAACACCGTTTATAGCGAACTTTTTATATAACGAACTAATTTTTTTGGACCCTTTAACGAATTTGCATAAAAATGTTTACTTTTGTTTCATAGCCCTGATTCATTATTTTACTTCGGTGGGGTTAAGTGCTATGGGAACACCGAAGGTGCGCGCAGCGATACATATAAGTTATAGAAAACTCATACATATTATTTTTCTAAATTGATGTTGTCGTCACCGGGAATCGAACCCGGGACCATCTGTGTAACAGTCCAACGCGCTAACCATTACACCACAACGCCCTCGGGTAAGAGGGTTACAAAAAGAATGGACCACAACTCGGAAAGGCGATCCGCTAAAGCATTTTTGATTTCAGATTCTGATTAAGGAGGGAAACTACTTTAAAAAAGTTTAAACTCATCGGCAATAAGTACACTTGAATTAACTTTATTTTTAATTATTATTCTATTTAGAATACATGCCTTTAGAATACATTATATGTATAATTATAGAGAGGAATACATTATATAACTAGAATGTGTAGGAATATTATTAACAATGACCAAATTATATAAATACACTGTTACAACATGAATACACAGTCAGAAATACATAAACAAATATAATAACGCTGAAATACCAGTAATTGCACTAATGTGTGAGACGAAACCCAATGGTCGAATTTCATAGCTACCTCTAAATAACGTCCGATTGAGCCATTTTTTTGATATACACGTATATTTTGATAAAAGGCACAAAAGCAAGCTTGTGGAAAAAGAATCGGAATATACTTTTATTTTTCCATACAGGCGTGGGCCAGTCTAATGTATATATTCGATGTTGACGACCAAAGTGAAGTCAGAACAAAAACTAAAAGAAAAATCTTTACATGTTGCTAAAATATATAACAAAACGTGACTTTTCATAGTTTTTCATCAGGCCAAAATACAATTTAGTCTAAATGATAGTCTGACTAGCTGTCTGTCTTCCAATTTATGTTGTATTTGTTATAAACAAAATACTTATACATACATAATATAATGTCAAAGTATTTGTATAAAACTCTCAAAAAAATATGTCAGATATTTGATTGAAATTGTTGGACTAAAATGAAATCTGTTGGAATTCATAACATTTTCATTTAAATATTAGTAAATATATAAAAAATTATTAGAATTCTGTTAACATTTTTGCAGGTTTACTAATTTTTAACAAAAAAAATTTATTTGACTAAAATTCTGTTAAAATTTTTGTTAATTTACTAAATTTTTAGCTAAAATTTTGTCATTTAAAAAATATAAATTTTTTTTTTTTTTTTGCCAAAAAATTAATTTTTTTTATCTGAATTACAGTTTTATTATTTTGAGAGTATTATAGTTTAGCTTTAGTTGTAGAGTGGAAGAAGTAGTGGGTGGCGTTTTTTTTTTAATATGTTGCAACAAAATTTGTCTTTCGCCAGTTTTCTTATTTTATTGTGCTTCGATTGCCCTTGGCTAGTTTTTGTTTGTATACAGATTGCTGGAGATAAAAGTAATAATTGATAGTGTTATGATGATATAAATCAAACTAAAGATCTGACAAAATCCTAAATCTACTCAAGGATAAATAATAAACAACATACAAGTTGTTTGAAATTGTTTAAAAGAGAAAAAAATGTTTAAAAATATAGAAAAAATTTTGAAAATTTATTTAAGCCCCTGTGCGAGGTTGCTAAATTTGCACTAAACTGAATACAAATGAAAGAAATTTTTAAGTTTTTCAATTTCATAGAAACTTGTAAACCTGATTAAATTTAGTCTACAGAGAAAAAAATTTAAATCGAGTTTAATTAAAAAAAAAATTTAATTTAATTTAAATTCAATTAAATTATTTGATAACTATTTATAATGAAAACTTAATTGAATTTAAATCAAAAATTTGATTAAAAATATTAAAAATTTAATTATTTTTTTTTTATTTATTAATAATCATATACTTACAAATTATATCCTATTGCCCTAACCGAGCTTTAGCTACTGTGCTTTCGGCGCGTTGTAGCGAAAACAACCAGTGTCTCTATTGGGAATCGAACCCACGACCCCCGCACTGATAAGCCAGAACGCTACCAACTAGCCCACCGGGGCGCACTTAATTTAAAATTATTTCTTAGTATACAAACAATTTAATTGAATTTTTTAAACAATTTTCTTGATATTGGAGTATCAAGAGAGAGGTATTTTGAAGACCACTTGTATATAAAACATGTCCATGCATGTCCGAACATTTTTGTTATTTAAAAAACACACCACATTTGTATGGGAGGCTGTTGTTGGTTTGAGTTCAAACTAACACATAATAATGCTTATTTAATTGAATCGAATGGGTGGATGTCTGGGCTTTTTTCAATTTTCGTAATCGTTCGCCTTTAACACGACTTTTTCCGAACAGCTTTTATAGCAGATATTTTAAATATTTCAAATAAGTGGCAAACCTGGGCGCACAGCATAGGCAGTATGGGTATAAAAATTTAAGTTTTCTCGTGTACTGAATTCTCGTGTGCGAATTTCTGAATTTATTAAATTTTATACAAAAAAAAATTCTTTCTGTGTAGGAAAAAAGATTATGAGGATTAACAAATATTTTAAAATTAGATAAATTTTAGTTAAATTTTTTTCATATTTATTTAAATCAAACAATTGATTGAAACCAGGTTTTATTTCAAACAAATCTTTAATTGAAAATCTTTGGGTAATGATTTTTCTGTGTTAGCCACTTTTGACAAGCCCTAAAAATATAATTATTATTGAGTGACATTAATGATAAAAAATATCAGCAAATTCAAAAATTCTGGGGGCCAAATGTTGAATTTCTTGTGTTCAATTTGCTTTTCGTTCAAATGATTAACGATATATTATTATAATTTAGAAAATATCAGAAAACGCCCACCTTTGGCCTCACTGTTTCGTTCCTGAGATTAAGGGTTGCCAAAGGTTGAATGTTGTGGGTATAATTGGGTATTAATTTTGATTGTAAAATTAGGTAATTTAATAAATTGGACAATATCAGAAATGGGCAACCTTTGGCCGGTGCTTCTTCTAACAAACTACTACTAATTTGTTTAAAATGATGTTGTAGGATAAACTGCCAAAATTTGCAGATTTTTGTAGCTTAATATTTGTAAGATACAAATAGCAAAAGTAAATCTGTTGAATTTACAAAATTGTAGTTATATTTGAGCTAAATTTTATATAAATGAGTGTAACAAATTAATCTGGTAAAATCAGCAAAATATATGTTAAATATTAGACAAATATGTAGACAAAAGACAGCATATTTTTAATTTTTAAACTTTTTACGAGATTTTTTATGCGAATAAAAATTCGCCCTTCTGAAATCAGCAGTCTACAATTTTTTTTCAAATAGTTTTTTTTTTTAGCAAAATAGACTGTTGTTTTGGTTAAACTAAATTTAAGGTCGATGTAGCAAAAGTTTGTTGACACTGCGGTTTTTTTGTCTATAAATATTTAGTAAAAGTTTCTGCTAATTTTAACAGAGTGAAATGAAGTTTTTTTTTTCAATTAAATAAAATTTAACTAGAATAACTTCATCCGAAGTTTGATCATAAACTAGCCAGTCATTAGAACTCGGTCAAAATGTAGCTAAAGCTATCGGTGTGCATTGTTGGCATTACCTGTATTACTTAAATAACTACCCTTAAAATGCCGTTACCGATATAACTAACAAACCGTTTCCGAAATAAATAAAATACCGTTACCGCTAAAATACCGTTACCGAAATAAGTAAAAAACCGTTATCAAAATAACTGAAATAACGATACCCCTAAAATACCCGCAATGAATCGGTTACCGTCCATGATATTCATTAATTATTTGTTTTCTGGTTAAACTGGGTGTATATTTTCACTTATCTCAATTAGTTTTCAAGTTATAATTTCAGTTTTGCAGTTATTTTATTTATGCGGGGTCTAGTTTTCGAAATAATTGTGATTTAAAAATATAGCCAATTTAGTCCAAAAAATGGGATCGGAAATTTGTTTATATATTGCAAGGAATGTCTATACGGGAAATTTGGTACGATGACTTTCGAGCATTGTTTTTTTTTAAATACCAGAAACTGCGCAGTCTAATTCAATAAAAATTTACAATGTAGTTATGATTTTTAGAAAAGTAAGCTTAATCTTCTCTACAACGCCTATCTCAAACAATTGAAAAGATGTGCATATTAATTATAGTATTAATTGCACACTGTCTAAGAAGACGATGAATAAAATTCAAAAATCCCCAATAAAATATTATAGTTTATAAAGGTATTGCTGCAAATTTACGGGACAGGTAAATCGTTATTTCTCATCATTAAATTATGACTCTCTTGTGCCGCATAAAATTTACTATGTAGTAGTTGCAGCACAACCTAATACTGTGAATATACCATTCAAAGCCATATATTTGATATATAAATAATAAGTTTAAATTTTGATTGGATCAGAAACAAAATTAGCTATAACTTTGGCATTTATCCATGGATTTTCTTAAACTATTTCTTATTCGTTTAAGTAAATGATCTACTCATATAATTAAAAATTATTTTTATGCTTGATATATCTCATGCCAATATTTTGCCTTATATTAAAACGGCACATTTAGGTAAAAACAAAAAACATTTCTCAAATATGTTTATTTTTCTTACAAAAATTTACAGTTTGAAAATGATGAAAATAATCGGTAGTAAAGAAATCATGTTTAATATCTGCTTTAGTCTACTGCTACGTTTCCACTAAACGTGTTTTGGGCGTGTTTTGAAACAAAACATGTTTTGTACACGTTTTCCCATACATTTTTTTTCACCAAAAAACATGTTTCGCTCAAAAAACGTAAGTAGAAAGGCAGTATAAGAGTGCAGCCCATAACATATATGTTATGATAACATATATGTTATGATATTCCATGGATAAATTCCAAATTTATAGCCAATTAAAATTCTTATCCCTTATCAAAAATGCAATATTTCTAATTTGGCGTCCAACGTTGCTCATATACGTTGAAGTTTTTAAAATTAATACGTATAATTTTTTTTAACAGCTAAACAATGTTAATTCGATATGATTTACGAATTACTTACGAAATTTCTTTATAATTATTTATATATAAATTTGGCGCCCAACGTGGGACCTACACAAAAAAGACTTATTTCTTAAAATTTTAATTTGAAACTAAACTAATATTTTATGAAATAAAACAATATTTACACATATTTTTGTTCATATAAACAAATAAAAAATACTTAATTAAAATCTTTAGAATTTAATATCCCAAAGAAAAAAGTTTTGATATAATCATATAGGATTATATATAGTATCACATATAACTAAACATCAGATCACATCTCATCTGATCCGAAAAATGGCATACTTAACATGATCTCTTGGTATCTCATTGGATTTAATCTCATATAGTTTGTTCCAAAAACTACGTCTATCGAATGTGATAAAATTATATATAAGTTGATACAATTTTATCTAATATTTTTTTTATTTAAAAATTAAAAAAATTTTTAATTTTCCATTTTTTTTCATCAAATTTTATATATAATAATATATTTCGCCATATATAATTATATATAAAAGTGATAGAATTATTTTTGATTAATATTACGATATACACTTATATATATATGTATGCACAGCGCATACTTTACTGACACGGCCAAAATTGTCCCCGAAATATGCAGTGTATCGAACCAACTGTCCTCATCTTATACGCTAGATGTATGAAAAGACGCGAAAATTTTGCGGACAGTCCCCAAAGTAAGCAAATGTGCCTAAACTATGCGGGGGAACGAATAAATGTCTCTAGAGTATGCGCTGTGCATACATATGATCATATATGGTAGAATGTATGGTCATATATATGTCTATATCTATTTCATTTGATCAGATGTAAAAGATACGCTAATATATAACATGCGATACAATGATATATGATGATATAGCGCCATATTAGAAAAAGTTCATAAACTAAGTAAAAGATATGAACATAATATGTAATATATTGTCACATATATAAGCATATATAATGATATCAAGTTGTATATGAATATAAAGAAACTTTTTTCATTGGGATAATGAACTTGTATTATACTTTATATTGTATATTATTTAATATTGAATTTTATTTTATATTTAATTTTCACATAAACAAAAATTTAATCAATTTTCTAAATACACAATTCTTTTCTCTTTCTATTTGCAGGATTTGTTATAATTAAACGAAAAAGTCCATTACTACCAAAGATATGTAAATTAAGTTATAAAATTGATATATAAAATAACAGAAAAAAATTTATTACAAAATTTTGAAGCCAAAAAAATATATAAAATTAATTCTACTAAAACAAGAAAAAAAAAATTACTAAAATTTCTTTATAAAAGCAAATAATCTTTAAATGAAAATCAAATAATACATGAGTAGTATTTTATATTTGGGAAAATAAAAAATGTTGTAGAAGAGAAGTTTAAAAAAAATTGCATAAAATAAAAATAAATGCATATGAAATTGGCAAACATTAACATTGAAAGCAGAACGTACAACTTTCAACAAATAATAAAAAAAAAAAAGAAAATTGCAGCAGCACTAACAAAGGAATTTCTATTATAATATATATATATATATATATAGTTTCACACACTTGCAATATCATATATGAAGAAATTTTTGGAATAAGAGACAACAGCAACTTAAAACTTCAATGAAAACTGCAACAAAAGCGTAATAAGAAAAAAACTACTGCAATCATTACAAAACTACAAAACATTAAGATAAGCCCGTCTTCAGGAAAAAGAACGCAGCAGTCGTAACAGCAACAACAAAAAACTTGATGACATTTTATATGCTATTTTAACAGTCATTTACACTCACACACACGTACTCATACACATACATATATGAGTATTTAAAGTTTTCTTTAACTGTTATTACTACATTGCACAATAATAACAACAGCAAGGATAAGAACGTCATCAGCAAGGATATCGCAGGATATCTCTATATAACAAAGTAGCAAACATTTAACACTGTGTTGCCTTAAGAATTAGGCTTCAACATTCTAGCACTCGTGGAGAATCTATAACATTAACACAGCAGCAACATGTTGCTACGATATCAACGTGGTATACTAATCGGATTTACATTGTTAATTTATAGCTTACAAGGATATACAAATGTACAAGCAGTGGGTAAGTACATTCTATACAATATGGATAATAAATTTAGTTAAGTATAAAAAATAAATAACTTTTTAATTTATGAAAGAAGAAAAAAAATGGAGAAAAAAGAAATCTTTGAAAGAGAATTATAAATCTGTTTAACAAATAGGATAAAACAATGAAACACCTAAAAGTAGATTACAAAGATTTTAGAATTAAAAAAAAAAAGAAAAATTATATCAAATTGATAAATAAATATAAAAATTAATTCAATTACACAGAAAAAAATTTTCGTGGACGAGTTTCAGTGAAAAATTCACACTAAACCAATTAAGTTTTCTTCACAAAGTGAAAGAAAAATTTCTTTGACTTTATGAAAAAGATTCATTATTTTTATGAAACTATTTTAAATGAAACTTATCATTAGGCGTATGAAATTTTTAATAAAAAAATTAAATTTTTCATAAAATTTTATGAATTATGCATTAAATAAATGAAAATTTTCAATAGATTCATTAAATTCAAAAATTCAATGATATCATACAGTTAATTCTCTCAGTGTATTAGGAAAAAACAAATAGTAATGGAATGCCCCCTAACGTGGCCCTACACCTGATATTTGGTATATATAAAGAAAACTAACAAGCAGAGACTGCCGGTGGCTTCTCTTCGATCTTAATAAAATTCGGATATGTTTGTTTTTGGCGTCCCAATTTCATGTTTAAGCGTTACAAGGTGGGGTCAAAATTAATAAATTCTTGTATGGAAACATGTCTGAAATTAATAAAATTTAAACATTTTTGTACACGAAAACTTTTGATACCAATATTGGCTGTGACATGTTAGGGTTGAAATTTATATGAAATGTTTGAAATATAGATGAAAAGCTCTTCGGGAAAAGTCGTATAAAAGCCGAATAATTACGAATGTCGGAAAAGCTCAGACACTCACTCGATTAAAATTTATAGTCATTTATATTCAGTGGGGAGCACTCGTGAGTAAGTACTTTTTACAATTAAATATTCAGGCGGAAAAATATTTGACACTAGAACTATACTTATACTTTTCGAAATTAAAAGTATAGTTCTGCTATATTACCGGGAATAGTGTCGTTTTTGATCAAAATGCTGCTATTTTTCACCTTCCTGGAAATATATTTTTTATTATACTTTTAACGGCACCTGAACGCCCTACTCTTGCCATTTTTTTCAGTTTTTTGAATTTTAAAAAATTATAAAAATAAGTACCTATGGGTAACGCCTTATTTTTGTGTATTAAAATAATGGTAACATTAAGTACTTATTAGTTGTGTTAAAGTAATGCAGCGAGTAAGCTGGGTATCCAAATTGTCTTGATCAGACATACCCAAGTGAAATGATGTGGGGCATCATCAAATTATATTAATTATTATATCAAATTAAATATAAATTAGATATGCGATGAGATTAAATTTGATCCGAAAATGAGTACATATAATTGTATCCAAAATACATCAAATTATATCGAATTTGATGCAATTGTATTGATTTAGATCTAATTCTATGCAATTTAATATGTATATTAGATACAATTTCGTCTAAATTTTGTCCTCATACAAATGTTTGTGTTTTATATATCGAATTATATATACATAGTTCGATATTACTAGAAAAGAGTTGATATAAACAGTTCTTAGTTTTTCTCAACAATTATGTCAATCTATATCTAATTTCATAAATAAATATATATGACTAATGTTATTTTTGCAGTTTTTTACGAAGGTAAAACTGTGGAGCCAATACATAATGGCTCTATTTCAATAATTTAACTCCAAACAGGGTTGTTTTGTAGATCAATTCGATTTTCTTAGACTTTTTTACTATTAAAATGCATATATATTTTTTTCGTCGGTATGAACTGTTAGCATATGTTAAACTTCTTATGGTAACTAACGTGGACCAAAAAATGTATGTTGAAAGAGAGGCTCAATTGTTTTGTTAAAAATCGACATATTCATACATGAGCACATACATGTCCATTAGGGCGGGTCGATTTAATAATCGCCCAAAGCTCAGTGAAAATCGTATTCTAGGGATCAAAATAAGAAACTTTGCGGAATTAACCATACCTCTAAAACGAATTCTACTACCCCCGAAACTGTTGACTTTTGTCCCGTAGGGTCAAGTTTTGAAAAATCCCACTTTGACCCATGTAGAGTGCCCCAATCGAGTCCAAATGTATGACCGACCCCCACTAACTTTGAAGGGCCGATCCACCCATGCTCGTGGCACACCCCCCTGGAACTCCCCTGGGGGGTTCCCCATACAAACATTTCAAAAAATCTCCATTTTTGGCACTTTATTTTATTATTTTTTATTTATTTTATTTATTTTTAATATTTTATTTATTTTTTCTCTTTAGAAATTTATTTAGTCAGAACATATGTAAATGAAAAAAATAATTTAACTTAGTAATAGAAAAGAAATAAAAAAAATTACTGTTTGAAGTCTTTTTTGCTTTCAAGTCTGGGCAATTTCGCACGGCTCTCTTATGTCGTCGCCATAACAGCCTCTACATTTTCCGGTATAACTCGTTTGGAAACGCTAGCTAGCAATTGAACGTGTCGTTCTGTTGCAGGTCGTAAAATAGGTTGTGTGGGTTTTTTAAGCCACCACAAGACACAGCTGCATGTCGTAAACTTACTTAAGCAAAATCGGTTACAGGTAGAATTGAGCATAAAATTATCATAAAGGATTTTCCAGAAGTAATAAAAGGCGCACTTGCTTAACAGAAAGCATAAAATTATCATAAAGGATTTTCCAGAAGTAATAAAAGGCGCACTTGCTTAACAGTATTTGTGGTCAGATTAACGTTTAATTTACATGTAAGTATTTTATGGGCAGTTTTGACAACAAAATCGGTTACAGGTAGAATTGAGCATAAAATTATCATAAAGGATTTTCCAGAAGTAATAAAAGGCGCACTTGCTTAACAGATTTTGTGGTCAGATTAACTTTTAATTTACATGTAAGTATTTAATGGGCAGTTTTAACAACAAAATCGGTTACAGGTAGAATTAAAATTACCATTTCATTTTTATTACCTCGTAGACCATATATAACGCAACAGTTTTTGTGAATGCATTAAGTCGTTGTGAAGAACTCAAAGTGTGAAGTTCTAATTTCAGATAAAAAAATATTTAAAAAAAAAAATCATTCCAAATCAAAAAGTTTACAATGAATCCACCATCCTTTACACCGCAAGATGAAGCAATAACAACATCAACAACTATCGAAAACCCAATGAGTCATATACCCAGGCATGATGTTACTGTTTTGGTGTGTCTACTGATTTGACTGATCTTAATTTACCAACCCATCTGGATATTTTGAGATATTATTTTTACTTGAGCGAACAAAAAAAATTGCTCTATAAATCATTCACTATTCAAGTACAAGATAAGTTGATTGGAATTTGGAAAAAACTTGGTATGGAAATAATGCTGAAAAAAAGTGTATATAATAAATTGAATAGATTGCTTGTCAAATATCAAGAGCAAATCAAGAATAGAAACAAACACCAAGAATTTACAGAGTATGTAAAATCTCTGGAAACAATTTTTTTCATTGGAACATGTAAATGCGATTTGAAGGCAGCTCCATGTGCATGCGGTTTGGTTCCCGAACGCCTCAAAGAGTTTATGCACGATCAACATAATCAGAGAAGACTAACAATGGATGGATTTGCGATGGAAATTGAAGAGCAAGGAGCAACGTCTATGTCATCAATGCCAACATACCAAGATCCCGATGATTCAACATACGCACCGCCACCGGTTCAAGAAGATTTGGATATAAGCACAAGTTCACAATACACACAGAGATACGATTGTTTTAACTTTGCCTTGGTATGTGACAGATTTGGTGTGCCTGATAGAGTAGCATCAGCAATGGGAACCGCTCTTTTCCAAGTTTTTAAAATGAAAGATACCCATGGCAAACCTCTCATCATGGATAAATCGAAAGTTCGCCGAGAAAAAGAGAAATGCAGACAAGAAGTGCTTCGCAAACGGTTAGATGATACCAATTTGTTAGCATTTTCATTCGATGGCAGAAAAGATGATACTTTAACGAGAGATGCAATTGATGAGAAGTATCATACTAGGATGGTAAAAGAACCTCATCTTGTTATTTTGAGAGAACCGAATTCTGAATTGATTGGTTACGTAAGACTGGAACATGAAACCGCTGAATACAAAACAACCAAATTAAATGATTTTTTTAACGATAAAAATATATCACTGAATGAATTAATTGGCATATGCGTTGACGGTGAGCCAACAAACACTGGCCCACACGGTGGAATTATACGACGATTCGAATTGCTGTTAAAAAGACCATTGCATTGGTTCGTTTGCCTTCTACACTTCAACGAACTTCCGTTTCGGCATTTGTTTGAAGCTTTGGATAAATCAACCAGCACTGGACCAAGATCGGCAACCGGAAAATTGAGCCGTCAAATCGAAACTTGTGAAACTCTTCCGGTAAGTTATTGCTATCACTCATTTATTATAATTGTCAACCGTTTTTAATTGCTTTATTTTTATATATTTTCAGGTGGTGGACGGCTTTCAGAAAATTGAGTTGAAAAATATGCCCCCTGCTCCAGAAAAAATTGAATTTTCCACCGATTCCAAGTACTTATACGACATGGCCCATGCAATTTCTAGCGGCGTGGTTTCAGTGGATCTGGCTAACATCAAACCAGGGAAAATTGTACATTCTCGGTGGCTCACCAAGGCCGCTAGACTATTACGATTATATGTGACAACGGAAAATCCAGATGCAAATTTAAGAATACTGGTTGAATTTATAATTACATGTTATGTGCCAATGTACTTCAATATTAAGTATTACAGCTCTGTCGTGTACGGTAGTAGATTATTTTTCAAATTCATTAGTTGGTCAAGATTTCTAGAACCTCGTTTACCGCAAAATTGTCAATAAAGTAATTACAGATAATTCATATTATGCGCATTCGGAAAATATCTTGTTATCAATGTTGTTTGATGATAGCAAAGAAAAGCGCGACTGTGCTATCAAGATAATTCTACGCTATCGAACCGATGTTGACGACCCAACGGGACTTAGAGCTTATAAAAAACCAGATATAAACTTTTATTGCACAAGTTACACGGAAATGATCAATATGAATGACATAAATGACGTATTTGAACCACCATTCACTCGAAGCATTCCATACGATACTTTGAAAGAATATTTAAATCAAGATGATCCACCGTTTAATGATCCAAAAATTCCATCACACATACAAGGAACAGAACGACACGTTCAATTGCTAGCTAGCGTTTCCAAACGAGTTATACCGGAAAATGTAGAGGCTGTTATGGCGACGACGTTAGAGAGCCGTGCGAAATTGCCCAGACTTGAAAGCAAAAAAGACTTCAAACAGTAATTTTTATCTATTCTTTTCTATTACTAAGTTAAATTAATTTTTTCATTTACATATGTTCTGACTAAATAAATTTCTAAAGAGAAAAAATAAATAAAATATTAAAAATAAATAAAATAAATAAAAAATAATAAAATAAAGTGCCAAAAATGGAGATTTTTTGAAATGTTTGTATGGGGAACCCCCCAGGGGAGTTCCAGGGGGGTGTGCCACGAGCATGGGTGGATCGGCCCTTCAAAGTTAGTGGGGGTCGGTCATACATTTGGACTCGATTGGGGCACTCTACATGGGTCAAAGTGGGATTTTTCAAAACTTGACCCTACGGGACAAAAGTCAACAGTTTCGGGGTAGTAGAATTCGTTTTAGAGGTATGGTTAATTCCGCAAAGTTTCTTATTTTGATCCCTAGAATACGATTTTCACTGAGCTTTGGGCGATTTTTTTGCCTCCCCACAAATCGACCCGGCCTAATGTCCATACATGTCTACATGCAGAAATAATTCATATGTGTTCATATTAGGGATCATATATGTTCATGAGTGTGCATTACCGAAAATTGAAATATATAATCATATGTGTCCATACATTTCCATACATTCAATCATTTAAATATAATATTTACATTTATGATCACATATGAACTACTATCAGCATATATGAAGCCTTTATGGTGGTATATGAACATGTACGAACGCGTTACACTTCATATGTGAGCATGAATAAGTTCATCCATGTTCATAAATTGATTCATATATGTTGATTTTTAACCGGGTAGCTAGTACTTTATCGCAAGTGCGCGCTCGAGAGAGCTAGAGTCGATCTTGTGAACAAAATTACAAATTTTGTTTGTTAACGAACTCAGAAATCTTAACTCCGGTATTATATAACTAAAATCCAAAATATTTTTCATATGTCACCACATATAATTAAAAGTTTCTTTGTAATGGACCATATTTAATCATATCTGAATTCAATTAAAAAATATTCAAAGCATTGGACCTCATATATTTCTATATAATTTTGTATGCAAAATATATGACTTTATAACATATTATAAAACAAATATTTCTAATGTTAATTAACATAAAGTTTTATATCATTTTATATAGTACATTTATATTGAATTATATACGAACTCATACATATCTCTATATTGTATATATACCCAGCGAAAAAAGAGTGGAAAAAGATGTAGTAAAATCATCACATATGCGGATTCAGATGTAGTCCAAATTGAGGTGAAACATGGGGTTGTCATAGGACGAAGGTAATGCAAATTCCTCAAACTTCACTTTATTAAAAGAACTATGTGTAAGGTTATGAAAGATTGTATTTTTGAGTGTTCTTTTTCATAGAACTTAATTTGTTATTTTTAATTAGTGGTTAAGGTGTGATACCAAGTCACATCTTATTTACCGAGTGATAATATGATTCTGTAGGAGTGCTTAAAAGGTTATAATTAAAAAACTTTTAAACAGCTTTCCAGCTTTAAAAATAAAGCGATAAGTCTGATATTTTGTAATCATTGTTTTTCATATTTAAAGGTCAGAAAACACTAATTCAAAGCGACATCTAGACTAAAGAATAGTTGTTAAAATACACAAACTCCCGGTTCCATTCGAGTATGTCAAATACCGAATTGTAACCGAACATTAGTGACATTTCTACTAGTTAGCCTTGAATATGATGACATTATATGCTAATTTAAGGAACTGATCTAAAAGGCCAGCATTAGATCAGAAAAATCAGTAGTAGTAGCTACTTTGTGTGTAATCAAAATGTTGTTTCTTTTGAACTACTTCGCATTATTTTTGCTGGGTAGTAATATATAATTAGGTATATTAAGTATAATTGTATATAAGACAATATAAATAATAATATATTGCTATATATACCACCAGATTTTTGAAACAACACAAAGCTATATACATACCCAGCAAAAAATTTCCGAAAAGGTAAGCGGGTTTGTAATCAAGCATTTTGGGCAGAACGCATTCCTTACTAGATTACCTACTCGATTCTTTTAACAGGGCGTGAGACTAAAATAATTGATTCTTTAGAATTGATTATTTTTTTTACCGAAGAACCATTTACTTTATATTTTTAAGAACTACATACATTTTTTAATAAAGAAATAGTTCCCTAGAAAAAATAAGAAGTACTTACATTTAAAAAAACGAAGTAGTTCCATAAGTAAATTCAACTTTTACTCACACGTGATTCTCCTAGGTCACTCAAATATAACGATCAAAACTCATACGGAAATAAAATCCTAAAAAGTGAAACATCGAATTGTTATGATAACATGGGATTGTCATAATTTTGGAGCTATAAACCACGAAAGTATAAATTTTTCAAAAAAAAGAACAATTCAAAATTGAAAAACAAAAATATGACTCACGCACAATCACCCTCGACATTTTTTTTTACACTCACTCACGATAACGTCAGTAATTTCAACTTCCACTCACAATTTTCTGCTCACGTGCGCTTCCCTAATTTATACCTAACCGCAGTTTAACAAAATTTAGGCAACATGCAATTTCTGTTTTTAGTATTATTTTTCTGCAAATAAAAATTTGTTTCTTGAGTACAAAAAGTTATACATATAAGTTAATAACCTTGTTATCTTCTTTTAAGTAAATGATTACTTTGTTATTGAGTTCATGCTTTCTGGTTTAAATTTAAAGAATTGATTACAATACTACTTGCTTTTTTGACTCTATCGTTGGAATGAGTTTGGTATTGCAGTTACTAAATTTGGCAATGAGATATGTAAGCAAGTGCTGGCATCACCTTCTTTTTGGAATGTGTAATTTTTTCCTGGGTACAAATCTTTATGCCTTAACATACGAGGGCGGTCCCAAAATTGCCGACCTAACGTATAGATGGCGGCAGTAGTTTGAAAAAAATTACTCTTCTGTAAAGAGGCAACATTATAAAACATATGTTTTAAGTTTCAAGGCGCCACGTGGTTTAGTTTTTTTTTTTTTTTGAGCCATCAAAAATAAATGATCTCAGTAAATTTGTAAACATTGAAAAAATTGGTCACGTTATGTAAATCAATACTTTCATTTGAAACTTCTCAGTCCAACCAATATTAAAGTCGAGCTAGATTCTACTCTGGGGGAGTTTGTACCTTGGTTTACGACTATAAAATATTGGTTGGCAGAGTTTAAACAAGACCGTACGAGCTGCCAAGACGAACACCGTAGTGTTCGATCAATTAAGGTGTTCAATAGAATAAATGAATAAAAGTTCGAATTGCTTTATCACGCACCTTATTCGCCAGATTTAGCTCCCTCGTATTATTTTCTACTGCAAAACTTGAGAAATGGCTCGGTGGTAAATATTTGCCAACAATGAAGAGGTGGAGTCTTCGGTTGATGGCTATTTTAAAGATCTAGGCAGTTCTTACTGCAACTAAACAGGGCAGCGAAGCTACTGAATATGGCTTGGAAAAGTGTATCGAGCTAAAAAGGAGATTATGTTGAGAAATAAATTTCGCAACAAATTTGCTGTGTTTGCTTTGTTAGGTCGGCTAATTTTGGGACTGCCCTAGTGTATGCTTATATGACTATATAAATTTATACATTGAAAGATTTAGTTGTATAAAATTATATCTGAATATATATAAACTTTTTTACTTGGGTATCTAATTTTTACTAAATTTCTATATTATTTATTTTTTAATAAGTTTGCTACTTTTTCCCTTTTAACACTTGAAAATACATTTAGTTTTTAAAATTGCAAAAAATATTTAACAAATTCAAAATAAAAAACTGTCATTGCCACTTTTTGTTCATATCATTGAAAAAATAAACTATTAAACGCCTTAGTGTAATGCTTATGGCGCCACACGCATTCATGTTTTTTATGTTTTATATCTTTTGCTCTTTATATACTACCAAAAGCAATGGCTACTTAAAATGAACGAAACGAGCGAAAAAATAAAATCGCTGCGGGATGGTAAAAAAACTGATTGATGAAATAAAAAAAAAATATATATATATATATATATACTATATAATTCAAAGAATACAGCATCACTTTACGAACTCTTGTACCCAATCATACATACAGTTTTATGACACACATTTATGGCAAATATTGTTCACGAAATGAGAAGAAATTTAAATATAACAACTAGAATGCAAACACACACAAAAAATGTGTTTAAAGAGCATCCATAACTGCAAAAAGTGTGGGAGTAGTTTGTAGTTTTTTTTTTTTTTATATTGTTTTTGGTAGTACTATTGGCAACACAGAAACTAAATATTGCTACTAGTTACAGTAGTTTCGAGTATGTGATTGCTCCACTAAAGCTGCTGGTGATGGCGTTGATTATCATGACGACAACGTCTATGAATGAGTATGAAATGCAGTTGTCGCGTTGTGTAGTTCAGGTTTTTGGTACATGGTGCCAGTCTAAATGGCGTCAGCAAATTGCTTACGATTTGATATAAATCCAAAGTATAATTTTTTTTAAGAATTTTTTTTTTTTTGGTTAATACAAATTGAGAACCACTTAAAAATTAAGTGATTTCGTGATCCTGATTAAAAAAAGTTATATCTCGATTATAATATCATTAGTGTCCGACCGAACAGTTCGGCAAAAAACTATATTTTGTCGGTTTTTTTGATATCTAGAGGCAATGATGACAAATTTTGGTATTGGAAACATGTTTGTTGACCCGATTTAATTTGATTTTGTGTATAAAATTTAAGAGAAAAGCCAAAGTTTAGCTATAAAGTTAAAAGTTCGGCCGCCGAACTATTTTCCATTTGGCCGAACTTTCTGAGGCCGCACAGTGAATTCATTACTTAACTACAGACTTTTCTTCAAATTTGACAATCAAAATAGCATCTAATTAGCCCAATAAACATTTTTCCATCATCCAAGTTTGCCCATAATGCTTTAAAATACCGAATACAGACCAAATGCATTTTCTGGCCGAACTGTTCGGTCGGACACTAAATATCATATCTCATTTTATATAGATCGATATTTATTCTTATCCTAGTTTATCACAAAATTGGGTTGGTAATATCCGATTATAACCCTCAAATGTATTACTTCCCGCTTAAAAATCATGAACTTAAAAATCATTTATGAACATGTATGAACTCATTCATGCTCATATATGAAGTGATTCTAAATCATACATGCCAATATACCACCATATATGATTATTATATGTTCATGAGAGTTCATATGTGATCGTATATATAAATATTATCTAAATTTTCGTTAATGTACACATATGATCGTGTTTGGAAATGTATAGACATGTATGATTATATCTGTAAATATTATCTCAATTATCGTTAATGCACACAGCTATACATTTATGTGTACTCATGTGAACATATAAGAATGGTTTATGAACTCATGTATGGATGCATGTGGACATGTATGAAGCTTGTGTGTTCATGTAGGGATCCATATATGTCGATTTTTAACAGGGTGAATAAAATTAGATCAAAATTGAAATCCCATAACATTAATATTAAGATCCTGATAATAGATCCCAAAATATCCCATGGGATTTATTGAGATCTAATTAGACCCAAAAGAAAGATGAGTTTTAGTAAATCGAATTAGATATTTTGAGATTAAACTAGATCTACTTAAATCCAATAAAATATTTAATTTTTGCTCGATGAAAAGAATATGTAGTCATATCAATGTCTATGTGACGCTATATGTAATCTTATTAAATTTAATCCGAAATGTGGGCCCATATCTATTTGTATGAGTTTAGATCTAATCTAATGCAATTAGATAAAGGCCCAGTACAATTTTATCGGAATTGTGGCCCTATGGAGCTGTATTAAATTATATCAGTTTATATCTAAACTGATTCGAATAGATATAATTATATAAAAATCAGATATGTTTGTATCCGCATTATGACTATGATTGTATGTATACTAGGCCGGGTCGATTTGTGGGGAGGCAAAAAAATCGCCCAAAGCTCAGTGAAAATCGTATTCTAGGGATCAAAATAAGAAACTTTGCGGAATTAACCATACCTCTAAAACGAATTCTACTACCCCGAAACTGTTGACTTTTGTCCCGTAGGGTCAAGTTTTGAAAAATCCCACTTTGACCCATGTAGAGTGCCCCAATCGAGTCCAAATGTATGACCGACCCCCACTAACTTTGAAGGGCCGATCCACCCATGCTCGTGGCACACCCCCCTGGAACTCCCCTGGGGGGTTCCCCATACAAACATTTCAAAAAATCTCCATTTTTGGCACTTTATTTTATTATTTTTTATTTATTTTATTTATTTTTAATATTTTATTTATTTTTTCTCTTTAGAAATTTATTTAGTCAGAACATATGTAAATGAAAAAATTAATTTAACTTAGTAATAGAAAAGAAAAGATAAAAATTACTGTTTGAAGTCTTTTTTGCTTTCAAGTCTGGGCAATTTCGCACGGCTCTCTAACGTCGTCGCCATAACAGCCTCTACATTTTCCGGTATAACTCGTTTGGAAACGCTAGCTAGCAATTGAACGTGTCGTTCTGTTCCTTGTATGTGTGATGGAATTTTTGGATCATTAAACGGTGGATCATCTTGATTTAAATATTCTTTCAAAGTATCGTATGGAATGCTTCGAGTGAATGGTGGTTCAAATACGTCATTTATGTCATTCATATTGATCATTTCCGTGTAACTTGTGCAATAAAAGTTTATATCTGGTTTTTTATAAGCTCTAAGTCCCGTTGGGTCGTCAACATCGGTTCGATAGCGTAGAATTATCTTGATAGCACAGTCGCGCTTTTCTTTGCTATCATCAAACAACATTGATAACAAGATATTTTCCGAATGCGCATAATATGAATTATCTGTAATTACTTTATTGACAATTTTGCGTAAACGAGGTTCTAGAAATCTTGACCAACTAATGAATTTGAAAAATAATCTACTACCGTACACGACAGAGCTGTAATACTTAATATTGAAGTACATTGGCACATAACATGTAATTATAAATTCAACCAGTATTCTTAAATTTGCATCTGGATTTTCCGTTGTCACATATAATCGTAATAGTCTAGCGGCCTTGGTGAGCCACCGAGAATGTACAATTTTCCCTGGTTTGATGTTAGCCAGATCCACTGAAACCACGCCGCTAGAAATTGCATGGGCCATGTCGTATAAGTACTTGGAATCGGTGGAAAATTCAATTTTTTCTGGAGCAGGGGGCATATTTTTCAACTCAATTTTCTGAAAGCCGTCCACCACCTGAAAATATATAAAAATAAAGCAATTAAAAACGGTTGACAATTATAATAAATGAGTGATAGCAATAACTTACCGGAAGAGTTTCACAAGTTTCGATTTGACGGCTCAATTTTCCGGTTGCCGATCTTGGTCCAGTGCTGGTTGATTTATCCAAAGCTTCAAACAAATGCCGAAACGGAAGTTCGTTGAAGTGTAGAAGGCAAACGAACCAATGCAATGGTCTTTTTAACAGCAATTCGAATCGTCGTATAATTCCACCGTGTGGGCCAGTGTTTGTTGGCTCACCGTCAACGCATATGCCAATTAATTCATTCAGTGATATATTTTTATCGTTAAAAAAATCATTTAATTTGGTTGTTTTGTATTCAGCGGTTTCATGTTCCAGTCTTACGTAACCAATCAATTCAGAATTCGGTTCTCTCAAAATAACAAGATGAGGTTCTTTTACCATCCTAGTATGATACTTCTCATCAATTGCATCTCTCGTTAAAGTATCATCTTTTCTGCCATCGAATGAAAATGCTAACAAATTGGTATCATCTAACCGTTTGCGAAGCACTTCTTGTCTGCATTTCTCTTTTTCTCGGCGAACTTTCGATTTATCCATGATGAGAGGTTTGCCATGGGTATCTTTCATTTTAAAATCTTGGAAAAGAGCGGTTCCCATTGCTGATGCTACTCTATCAGGCACACCAAATCTGTCACATACCAAGGCAAAGTTAAAACAATCGTATCTCTGTGTGTATTGTGAACTTGTGCTTATATCCAAATCTTCTTGAACCGGTGGCGGTGCGTATGTTGAATCATCGGGATCTTGGTATGTTGGCATTGATGACATAGACGTTGCTCCTTGCTCTTCAATTTCCATCGCAAATCCATCCATTGTTAGTCTTCTCTGATTATGTTGATCGTGCATAAACTCTTTGAGGCGTTCGGGAACCAAACCGCATGCACATGGAGCTGCCTTCAAATCGCATTTACATGTTCCAATGAAAAAAATTGTTTCCAGAGATTTTACATACTCTGTAAATTCTTGGTGTTTGTTTCTATTCTTGATTTGCTCTTGATATTTGACAAGCAATCTATTCAATTTATTATATACACTTTTTTTCAGCATTATTTCCATACCAAGTTTTTTCCAAATTCCAATCAACTTATCTTGTACTTGAATAGTGAATGATTTATAGAGCAATTTTTTTTGTTCGCTCAAGTAAAAATAATATCTCAAAATATCCAGATGGGTTGGTAAATTAAGATCAGTCAAATCAGTAGACACACCAAAAACAGTAACATCATGCCTGGGTATATGACTCATTGGGTTTTCGATAGTTGTTGATGTTGTTATTGCTTCATCTTGCGGTGTAAAGGATGGTGGATTCATTGTAAACTTTTTGATTTGGAATGATTTTTTTTTTTAAATATTTTTTTATCTGAAATTAGAACTTCACACTTTGAGTTCTTCACAACGACTTAATGCATTCACAAAAACTGTTGCGTTATATATGGTCTACGAGGTAATAAAAATGAAATGGTAATTTTAATTCTACCTGTAACCGATTTTGTTGTTAAAACTGCCCATTAAATACTTACATGTAAATTAAAAGTTAATCTGACCACAAAATCTGTTAAGCAAGTGCGCCTTTTATTACTTCTGGAAAATCCTTTATGATAATTTTATGCTCAATTCTACCTGTAACCGATTTTGTTGTCAAAACTGCCCATAAAATACTTACATGTAAATTAAACGTTAATCTGACCACAAATACTGTTAAGCAAGTGCGCCTTTTATTACTTCTGGAAAATCCTTTATGATAATTTTATGCTTTCTGTTAAGCAAGTGCGCCTTTTATTACTTCTGGAAAATCCTTTATGATAATTTTATGCTCAATTCTACCTGTAACCGATTTTGCTTAAGTAAGTTTACGACATGCAGCTGTGTCTTGTGGTGGCTTAAAAAACCCACACAACCTATTTTACGACCTGCAACAGAACGACACGTTCAATTGCTAGCTAGCGTTTCCAAACGAGTTATACCGGAAAATGTAGAGGCTGTTATGGCGACGACATAAGAGAGCCGTGCGAAATTGCCCAGACTTGAAAGCAAAAAAGACTTCAAACAGTAATTTTTTTTATTTCTTTTCTATTACTAAGTTAAATTATTTTTTTCATTTACATATGTTCTGACTAAATAAATTTCTAAAGAGAAAAAATAAATAAAATATTAAAAATAAATAAAATAAATAAAAAATAATAAAATAAAGTGCCAAAAATGGAGATTTTTTGAAATGTTTGTATGGGGAACCCCCCAGGGGAGTTCCAGGGGGGTGTGCCACGAGCATGGGTGGATCGGCCCTTCAAAGTTAGTGGGGGTCGGTCATACATTTGGACTCGATTGGGGCACTCTACATGGGTCAAAGTGGGATTTTTCAAAACTTGACCCTACGGGACAAAAGTCAACAGTTTCGGGGTAGTAGAATTCGTTTTAGAGGTATGGTTAATTCCGCAAAGTTTCTTATTTTGATCCCTAGAATACGATTTTCACTGAGCTTTGGGCGATTATTAAATCGACCCGCCCTAATGTATACTCATACATCTAAATATAATTAGATTCGAGTTTTAGTCTCATAAAATTAAACTAAATGTTACATTATTGTAAATGATTATATAAAAATATACACAATTTCATAGAAATTTAAGTCCATAAAAAAATATTAAGAAATATATTACTTTTTGGCGGTTTTCAAAAAAGTTCCCGTATAAACCTTTTTAAGTTTTAATATGCATTAGGGTGTCCCGAAAGTGGACAATTTCATGTAATAGTGCTCAAACGATGCGTATTATCCAGTTGATTATGGAAAAATAAAAAAACTGAAAAACTGGAGCATATTTGTAGTTCGCAAAGTTTGTCCAAAATTTAAAAAATACACCACGAAGGCCGTTGGTAGCAACTATAAGTACCCGCAAAAAAAAAAGTTTCGCTTTTAACCATAAACAGCTCAATAAAACCAATCGTTTTACAGACTATAATATACAACCATCCGTCTTTAAATTCGGCAATATATTGTTTTGTATATTTTGCACTTTTTTTCAATTTAGTCCATCGTGAAGAATCACTCTTGATACCTAAGTACCTTCTCAAGACATGCTTAAAAAAAAAAATTATAAAATTTCACAAAAATTTTGCGTGCAAAATTTTTAAAATGCCTTTTTGAGTGTGAGCTGTTTACTCAGAGCATGTTTAAAAAAAAGCGAAAAAAATTATAAAATTTGTCAACGATTTTAAAAAGTTCATAAAAATTTTGCGTTTAAAATTTTTAAAATGTCATTTTGACTGAAAAATTTCTAAGAACATTTATTCTGAAAAATTTATACCAATTTCTTATAAGTTTTTGATGTACGAATCTCATTATTGGTGCGCTGACATCAACTTGGTATACCCTAAACTGTAAAATAAAGTTACTGTACTTAAAACTTAATTCTATTAAACGGCGCAAAAACTGTATGAGAAAAACTGCGAAATTTTAAAAATCGGAAAATTTGGGTTTTCATGTAAACCACCAAACATCGATATGGACATTACTTTTAGTAAATGTATCTCCCAAGTCTAATGACTCCATTTTGTATTGGTTAGGATTTGGAGTTTAAACACTATGAGCTAACAAATAATATGAATGAAAAAACTTTTGTAAGTTTCAAGTAATTTTTTCATTTTTCGACTTTTAAACTGTCATCAATTATTTTGGTGAAGACGTTTCAACGTGGAGCTTTGGATGTCTTATCGTTTCGCTCAATTAAAAAAAAAAAACCTTGATAAATAAGACCCATCTTAAGTCAGTTCAACAGGTGTCGAACATTTTTGTAACTACCCTATGGGGAACCGGTTCTGCGTGTGCCACAGGATCGGTCCCTTCGTGCCAGAGACCGGTCCTCTGCTAAACCCTGCCCTATGTAAACAACTGGCAACTTTAACATTGGCTTGTCACAGGAGGGGGTCATTTGTTCTGCTTTAAACCCCATAGTGGCATGCCACAGGACTAACCAAAGATGGGCATACCACAAGACTATCGCAAAAGGACATGTTGTATAAAATAAACGAAAACTAAACAGCTTCCAATGGGTAAAATTTTGGCCAACTGCCTTTTTCTTGTTAATAAGCATTCTGGTTAAGTGATATGTCCTCCCTTTACCAGTCACAGGATCGGTAGTTTTAGGACAATAGACACTGCTTAACCCACTTTAGTATTAAATTATACCAGTCCTGTGATAAGTCCTTCTTTAACCAATCAGTTGTAGGTCAATTGACTCCTCATTCCCCATAGGGTATTGATATGTATTTTGTTTTACATTTAAAAAATGTTTAATCAATCGTTTAGCCTTACTGCTGCGTAAGATGTACATATAAGTTTTATAAAGCCCTATAATGTTGCGTAAGACGTATATATACGTCCACTCTACATAAGTGCAGCATATGTTTTTTTCATTTTGACGCAACCAGGTTTTTTTTTATTTTGACTACGCAATTAATTTATTGACTCAGGCAACTTCTGCTGTAAATATTTGTAGTTGTTTGATTAGTAATACAGTATCTTTATTTTTAAATGAAAAAACAATCATTTGTAATAGAAATTTCAGTTTTTACTACATTAGTAGTTCATTTAAAAAAAAAAAAAAAAAACTACATCAAACTACTGTTCTATAAATTTACATTTATTTCATCAAATAAAACAAACAGATGTTATTTTGTCGGTTTTTTGATATCTAGAGGCAATGATGACAAATTTTGGTATTGGAAACATGTTTGTTGACCCGATTTAATTTGATTTTGTGTATAAAATTTAAGAGAAAAGCCAAAGTTTAGCTATAAAGTTAAAAGTTCGGCCGCCGAACTATTTTCCATTTGGCCGAACTTTCTGAGGCCGCACAGTGAATTCATTACTTAACTACAGACTTTTCTTCAAATTTGACAATCAAAATAGCATCTAATTAGCCCAATAAACATTTTTCCATCATCCAAGTTTGCCCATAATGCTTTAAAATACCGAATACAGACCAAATGCATTTTCTGGCCGAACTGTTCGGTCGGACACTAAATATCATATCTCATTTTATATAGATCGATATTTATTCTTATCCTAGTTTATCACAAAATTGGGTTGGTAATATCCGATTATAACCCTCAAATGTATTACTTCCCGCTTAAAAATCATGAACTTAAAAATCATTTATGAACATGTATGAACTCATTCATGCTCATATATGAAGTGATTCTAAATCATACATGCCAATATACCACCATATATGATTATTATATGTTCATGAGAGTTCATATGTGATCGTATATATAAATATTATCTAAATTTTCGTTAATGTACACATATGATCGTGTTTGGAAATGTATAGACATGTATGATTATATCTGTAAATATTATCTCAATTATCGTTAATGCACACAGCTATACATTTATGTGTACTCATGTGAACATATAAGAATGGTTTATGAACTCATGTATGGATGCATGTGGACATGTATGAAGCTTGTGTGTTCATGTAGGGATCCATATATGTCGATTTTTAACAGGGTGAATAAAATTAGATCAAAATTGAAATCCCATAACATTAATATTAAGATCCTGATAATAGATCCCAAAATATCCCATGGGATTTATTGAGATCTAATTAGACCCAAAAGAAAGATGAGTTTTAGTAAATCGAATTAGATATTTTGAGATTAAACTAGATCTACTTAAATCCAATAAAATATTTAATTTTTGCTCGATGAAAAGAATATGTAGTCATATCAATGTCTATGTGACGCTATATGTAATCTTATTAAATTTAATCCGAAATGTGGGCCCATATCTATTTGTATGAGTTTAGATCTAATCTAATGCAATTAGATAAAGGCCCAGTACAATTTTATCGGAATTGTGGCCCTATGGAGCTGTATTAAATTATATCAGTTTATATCTAAACTGATTCGAATAGATATAATTATATAAAAATCAGATATGTTTGTATCCGCATTATGACTATGATTGTATGTATACTAGGCCGGGTCGATTTGTGGGGAGGCAAAAAAATCGCCCAAAGCTCAGTGAAAATCGTATTCTAGGGATCAAAATAAGAAACTTTGCGGAATTAACCATACCTCTAAAACGAATTCTACTACCCCGAAACTGTTGACTTTTGTCCCGTAGGGTCAAGTTTTGAAAAATCCCACTTTGACCCATGTAGAGTGCCCCAATCGAGTCCAAATGTATGACCGACCCCCACTAACTTTGAAGGGCCGATCCACCCATGCTCGTGGCACACCCCCCTGGAACTCCCCTGGGGGGTTCCCCATACAAACATTTCAAAAAATCTCCATTTTTGGCACTTTATTTTATTATTTTTTATTTATTTTATTTATTTTTAATATTTTATTTATTTTTTCTCTTTAGAAATTTATTTAGTCAGAACATATGTAAATGAAAAAATTAATTTAACTTAGTAATAGAAAAGAAAAGATAAAAATTACTGTTTGAAGTCTTTTTTGCTTTCAAGTCTGGGCAATTTCGCACGGCTCTCTAACGTCGTCGCCATAACAGCCTCTACATTTTCCGGTATAACTCGTTTGGAAACGCTAGCTAGCAATTGAACGTGTCGTTCTGTTCCTTGTATGTGTGATGGAATTTTTGGATCATTAAACGGTGGATCATCTTGATTTAAATATTCTTTCAAAGTATCGTATGGAATGCTTCGAGTGAATGGTGGTTCAAATACGTCATTTATGTCATTCATATTGATCATTTCCGTGTAACTTGTGCAATAAAAGTTTATATCTGGTTTTTTATAAGCTCTAAGTCCCGTTGGGTCGTCAACATCGGTTCGATAGCGTAGAATTATCTTGATAGCACAGTCGCGCTTTTCTTTGCTATCATCAAACAACATTGATAACAAGATATTTTCCGAATGCGCATAATATGAATTATCTGTAATTACTTTATTGACAATTTTGCGTAAACGAGGTTCTAGAAATCTTGACCAACTAATGAATTTGAAAAATAATCTACTACCGTACACGACAGAGCTGTAATACTTAATATTGAAGTACATTGGCACATAACATGTAATTATAAATTCAACCAGTATTCTTAAATTTGCATCTGGATTTTCCGTTGTCACATATAATCGTAATAGTCTAGCGGCCTTGGTGAGCCACCGAGAATGTACAATTTTCCCTGGTTTGATGTTAGCCAGATCCACTGAAACCACGCCGCTAGAAATTGCATGGGCCATGTCGTATAAGTACTTGGAATCGGTGGAAAATTCAATTTTTTCTGGAGCAGGGGGCATATTTTTCAACTCAATTTTCTGAAAGCCGTCCACCACCTGAAAATATATAAAAATAAAGCAATTAAAAACGGTTGACAATTATAATAAATGAGTGATAGCAATAACTTACCGGAAGAGTTTCACAAGTTTCGATTTGACGGCTCAATTTTCCGGTTGCCGATCTTGGTCCAGTGCTGGTTGATTTATCCAAAGCTTCAAACAAATGCCGAAACGGAAGTTCGTTGAAGTGTAGAAGGCAAACGAACCAATGCAATGGTCTTTTTAACAGCAATTCGAATCGTCGTATAATTCCACCGTGTGGGCCAGTGTTTGTTGGCTCACCGTCAACGCATATGCCAATTAATTCATTCAGTGATATATTTTTATCGTTAAAAAAATCATTTAATTTGGTTGTTTTGTATTCAGCGGTTTCATGTTCCAGTCTTACGTAACCAATCAATTCAGAATTCGGTTCTCTCAAAATAACAAGATGAGGTTCTTTTACCATCCTAGTATGATACTTCTCATCAATTGCATCTCTCGTTAAAGTATCATCTTTTCTGCCATCGAATGAAAATGCTAACAAATTGGTATCATCTAACCGTTTGCGAAGCACTTCTTGTCTGCATTTCTCTTTTTCTCGGCGAACTTTCGATTTATCCATGATGAGAGGTTTGCCATGGGTATCTTTCATTTTAAAATCTTGGAAAAGAGCGGTTCCCATTGCTGATGCTACTCTATCAGGCACACCAAATCTGTCACATACCAAGGCAAAGTTAAAACAATCGTATCTCTGTGTGTATTGTGAACTTGTGCTTATATCCAAATCTTCTTGAACCGGTGGCGGTGCGTATGTTGAATCATCGGGATCTTGGTATGTTGGCATTGATGACATAGACGTTGCTCCTTGCTCTTCAATTTCCATCGCAAATCCATCCATTGTTAGTCTTCTCTGATTATGTTGATCGTGCATAAACTCTTTGAGGCGTTCGGGAACCAAACCGCATGCACATGGAGCTGCCTTCAAATCGCATTTACATGTTCCAATGAAAAAAATTGTTTCCAGAGATTTTACATACTCTGTAAATTCTTGGTGTTTGTTTCTATTCTTGATTTGCTCTTGATATTTGACAAGCAATCTATTCAATTTATTATATACACTTTTTTTCAGCATTATTTCCATACCAAGTTTTTTCCAAATTCCAATCAACTTATCTTGTACTTGAATAGTGAATGATTTATAGAGCAATTTTTTTTGTTCGCTCAAGTAAAAATAATATCTCAAAATATCCAGATGGGTTGGTAAATTAAGATCAGTCAAATCAGTAGACACACCAAAAACAGTAACATCATGCCTGGGTATATGACTCATTGGGTTTTCGATAGTTGTTGATGTTGTTATTGCTTCATCTTGCGGTGTAAAGGATGGTGGATTCATTGTAAACTTTTTGATTTGGAATGATTTTTTTTTTTTAAATATTTTTTTATCTGAAATTAGAACTTCACACTTTGAGTTCTTCACAACGACTTAATGCATTCACAAAAACTGTTGCGTTATATATGGTCTACGAGGTAATAAAAATGAAATGGTAATTTTAATTCTACCTGTAACCGATTTTGTTGTTAAAACTGCCCATTAAATACTTACATGTAAATTAAAAGTTAATCTGACCACAAAATCTGTTAAGCAAGTGCGCCTTTTATTACTTCTGGAAAATCCTTTATGATAATTTTATGCTCAATTCTACCTGTAACCGATTTTGTTGTCAAAACTGCCCATAAAATACTTACATGTAAATTAAACGTTAATCTGACCACAAATACTGTTAAGCAAGTGCGCCTTTTATTACTTCTGGAAAATCCTTTATGATAATTTTATGCTTTCTGTTAAGCAAGTGCGCCTTTTATTACTTCTGGAAAATCCTTTATGATAATTTTATGCTCAATTCTACCTGTAACCGATTTTGCTTAAGTAAGTTTACGACATGCAGCTGTGTCTTGTGGTGGCTTAAAAAACCCACACAACCTATTTTACGACCTGCAACAGAACGACACGTTCAATTGCTAGCTAGCGTTTCCAAACGAGTTATACCGGAAAATGTAGAGGCTGTTATGGCGACGACATAAGAGAGCCGTGCGAAATTGCCCAGACTTGAAAGCAAAAAAGACTTCAAACAGTAATTTTTTTTATTTCTTTTCTATTACTAAGTTAAATTATTTTTTTCATTTACATATGTTCTGACTAAATAAATTTCTAAAGAGAAAAAATAAATAAAATATTAAAAATAAATAAAATAAATAAAAAATAATAAAATAAAGTGCCAAAAATGGAGATTTTTTGAAATGTTTGTATGGGGAACCCCCCAGGGGAGTTCCAGGGGGGTGTGCCACGAGCATGGGTGGATCGGCCCTTCAAAGTTAGTGGGGGTCGGTCATACATTTGGACTCGATTGGGGCACTCTACATGGGTCAAAGTGGGATTTTTCAAAACTTGACCCTACGGGACAAAAGTCAACAGTTTCGGGGTAGTAGAATTCGTTTTAGAGGTATGGTTAATTCCGCAAAGTTTCTTATTTTGATCCCTAGAATACGATTTTCACTGAGCTTTGGGCGATTATTAAATCGACCCGCCCTAATGTATACTCATACATCTAAATATAATTAGATTCGAGTTTTAGTCTCATAAAATTAAACTAAATGTTACATTATTGTAAATGATTATATAAAAATATACACAATTTCATAGAAATTTAAGTCCATAAAAAAATATTAAGAAATATATTACTTTTTGGCGGTTTTCAAAAAAGTTCCCGTATAAACCTTTTTAAGTTTTAATATGCATTAGGGTGTCCCGAAAGTGGACAATTTCATGTAATAGTGCTCAAACGATGCGTATTATCCAGTTGATTATGGAAAAATAAAAAAAACTGAAAAACTGGAGCATATTTGTAGTTCGCAAAGTTTGTCCAAAATTTAAAAAATACACCACGAAGGCCGTTGGTAGCAACTATAAGTACCCGCAAAAAAAAAAGTTTCGCTTTTAACCATAAACAGCTCAATAAAACCAATCGTTTTACAGACTATAATATACAACCATCCGTCTTTAAATTCGGCAATATATTGTTTTGTATATTTTGCACTTTTTTTCAATTTAGTCCATCGTGAAGAATCACTCTTGATACCTAAGTACCTTCTCAAGACATGCTTAAAAAAAAAAATTATAAAATTTCACAAAAATTTTGCGTGCAAAATTTTTAAAATGCCTTTTTGAGTGTGAGCTGTTTACTCAGAGCATGTTTAAAAAAAAGCGAAAAAAATTATAAAATTTGTCAACGATTTTAAAAAGTTCATAAAAATTTTGCGTTTAAAATTTTTAAAATGTCATTTTGACTGAAAAATTTCTAAGAACATTTATTCTGAAAAATTTATACCAATTTCTTATAAGTTTTTGATGTACGAATCTCATTATTGGTGCGCTGACATCAACTTGGTATACCCTAAACTGTAAAATAAAGTTACTGTACTTAAAACTTAATTCTATTAAACGGCGCAAAAACTGTATGAGAAAAACTGCGAAATTTTAAAAATCGGAAAATTTGGGTTTTCATGTAAACCACCAAACATCGATATGGACATTACTTTTTAGTAAATGTATCTCCCAAGTCTAATGACTCCATTTTGTATTGGTTAGGATTTGGAGTTTAAACACTATGAGCTAACAAATAATATGAATGAAAAAACTTTTGTAAGTTTCAAGTAATTTTTTCATTTTTCGACTTTTAAACTGTCATCAATTATTTTGGTGAAGACGTTTCAACGTGGAGCTTTGGATGTCTTATCGTTTCGCTCAATTAAAAAAAAAAAACCTTGATAAATAAGACCCATCTTAAGTCAGTTTCAACAGGTGTCGAACATTTTTGTAACTACCCTATGGGGAACCGGTTCTGCGTGTGCCACAGGATCGGTCCCTTCGTGCCAGAGACCGGTCCTCTGCTAAACCCTGCCCTATGTAAACAACTGGCAACTTTAACATTGGCTTGTCACAGGAGGGGGTCATTTGTTCTGCTTTAAACCCCATAGTGGCATGCCACAGGACTAACCAAAGATGGGCATACCACAAGACTATCGCAAAAGGACATGTTGTATAAAATAAACGAAAACTAAACAGCTTCCAATGGGTAAAATTTTGGCCAACTGCCTTTTTCTTGTTAATAAGCATTCTGGTTAAGTGATATGTCCTCCCTTTACCAGTCACAGGATCGGTAGTTTTAGGACAATAGACACTGCTTAACCCACTTTAGTATTAAATTATACCAGTCCTGTGATAAGTCCTTCTTTAACCAATCAGTTGTAGGTCAATTGACTCCTCATTCCCCATAGGGTATTGATATGTATTTTGTTTTACATTTAAAAAATGTTTAATCAATCGTTTAGCCTTACTGCTGCGTAAGATGTACATATAAGTTTTATAAAAGCCCTATAATGTTGCGTAAGACGTATATATACGTCCACTCTACATAAGTGCAGCATATGTTTTTTTCATTTTGACGCAACCAGGTTTTTTTTTATTTTGACTACGCAATTAATTTATTGACTCAGGCAACTTCTGCTGTAAATATTTGTAGTTGTTTGATTAGTAATACAGTATCTTTATTTTTAAATGAAAAAACAATCATTTGTAATAGAAATTTCAGTTTTTACTACATTAGTAGTTCATTTAAAAAAAAAAAAAAAAACTACATCAAACTACTGTTCTATAAATTTACATTTATTTCATCAAATAAAACAAACAGATGTTAATACATTTTTTACTACATTTGTGGTTCATTTCTACTACACTTGTGGTTCATTTTATCAATATTAAAAAACAACTGACAATATTAGTTCAATTTAATGAAATGTTAGTCATCCTTTTTTCCAGGGGAAATTTAATTTGTTTTTAACTGCATTTTTAGTGGTCTTTACCAACATAATATTCTAAGTGAAAGAAGAAATATATAAATTTCTTTAAACATTATTTTCATATTCAATTTATTTTTCTTCTTTAAAGAGTTTTTTTTTAATAACTCATAATTATTTCCTTTTTTTCTATGATTCTTTATATACCAACAAATAGGATTTGTTTAAAAATGAAACAAAAAACTCTTGATAAAATTTTAGCAAAAAAAGTTGTTAATTTTTTTTTTTTAGATTTTTTTATTTTTGTTTTACTTCCTTTGTTCATTAGCATTTTTTTTTGTTGTTTTTGTTTTACAAAAACTTCAAATGTTTTGGTCATTTAGAAAAAACTTGGTAATTTTTTTCTATCACAATTTTCATCTCTTATGTTGTTATCTTAATTTAAGTTGTTAACCGGGCTAGAACGCCCGGTTTTCTATGTTTTTTGCTTTCTCAGAAATATGTTGATGTTTGAGCAACTTTTAACATTTTTATTTTGGCATTTTTGTTTTCAACATTACAAAAGTAAAGTGAACAAAAACCCTCAACAACATCTCATGTAGAATTTACATGCATATTTTATTTCTGTAAGGCATGTAAATTTTATATTTTTTTTATGGAACATAGACTTACTAACAAGGTTATAGATAAAAAGACACAGAATATACTAACTATACAAGACTTTTTCATATGTATATTATATCAAATTTATAAACATTATGGTGGCGCTTAATAGAAATTTCTTTGAACCGAAAGTGTTAAAATAAAAACAAAATGTGAAACAATTAAAAAAAAAATAATTTAGAGAAAAATTTGTCATGATCTAAAACCGAACAAATAAAATCTCACACATAAATTTATAGATCAACGATAAAATTCACTATTAAACCACTCACCAGGTACAGTGTAAAAATCGTTTAATGTATATGCTCGACATATGTATTAACAAAAAAAAAAAAAAAAAAACTTTAATGTTTGTTGATATGCTTTGCTTATGTAGAAGGATAGTATATGATGACATTAGAGAAAAGAACTGCCATTTAAAAGTTTTAACTGAAAGTTAAACTGGCAACTATGATAATGACTAGAGAAAAAACAAACACACTATAAATAGAAATCGTTCGTGGTAAATTTCATTCTAACTCAACACACAGAGTAATGTGGGATTTAACGTTACCCCAATTTCTTTAACGTGTGAGTTAAATAGAAGATATTTACGATTAACACTAAATGGCACGAAGAATGTTGATGAAGACCGTAGTGGGTCAGAAAATGCATTCCATTCATGCTAGTGTCTAATAACTTTTTCTGTGTTTTTTTCTAATAGTCAAAGTAAATTATCATATAAAAATTATAATTTTTCTGTTAATTTAGAGAAAAATTTGTCATGATCTAAAATCGAACAAATAAAATCTCACACATAAATTTATAGATCAGCGATAAAATTCACTATTAAAAAAATGATGTTCAAAAATTTTTTAAATTACTTTTTATATGCGATAAATGCTTACCCGATTAGAAAAGACTTATATGTGTGTCACTTTTCTATCGATATTACCATGGGAGATGCTCATCTGAGATAAGTCAACTTATTCCACGAGCCCGAGTTTTTATTCGTAATACTCGCTTATCTAGTAGAGCACATCCGTTTGTAGTTGATTGTCCTGTGTTTCGCACAACGCATTACAGAGAAAATTCGTTTTTTGGTCGAACGATTCGTATGTGGAACAAACTTCCCGCAGAAGTCTTCCCTGTTACTTACAATTTAGAAAAATTTAAATCAAATATCCACAAACACTACTCCCTCTTTCCTCCTTCCCATACCTTATTTTCCTGATCAATACAATGCACTGCATGAGTAGGGGGCATCCCCTGAGTATTGGTTAAATTATAAAAAAAAAATTCATTATATAAAATTTCATCCGAAAAATATCCCGATTAAATTGTATCAACTTACATCTAATTGTATTATATCAGATTTTCAATTTGAAATGCTGAAAATTTGTAGTTGATATTGAAAATTTTCATTTGCAATCAAAGAACTTATAAATTAATTAAAGATTTATTTTGAATTTTTAACCGATAGTTTGAATAGAAGTTAAGAACTTCCCGTTATTTACCATGTTACTTAAAATTTTTCCATTTAAAAATAGTTAATCACAATTTAATTTATAGTTTATATACAATTAGAAGTCATTTGATACAATTTTGTCCGAATTTGGTCCTCATCCAATTTTATTAAATTATACGTTGCTAGATCTTATTTCATATAATAAGATGGTCTATATATTACTTTAAATATAAATATCGTACGGTAATATTACGTCTTTTCTTAAAAACTCGCATATAACTTCTGATATGGTAAAACTATGATAAACATAAAATTTATTATAATTGTGAAAGGCGTGGTAGAGAAGAATGAGTGTATTTTCTAAAAATCATAACTACATTGCAAATTTTCAATTTTTCAATTTCGAAAATGACAAACGAGTTTGTCATTTTAATTTATCATTTGAGTTAGAAATAAAGAAAATTTTGAATAAATTAAAGTTTTCAATTTGAAATGCTGAACATTTGCAGTTGATATTGAAAATTTTAATTTGCAATCAAAAAACTTATAAATTAATTAAAGATTTACTATGAATTTTTAACCGATAGTTCGAATATTCAAATTGAAATTAAGGCTTTCGCGTTATTTACCATGTTACTTCCAATTTTTCCAATTAAAAATAGTTAATCACAATTTAATTTATAGTTTTTGCAAGTTCTAATGCAAAATTCCAAACTTATTCCGAAAACTTATTTAACAAATTGTGAAATATAATTTGTTGTAGGCTGATCCCTATACGGATTTCATTCTTGCCCAATGAAATCGTCAAGGGGCAATGGTCTTAGATCTTCTTGAGATATTTGTTTGGATAAATCACAAATTCAACGAGAATTTCTTGTAATCGTCTAGAAGCATGATTTAACATTTGAAATATAAAAAATAATAATTACCGAGCTTTTAATTTTAGAAAATTCTACACTTCAGATTCGATGTAAAAAAAATTTAATATAAAACCTCATATTATTATACGTAACATAGTATTAAGCGATATAAAACTATATATAAAATACTAATAATAATTAATATATACCATGTGTACCAAATCTACGGTAATATCAATCGGTATATATTTAGATATTAATATGTATGGGACCATATCAAAAATTTTCGAAAATCCAAATCCAAGATAAAATTATATATGATCATATGCGTCATCACATATATCCATAATAAGCTATATGTCTTTTATATAATATTATATTAAACAAGATATTCTTGTACATGAACGTTTTTACTAGGATAGATTTAATTTTGTAATACAGTCTTTATATCCTGTAGCATTTAAAAGATATTCCGTTTAAAAAATTACCGATCTCTTACACTGAAAATATTTTGGATGTAGTTTAATAGAAATGGCCCTGCTAATATTTTTTATAGGGGCATGCCAACTTCCGTTGACCAAGAATGTCTGATATACTACACTCAGGGAACTTCTGCTGTAAATATTAGTAGTTGTTTGAGTAGCAATACAGTGCCATTATTTTTCAGTGAAAAGCCAATCTTTTGTAGAAGAAATTTAATTTTTGAATACATTTGTAGTTTATTAAAAAAAAGAACAAACCGCATCAAATTACTATACTATGAATTTACATTTATTTTTATCAGGTTTTTTTTTGTTTTTAATTAAAAAAATAAAGCAAATAAGTGATTGCCATTTTTTTTACTACATTTGTGCTTAATTTTATCAACAGTAAAAAAACAAATGACTATGTTAGTTGAATTTAAAGAAATGTAAATCGTCCCTTTTGTCAGGGGAAATTTAATTTGTTTTTAACTGCATTTGCAGTGGTATTTACCTACACAATATTCTAAGTGTAGATTCCAAAAAAGTGCTACCCTATTATATATAATATGATTATCATTATGATATTGTATCCCAGTGTAAAAAAAGCATTATCATATAATTTGTTATATAAGTACATACTCGTATTTGGTAATGGCAAGTAATTACAATTGTCATTACAAATATCACTACTTTTATATGGTGATGTCGCGCAAAATAATGACATATTATTGTAAAATACCTTACAAAAACTAGAAAAATATGTGGTTACCTATATGCTTACCAGTATGGATAAAAATAATGCGTCTAAAAATAAATTTAAATAAAAAAACTAAATTTAATTGAAAAAAAAATGTATTTATTGAATTTTTTTTAATAAACGAATCCCCACACAGCATTCGAACCCGGGCCTCCAGGTTGTCAGTCAACCGATCTACCAACTGAGCTATCTTGATAGATAAAAACATAAAGGACTTGCCTGCACGAAATGTTGTTACTTTCAAGCTTACAAAAATGAAATATAAGTAATTATATATGTATATATATTAACTATAAGTGAAAAAATAAGGAGTCTAAAAATAGATTTTCAACAAATGTATAGACTTATAATTTTAAATAATGACAAAAATAAGTACTTTTGGGTAACGCATTATTTCTTGTATTGAAATAATGGGAAAATTAACTAGTTATTTGTGTTAAAGTAATATCATTACTGGTAGTGAAAAAAGTAATGACATGTCATTTCCGTTTCTGCACTGGGATAGTATATGTTAGAGCACTGCAGTTAAGGATACATAAGCCATTATGTTAGAAATAGTATAAATTAGTCTTTTATATTAAAATAGTGTCATGTTTTAATTATATTTTATATGAGTTTTAAAGATTTAAATTAACATCGCAATACAAATTTAACAAAATGTTTAAGCTTTAAATTAATACAATTTTACGAAATTGTCTATACGGTATGGAGTTTGTTAAATTTTCGAGGTGTCTATATATTCAGCTACATTTTTTGAACCCAACGACCGATTTAGCAAATATTTAGCAAAACAACCTCTAATTTACTAGAGTAACTGTGATTTCATCTTACAATATGTCAAAGCAGCAAAATTTCAAAATAAAAAAAAAAATAAAAATTTCACGATATCGAAATATAAAAATATTAAAACTCTTAAGGAGATTAACAAACATTTTAAATACAAATTAGCAAACCTTGCCTATTTCGTGACTGTAGTTGTTATTAACACAGACGGACTTTTAATCCGATATAACAATTACTAACAGATCAACCAAATCTGGTATACTACATTGTATTATAGCAGCATAAAGTGTACTAAAATATAATTTTATATCCAGAGTCAAAAAAAAAAAAAAAATATTTGAACTCCTTAAACAATGTTCGACAACTAGACTTAGGAGATACTTTCACTATAAAATTAATTTCTTTATCGCTGCTTGGTGAAAAGTTGTATGATTGATGGCAAGTGAAACCAAAATTTCACGATTTTTAAACTTTGTCAATAATGGGTTAATAGCTTTTTAGCATAGTAGCTTAAGGAGTATTAAAATAAAATTGTATATTTTATTTCATTCAATAATTTGCATGTTTAAGATCAATAATAAAACGAACAAAAACCATTTTGATTTTATCATTAAAGTGGTCTTAAAAAATCGTTTGTCATATAAATCAAATTTTTAATATACCCCGATGGAAAAAGTTCCGATATAGGTATATATAATCATATAATAGCTAATACGAAAATTGCATACATAACCTTATCTCATGAGAACCCATGGCATATTATCTGCTGTAATTTGATCCGAAAATGGGTCTATCTAATTTGATCTAGTTATATATAATTTGATCAAAATTGATATAACTTTATAAAATTCTTTGAAATTCCGCATAACTATTTTGTTTCACTTTGCTAGAATTTTTTTCTTGTTTCTACCATATCGCTCATTTACTTCAAGACTGTCATAAGTCAAAAAATACGATTTTTGAGTTAATGATGCATGATTTATTAGTTATATCATGCTTTATATTGTGTAAAAATTTCATATTAATATCATGTATACTTTTCAAGATAGAGGATAATATATGTTATTTTGTCTTTAAAGTGGGTGCAAAGAGTATATACTTCATAGAGAAACTGCGCTAGTCACTGGTCTCTCGATAATTAGCGAATTCGCACACAACTCTCACTAAGAGAAAAATACATTAAAATCCCCTATTTATAAAAAAACGTGACCAAATAAATTGAGCGTTATATATTTATATATAATTATCAAAGAATACATATTAGCTTTTTTTTACTTGTTTATGTTTTTTTGCTTTATTTGGATTTTCCCATGTTTAGAATTTAAATAACTTTTTCTTAAGATTTTTGGGCTTATTAGTGTAGAATTATTATTCTGTCAAAGTTTCAACTTGCTAATATTTCCACTAGAGCTAAAATCGAGTTTCAACTAAACTATTTGCTAATTCAAAGTTAAATTGAAATCGAACCTATTAAAGAAATTGTAGTAGCAATTAAAATAAGTTCTAACTATTTAATTGATTTAGTTTCAGCCAAAATAGTTAAAAACAAATGAAATTACACTTTTACAAAAAAACGACTTACATTTCAGTAAATTCAACTAACATTGTCATTTGGTTTTTACTGTTTAAAAAAATAACCACAATAAAATAAAAAAAAAAATAAAAAAAATAACCACAATTGCAGTTTTATTTTTTTTAAATAAAAAAAAACTACAGTATAAAGATTTTTTAAGAAAAAAAGATTCAAGATTTTCTGACTTAAAGTTCTTTTTTATACTTATGAAATATTATTTATTCTATAAATTTTGAACTTTTGTTTTTAAGTGTAGCTTTTCCAACCCGTGTCTATCGCTGTCTTCTAAAAAGCTGAACTGGGATTTTGAGAGTTTTGGTAAAAAATGTAAAAATTTTGTTAACTTTTAATTAAATAATTTTTAAGTTTATAAGTTATTTTAATTAAATTTTCAAGTCAAATTGAGTTTTTCAATATATTCTCTGCTTGATTAATACATAATTAACACATACTTTTAATTATTTAAAATGAAAAAACGAGCATTAAAAACAGCACTATTAATAGTTTTCTCGGTCCCAGTTTGCATATCATAAGACGGTTGAACGGGGCTTGAGGTGCTTGCAAACTATTTAGCTAAATACTAGTTGGCTTTTCTAAGAGTTTTTACTTTTACTTTATTCCAATATTCATGCGTTAAATACATTGAATTCGGCTTTTTTTGTCTTTTACGATAATTATATATAAAAGTGATAGATTTTTGTTAATTTTCACCATCTATGTTTGTATATAATTATATATGAAAGTGATAGAATTTTTATTTTGACTTATATATTTATATAGAATTATATGTGAAGCCATATATTATTATTTATAAAAGTGTTAGAATTTCTTTGGTTTTATTGTATAATATATACTTATATATGGTGTAGTGGTTAGCGCGTTGGACTGTTACACAGATGGTCCCGGGTTCGATTCCCGGTAACGACAACAATTTAGAAAAATAATATGTATGAGTTTTCTATCACTTATATGTATCGCTGCGCCCACCTTCGGTGTTCCCATAACACTTAACCCCACCGAAGTAAAATAATGAATCAGGGCTATGAAACAAAAATCTTCAATTAATTCGCCAACTCTACATCAGGTGGCGAGCAACAACTGTTCTAAGACTTATCATCTCGCGCAATTACAGTGTTGCCATGTTTGAAGCCCTTCATCTTTCACCACCTTTCATCTCTCCACTATCCCCTTTCCAAAGAAAGCAACACATTAATTAATAGGAAGAATTTCCTGAGTGTTGCTTTTCTTTATAAAAAAAAAAAAAAAAATATGACTATGTATAAACTTTTTTCGTCGGGTACATAATTCTTATTTATGAACATTAATCATAAATTCACTGACCCCTATACAAATATAATAAGAATTCTTTAAACAAAAAAAAAAAATATATATATAATTACATTAACATACAGTAGACGAATTCTGTTTTTTGTTACACACCAAAACATAATTTACAATCACAGAAAAATAATGTTTTAAAAAAAAGTATCACACAACAAAATAGTAAAAAAAAAATTCTCACAATTAGATGACGTGCTACATTATTTGTATGAACTTTTTTCTGTCGTTGTAAAACTTTTAAACAAAGGTGATGATGAGATACTCCAACACTCGGGTTTAGAAATAAATTGTAGCAAAAGAAGCTTATTAAAATCATTTGAAATCACACACACACACACACGTAGTTATGCGGTTTTTTAGTTTTTTGTTAGGGAGGGAAAAAAAACTAAAGTTACTCTTAACACGCAATATTCTACTTTAAAACAATAAGATGATATGTTTTATATACTCCATACATACCATAGAAGAATTTTTACATACACAAAACATAATTTGATTATGTTTTTTGGCGCACATATGAAAACATACATACACACACCTGAGAAAACAATGACTAATTTAGAGAAAAAACTATAGCAAAATTATATATGAGGCTTTTCAAGTTAACTGCCTCGTCGCTGAAAAAAGTATATCGAATCAAATAAAAACTGGAACAAAATGAAAAAATTTCCTAAAAATGGGCGACGTTGACGTAAATATTAGGGTATTCAATTTACTCGGGTTTGCTTTTGTTCGAGTAATCGAGTAACTCGATTTTGAGGTTTTTAATTTACTCGAGTAGGCGAGTAAGATTTTAAAATTGCTCGAATAACTCGAGTAACTCGAACAATTTTAATACTTTAATTCTATTTTCCAAAAACTCACATTTTTGTAAGTTTTTATATTTTATTAGTACTAATATAACTAAAATTAACAAATTAATTAAAAATTTTAGTAAAAAGTATATCTAAAAGAGAAAAACATTTGCTAAGATCATTTATTATTGCGACAGTTTTGTCTCAGTACACTCAAAGCAAAAGCGTTATTATAACAATGAAACTCTTTATAAATATGTTGAAATCTTCATTGATTTTCTTTCAATATAACTGGTTCATAAATATGTATTAAACTGTTTTATAAAACTATTTGTAAGGTGATCCGTTTTGTAATTTCACTCAGACTTGACACAGTTTTGTTATATTAGTGTGTTAGTACTAAACGAAAAAATAGGCCATTTTGTCCTATCATTTTGGGATTTTGAGATATGTAATTTTAAAGAATTATAATTAATTATAAAGAAGTTTTGAAACAACTTTCAAGAATATTTAAGAATATTTTCATCATATTAATGAAAACTTCATTACTTCTATATGTAAATTTTAATATGTGGAAATTTTGCGTAGGACCGCTATGAATTTAAATATAGGGCTTCTAAAATTGGCTTGTTACAACGACATAAAAGGGACCAACAAAAAGTTTTTAGTAAATGATATTTAAGAATTCCTTTTTGAAAATATAGTATTTATATGTAGTCTCTTTAGATCAAATGGCAACTAAATTAAAAAAAAAAAATGTTTGATCCCACTTTTAACCTTCAAATCCGCACCAATAATCTTAAACACCCCAGTCTTAGAACTTGTTTCTTTAAAAAATATCCAAGTTTCTTCAATATCGGAGTTTTTCGCATTAAGTTCTTCTTTTTTCGTAATATAATTTCTTTAACAGTGCTCACTTAATATAAAAATACAATTAACATTTAAATATTCACTATAACAGTCACATTATTTTATACAAAATATTAAAAAAATATAAAATAGTTCATATTTTTAAATTACTCGAGTTACTCGATTAATCGACCAAAATTGTTCGAGTTATTCTTTACTCGAAATTGGCCACTTCGAATTACTCGAACAATTGTTCGACATCATTTCATCGATTAATCGAGTAACGGTTAACCGATTGAATACCCTAGTAAATATTGAAACAGTCTTAAAGATTGACAAACTTTGCAATTTGTTATAACGGGTTTTTCAATAAGGACTTGAGAAATTTTTTTTTAAATAAAACTCAAACCATTTGAGATATTTCCAAAACTTTATTATCGACTATAAATACAATCAAAACACTTATGAATGAAACTCGACTTCGTTCATATGGCAACCGCGGGCACACATTTCTGCCGTAACGGCCGCTATTTCGCTTTAAATGTTGGCTCTGAGTTCTTCCAACGTCGTCGGCTTGTTGGCATAGACCAATGATTTGACGTAGCCCCAAAGAAAAAAGTCTAGAGGCGTTAAATCGCACGAACGAGGCGGCCGATTGACTGGTCCATTTCTTGAAATAACACGCTCACCAAACTTACTCTTCAATAAATCGATTGTAACGTGTGCTGTGGGGCTTGTGGCACCGTCCTGTTGAAACCACATGGCGTCCAAGTTCATGTTTTCCAATTCGGGCCAAAAATAATCGGTACACTCAGGGAAAAAAAGTGCGCTTTTTCCTTTTAATTGACTGTGAACTGAATAGGCCTGAAATCATCTTTTGTTGTTAAATTAAAAAGTATAGCTGATAAAAAAAATCTGACTTAATATCTGAAATCAGTGGCCTACAAACAATAACATACTTATTACATAAATAGAACAGCAGCAAACACTTACACATTAAAAAATGTTATTTTTGTATAGAAATCGCGATATTTATTAATTCAGTAAATTGTGAACAAAATCAAAAGTTGTGCACCGATTGCAACGAAATAAAGCTCATTTCATTCGAAATATATTTAACTAAATGTGTTTAGACCAAAACTGTGAATGAATTTTATGAATTTTTAAAGAACAAACTAATTTTTTTTTTTTTTAAATTGTTATTTTTTATTCAAAACTTCAACGATATCACTGAAACTACTATGAAAATTTTAAAACAATGTAAGCACGGCTTAAAGATAATATTGTTGGGGAGTTTCAGATTTTTTTCTAACTTAATAAGGTAAACCGTTTTCAAGTTAATCCAATATATGTAGCGGAACTGCCTTAATTTTGAAAATAACGGTATATCGCGAAAAGTCAAGCTGATAGAAGAAAACCAAGTGCAGATTTGGATTCAGCGTCCCAATAACCAGCATTCAGTTCTTAATCAACATAACCCTTGTTCCCTTGTGTAATTTTTCATCTTTTTAATAAAAGATTTTATAATTTTTTTGAAAAATTTAATTTAATGAAATAAAGGTCTTAGGAAATAATTCTGTGTATCTTAAAAAAATACATGAACAAAAAATTATACGAGGGCGGTCCCAAAATTAGCCGAGTATATAGTATAGTTTGAAAAAAAACTACTTTTGTGAAAAGTGGCAGCCTTATAAAACATATGTTTCAAGGCACCACGTTGTTTGGTTAACATTATGTTATTCAGTACTTCCATTTGACAGGGGTCAGTCCAACCAATATTAAAGCCGGGCTAAATTCGACTCTGGGGGAGTCTGTTCCTTTATTTACGACTATAAAATATTGGGTGGCAGAAATTAATCGAGGCCGTACGAGCTGCTCACAATAGAGCAGAACCAGCGTCGTGTAAATGTTTCAATAACGTGTTTGGCCATAAAGCCGAGTTTTTGCGTCGATTCGTAACCATGTATGAGACATGGGTCCACTACTTCAAACCTGAGACAGAGGAACAGTCAAAGCAGTGGACTGGAATGGGAGAATCGTGTTCAAAGAATGCGAAGACCGTTTCATCTGTAGAGATGGTCATGGCGTATGTTTTTTGGGATGTGGATGTGATCATTTTTATTGATCAACTTCAAAAAGGAAAAACATTAAACGGCGAGTATTAACTTATTGCAGCGTTTAAGTGATGAACTTAAGGAAAAAAAGGACGCATTTAGGAAAAAATTAAAAGGTTGGTTAATTAAGACAATTCACCAGTTCACACATCCACTATTGCGATTTCCAAAATCAATGAATTAAAGTTCGAATTGCTTCATCACGCACCTTATTCGCCAGATTTAGCTCACTCGGATTATTTTCTATTTCCAAACTTGAAAAAAAACGGCTCGGTGGTAAAAGATATGCCAACAATGTAAAGGTGGAGTCTGGGGTTGATGGCTACTTTAAGGAGCTATAAACAGGGTATTAAAGCTATTGAATATTGCTGTAAAAGGTGTATCGAGCTTAAAGAAGATTATTTGAGAAATAAAGAAAAATTTTCTCCAAATTTGTAATATTTTCTTTGTTAGGTCGGCTAATTTTGGAACCGCCCTCGTACGTAGGAAAAGATTTTATGTCTTAATCTAATCCATTATTTATCAAATGTGTAACAGCCCACAAAAACGACATAAAATAGAAAAAACCTCATAGTGCTCTTAAGAAAGTAGTTTTTTTTTTTTTTATTTTATAAAAGATTATTTTGCATGACAACTATCTGTCTCTTTTCTTAATATATATTCACTAATTGTTTATGGTAGAATTTGATGTTATAAACACACACATAGAGCAAAATACTCACAATCACACCTATACCACGATTAACGCGAAATAAAAGTTTTTATATATGATAAAATTTTCGATAAATTTGGCTATGAGCACACGCCAAAAATTCGTACAAAACTATGAACTGTTGGTAATTTGCTCAAACAAAATCCAACTTTCAAAAAAATTAATTAATTTTTTGGATCTAATTGGATCCACTTAGATCCAATGAGATCTAAATTAATACCATGGGATATTTTGGGATCTACCAGAATCTTAATTAGATATTATTTAATCCCCAACTTTGAGATAAGTTTATCTAATTTAATTCAGAAACATTTTTGAGAGATCTGGTTTTATATAATTTGAGATGAACTTGGTTAAGATTAAATAGCGGTCTATGTTAAATGAGATATGATTTTATATTCGAGATGTGATTTTTTTTTGCTGTTAATCGTGTCTTAGGTGTAAACACAATTATACAATACACTTGTATATTAAACTATATAATACAGTTAAGAAATAAAAAATATTTGTGTGTATATGTGTATTACTCGGTCGGGATATTTTGTATATGGATGTGTGTTGTTAAGTATAATAAAAAGTATCCCATTGTAGAGTTTTACTAATATTTACTAATGTTATACACAATTGTTCATTATAAATGTATGTGTGCATGATAAAAGTATGTGGAGGACATATTAGGAGGACATTTGTTTTAAAATATTTAAAAACTCAAAACTGTGAAACGAAAAGTAGTTTCTCATAGAGTTAGATTCTGTATAATGAAATCAAGATATAGTTCAAGAATATTCATGGATAAGTTCCAAATTTATGACTTATTATGTGAAACAAAATATAGGAATTTATATACCAAACTAAATAAAGTAAATCAAACCATAAAACCTTAATCGATGTAATTTTTTTTTTTTTTTTTTTTAAGAGAAGCAACACTCGGGAAATTCTTCCTATTAATTAATGTGTTGCTTTCTTTGGAAAGGGGATAGTGGAGAGATGAAAGGTGGTGAAAGAGATGAAAGGTGGCTTCAAACATGGCAACACTGTAATTGCGCGAGATGATAAGTCTTAGAACAGATGTTGGTCGCCACCTGATGTAGAGTTGGCGAATTTATTGAAGCTTTTTGTTTCATAGCCCTGATTCATTATTTTACTTCGGTGGGGTTAAGTGCTATGGGAACACCGAAGGTGGGCGCAGCGATACATATAAGTGATAGAAAACTCATACATATTATTTTTCTAAATTGATGATGTCGTCACCGGTAATCGAACCCGGGACCATCTGTGCAACAGTCCAACGCGCTAACCATTACACCACAACGCCCGCAATTTCATTATTTTGATCCTTTGCTAACCTAATTCCACAAATAAGCTTCACACTATTGTCTACATATCAGTGTATTAGTGTTTATAACATTATATATTGTGTGCATGTCTATGGAAAAGTTTTGTGACAATGATTAAATGCTTGATGTTCTAAAAGATGCTTTTTATTATGAAAAACTACTGTCTAAAACTAACTACTACCCTTAAACTAAGCCAACAAAAAAAAAAAAACGTAGTAAACTATTAGGAACCTAAATAAATTGTATTATTTTATATAATGATTAGAAGTGATGTTGATGATTATAGTGTGGTTTTTCCTTATATTTGAAATAATGCTGATAATGATTACGATGGTAGTGAGGTTTTCATTTTAGAAGTTGTACAATTTGTAAAATTGTTAAATACATAGTAAAATTTTCATTTATATTGATTGAGGTTATAAAATGAATAAATGTTAGCTTTTTCATTTTGATGACAAATGCTTTGTGGGTGTAATGATTAAACGAAAATATAACATTTGTTTTGCGATAAAATAGAATTTTAATGAACTTTAATATGATTAACCCTTTTCTTTTTTGGGTGGACATTTTTTGGCAATGACATTCAAAAGTCGGAGAAATTGAAAACTTACTTAGAAAAGTAGTATTAATAGTAATAAAAATATATATGTATAATACTACTTCAGATATAATTATATATTATTACATGATGTAGATATAATTATGTAACATTTCAAATATGACGCAAGATTAATAATTAAATTTGAGATATGATTAAATATGGTCCAGCATCATTAATATTTTCTATGCGTCTAAGCTATGATTATGTATTGTTATATATAACCCCATACATGATTATATATTAGAGCGACTCACCAAAAAAAGTGCTCGATGTACCCTCCTAAAAATGAACCTTAGACTTTTTTAAGATGACATTTAAAATATTTCGGCTCCAGCTTTGACCTCTCGTGAGCTGGACCATTTTGAAAAAGGGTCCATTTTTGCATGTTTTGTTAATTTAACCTCCTCGTTCCTCATGTGCAGCCTACTGGACATTTTTCAAACGTTTGCAGACGTGTTTTCAAAAATTATTTTTAATTTTATGACCATTTGTACAGCTAACTGAACATGTTTTTTGTACTAAAAACCAGTTTTTTTTTTTTGCAAGCTGGTCACTCTAAAAAATTTTGCTTTATATTTGTGATCAGGTGATCGTATAACACGTTTTTTAAAGCACTTAACCATTTTAATTAAATTTTTGCAATTGTGATATATAAAAATTAAAAAAATATATATAATTTTATTGTTAACAGTTCAATAAACAAGTTAAAGTACATAAATTTTCAATAACTTTATTGTTAGACCCTTATTTTAGCATTTTTTTACATGTCCAGCCCGCTGCACATTTGTTACCTATTACAAAAATAATGGCACGTTTTTTATTTCACTTAGTTACAAATGTCCAGCCGGCTGCACCTGCAGTATCTTAGAATCGCTTCACTTAGTTACAAATGTCCAGCCGGCTGCACCTGCAGTATCTTAGAATCGCTTCGTCCTTTATGTCCTTGAACAATTTTTTTTTTCTATTGTTTCTCTCAGAAGCATAAAACAAAAATTTTTGAAGACTTCTGACGCTAGATTTTTCCTCGGGACTGAGGAGGTTAAGAATCTGTTTAATTACCAACATATACAATATGGGTATCATAAGGAAGTTTTTTTTAAGGCGCGTCCAACTGTATATACAATTTGTCTAATAACGATCATCCATGTCCTTTTTTTTAAGGATATTCTGTAAAAAAAAAAAACGGTTTTTGAATTTGTTGTTCGGGGTTGTTTGTAATAAAAATGCCGAATTAACATATTTTAATCTTTAGTCAATTTAATTAAATACGGGTCTCAGCTTTTTTTGAAATTCGTGCTAGTTCGCGTTTTGAAAAAAATGCAATGGGGTGGTAACTCTTCGTTTTAAATAGGGCAATATGGGTATCAAATTTGTTCTTTTGCCAAGTACATCATCTTTGTATGTAAATAATTTAGATTTTTGCAAATTAGATACATTTTACACGGTGCTCTGGAATATATATAAATGCAATTTTGTGGTAACTCTAATATGATAGCAGATTTAGTTTCTAGATCATGTATGGATAAAAATAGGACTAAAGAAAGAAAAAAAAAAATGATCCACGACTTTTTGGCGGCATATTCTTTTTTTAATTTGCGAAAAAAATATGCCGCCAAAAATTCGTGGATAATTTTTATTTTTTTTTCTTTAGTCCTATTTTCATCCATACATGATCTAGAAACTGTGAAATGCTTGTAAATTGTAGTTTTTCAAATAAGAATTCTTTAAAAACAAAAATTCAAAATTACAAAAAAATCAACAAAAGGGGTGCTTGGATTTACAAATAATCATTGTTGGTGCCATTTTAAAACACCTTTTTTGTATTTACAAAAATACTCTATGAAACTTGTTTAATATTACAAACAGAATTTTGTAGTTTATTTCTGCGTAGGATAGATTTGAGAAGTACTTTTTCTTTGATAACCAATTTGTATATATTTTCTTTGAAACCCCTTGTCGGTTAAACGCAAAAAATCAAAAATTTTGTCAGATTTGACCCCACATTTGAAACACGAAACATGCACTCAGGGAACTTCTGCTTTAAAAATATGTAGTTGTTTGCGTTGTAATTCAGTTTCATTATTTTTAATGTAAATGTCAGTCATTTGTAGAACAAAGTAAAGTTTTTACAAACCTTGTAGTTCATTTAAAAAAACAACCCACATCAAATGACTGTTTTCTGATTTTACATTCATTTTTTTAAAGTTGTTTTTTGTTATTAAAAAAAAAAAAAATAAAATAAATGTTTGTTTATTTTTTACTACCATGTGGTTCATTTTTACTACAATTGTAAGTCATTTTTTGAACATTAAAAAACAAATGACAATGTTATTTGAATTTACAGTTATGTAAGTCGTCCTTTATTTAAATGAAATTTCATTTGTTTTCAACTACATTTGCAGTGGTCTTTACCTACATAGTCTAAGTGTGTGATTGCTGGCCAAACTAATTGTTTGTTCCATATTTGTTAATCCCTTACAACTTATTTAACCATGCTTAAGATCTGTATGTTACAACACTGTGCAGTTTCCATGTGAGTGATATTTCTATTTTTGGGGGACCTTTATTTGGGCACTAGGTCTAAAAATGTATCGATTCTAACCCAAATCAATAGACTTAGTTCTTCGACCCATGTGAGCCAACTTACTTAAACTTCATTAAAATATATTTAATAAAACATGGAATGATTCTAGCCAAAATCATTAGGTGCTTTTTAGCCCTTATAAGCCGTTGTACCATTAGCAAAAGGGTGCAATTAAGCATAATTTGAGAGGCTCTTATAAGGGCACTACACTGAGAAAATTAACTGTATGATCATAAAAAATGTTTACACTGAAATTCGTTCATTGAAACTTTTTATTAAGTAAATGCTAGCTTTCATAAAATTTTATGAAAAATGTAGTTTTATTTATAAAGAAATTTAAAATACTAGTTCCATAAAAAGAATGAATATTTAAATTTTAAGAAAATTTTCGTTGATTTTGTGAAGAAAAGTTTCATTGATTTACTAAAAAATTCTCATTATTTTCCGTCCAACAAACTTATTTCTGTGTGGGTCTAAACATAAACTGAATCTAACCAAAATCAATAGGCATTGTTCCATGTGTGCCAGTTTATCAGTATTTCATTCAAATCTATATATATATATATTTACGACCTTTAGCGTGCGATCAAACATAGTACCTAATTTTTAGTGAACCTTTATATGGGCAAACCGTAAAAGTTGCGTTCTCATGCACCTTGATTAACTCAGATTATCTTTAGTCAGTTTTGTATATTTTTATCTCATATGAAACTCAAGTTTTATTTAATCGCCACTAGGTTTTTTTTAAACATTTTCTTTGATCGTGTAAGGGGAGCTCAATACTTATGTGAATGGTCTCCGAAGAGATCTTTAAACTGAATTTAAAATCTTTTTTTTTTTACGTTAAAAGAAATCTTTTTTCATTTAATTTATTGTTAAGAATTTAAATAAGAAATATGTTAACTTTATTGTAATAAAACAGACATGGGAAATGCTTTCATGGAATGTTACATATTACAAACTTTTTTAAGAGCTTTAAAATATACCAAGCAACATAACAAACACCAAGAACGAAAAGTATAAGGCACTCAAAAACTGTATTTAATTAAATTAATTTTGAAATGCCCTAGGGAGCATGAGTAAAGTAAGAAACCGAAGTTTTAAAAAGAAATTTTCTCCAAAATATATTATTTATATAATCTCTATGAAATGGACATTTAAAACGAAACTAAAAGTAGAAATGATTAATAATTACAGTTAAAATAACAGCAATTGTTATTAAAAGGGCGGTAAGAGTAATTTTCATAAAAAATACTAAAAATTGAGGTGATTTATAACTACTAAAAAAACCAGCACAAATGAAGCAAAAACAGCCGTTAAAAATGGTCAAACTAACTAATGAAGAAATTATTAAAAATGACAGTTAAAACAACTACAGTATTTTTCATAAAGCATTATTTTTCATAAAAATTACTTAAAATTAAGTAATTTTTACTATTACAAAAAAACAACTACAAATGTAGTAAAAAAAACCGTTAAAAATTTTCAAAATAACTTACATAGAAATTACTAAAAAATTGCAGTTAAAATAACTACAAATATACATAAAAAGACAATGAAAGTATTTTCCATTAAAATCACTTAAATTGTTGCTACTAAAAAAAAAACAACTACAAATGTAGTTAAAATAAACGTTAACACAGAAAAACATACATTACCAGAGGCTGAGTTAAGCGATAGTTTAAAATACAACATTTTATTGCTTCAAATTTTATACAGATTTATATTATGTACCATCCCCAGCAAAACCACACATTACCAAATCATGGGTAAAGTAATGTATAGCCATAGGGCTTCACGCATTACATTACACCTTACTTTACTGATGAACTCTACAGGCGATGAGCATACAAATAAAGGGTGCACTCATTACCTTGTAGGGGGTTAAGTAACTGGTTACTTATATGGTTACATGGTGGGCAAAAGTAATGGGTCTATAAATAGATTTTCATAAAAAAAAAATGCTTAAACAAATTTTTTTACAGATATTTTTTTTTTAATTAAGTAAATAACTTTTTTTGTGTTTTTTATTAAATAAATAACGTGGTCATGCTGGGATTCGTATTTATTTAACAATTAGTTAGGCGAGAAGTCTAGCAACTGAGCTATCGATACATATAATATTTTATTGCTTAAAATGTAAATGAGTTGTTGTGCTTCGTGTTTTCGTTCGTGATATCAAAAATATACAAATTATCCTCATGCTTACAAAAAATCACAAAGTAATGTGTCTATAAATAGATTTTCAAAAATATATATTAATAATAACTTTACGTTTATAATTCATGCATTATGTAATTGATGATTGGTAAGTCATTATTTTATATTTTGCTGTAATGTAAAATGTAATGAGGTATCATTACAAGGTAATCCATGAGTGTTCAATTATTGGTAACTCCCCAGCAAAAAATTTCCAAAAAGGTAAGCGGGTTTGTAATCAAGCATTTTGGGCAGAACGCATTCCTTACTAGATTACCTACTCGATTCTTTTAACAGGGCGTGAGACTAAAATAATTGATTCTTTAGAATTGATTATTTTTTTTACCGAAGAACCATTTACTTTATATTTTTAAGAACTACATACATTTTTTAATAAAGAAATAGTTCCATTGTAAAACTACGAAGTACTTACACAAAAAAAAAAAATAAATAAATAGTTCCCTAGAAAAAATAAGAAGTACTTACATTTAAAAAAAAGGAAGTAGTTCCATAAGTAAATTCAACTTTTACTCACACGTGATTCTCCTAGGTCACTCAAATATAACGATCAAAACTCATACGGAAATAAAATCCTAAAAAGTGAAACATCGAATTGTTATGATAACATGGGTTTGTCATAATTTTGGAGCTATAAACCACGAAAATATAAATTTTTCAAAAAACAAAGAACAATTCAAAATTGAAAACCAAAAATATGACTCACGCACAATCACCCTCGAAAACTTTTTTTACACTCACTCACGATAACGTCAGTAATTTCAACTTCCACTCACAATTTTCTGCACACGTGCGCTTCCCTAATTTATACCTAACCACAGTTTAACAAAATTTAGGCAACATGCAATTTCTGTTTTTATTTTCCTGCAAATAAAAATATGTTTGAAAAAATATATGAGATAAATTCTTTAAAATTGTATAACTTCTTTTTTCAAAATTAGGAACTACTTCCAATAACGTCCTTTTATTACTTCTTGAGTACAAAAATACATTAAATAACATTGTTATTTTCTTTCAAGTAAATAATTACTTTGATATTGAGTTTATGCTTTCTGGTTTAAATTTAAAGAATTGATTACAATACTACGTGCTTTTTTGACTCTATCGTTGGAATGAGTTAGGTATTGCAGTTACTAAATTTGGCAATGAGATATGTAAGCAAGTGTGGACATCACCTTCTTTTTGGAATGTGTAATTTTTTCCTGGGTCATTACTTCTTGTTGGAAAATAATGATACAGGTAAGGAGTACACATTACAAGGTAATGCATTACTTTATCGCACCCATTACCAAAGTTTTGCTGGGTCTTATATAAAAGTTAAGCGTTTAATATAATTTTCTTTTATTTTTTCGGTATGCCTGTTGTAAGTTTTCTGTCCACTTGCTGGAAATAGATTTGAGACCTGTTTTTTTTTGGAAATTTCGATTGTTTGTTTGTTCGATACTATTCCGGGACGTCTCTAAGAAGCTATGAAAAATCCTGAAATACATTACTTTTTTCGTCCATAATACAACATTGAAATTATGGAAAAAAAAAAATCTTTTTTAGTTTTTTGCTCGTTTTTCGGCTTCAGCATTCTTCTTAGCATTCCAATCCGGAACTTTTTGGAATTTAAATCTACTAAGTGTAACAATTTTTTTATCTTAGCGCACAAAATGTTGCGAACATTCCACACGTCGTGCTAATTCGCTTCCAGAAATCTTTGGATCAGCTCTCAAAATCTTTTCCACATTTTGGCCTTTGTTTTACCAGTTTTAGATTTTGTGCCAATTTTTAGATATTTGTTAAACTGTACTACAACATTTAAAACAAACTGACTAAACATGTGTAACTGTTTTGTAATTTTTTTGAAAGTCCAACTTGGATTATTTCGAAAAGTTTAAATAACTTTTTTAAGCACTTGCTTTTGCTTATTTATTGTGAACTAACTATGCAACTGATTTTGACAAATCAAAAAAATTTTATTATCTGCCACATTTTTAAAAAATAATCTGAAGAATAAAAATATTTTAATCAATCACAAAAAAAGTTGTGAAAAATGTGTGTTTACGTTTAGTTGGGCACACACTGTATATAATTGCTGAATTGTAAAAACTATTGCAGATGTAGTAAAAATAACTAATCAAAATCTACATACTGTAATGCAGTTAAAATAACAACCAATACATAAATTACCTTAGATTTTCTTTGCCAACGTAAGTTTTTATTTTCCATATGCAAGAAAAAGCTTTCAGGATTCACTTTTAGCAACTCTTTGCTAATTTTTGCTAGCACATTGTTTCTTTTTATTCTATTTTAGAATTTTGTATACTTTCTGACCACAGTCTTGTAAATATCAGAGGAGGAAAAAACTTGAACAAAGCAGAGCAGCAACAAGAAAATTTTCCCACAACATGATTATTTGCAATAAAAAAAAAAAAACTTAAGTTAAACTTAAAAAAAAAAGAATAAAACATCAAATTTTTCTGCTTGGTTGCATGTGAATATTAAGTATAAAAAAAAACTATATAAATTTACGATAAAAACCATATGTTATTTGTTAGTTTATAAAAGAAAAAGGATTACAAAAAGTTTGTTTTAAAGTCAAAAAATAAAACTTAAAAGTAAGAGATAAAAATAATAAAGACTTCTTCAGATATAACAATTACATTATTAAATATAAGGAAAAACCCTAGAGGAAAAATAAATTTTAAAAATTCAAGTTTTTACAAAATGTAAAGTTTAGTTAGCAAAACGTAGCATAACCCTATAAATGTAACAATTTTATATTTGTAGTCATTTTAATATTCTGCCATAATTAAATTTTTCTAAATATTCAACAGCCTTCACAAGTGTTTACCAACCAACCCACTTGTAAAGTTTTATAAAGCGTATGCTAAATATTCCCACTTCATTTAATATATTTCTATCATAATTGCAGTTAATTTTTAGAATTTTATGTGTGAAATTATAATTTTATATATTTATAAATAATTTGTAAGTTTTTTTTTATTCTGTTTTGATTGTGAGCCCATTTAGACACTCTTTACATTTATTTCGAATATAGTTTTGAATATGCTTATGTTGGTTGGTTGGTTTGTTGGTTATTTCGTTTATTTATTAATTGCTAAAAACCTAAATGCATTTAGTTTAGTTTATCCAAACTAATGAGCAATTTACAAAATTTATATATAAATTTTAATTACATGCCTTCTATGCCATGCATAAAATGTTGTTATGTTACACTCAGGCAACTAAGTAGATAAACTCAATCAAAAATTACTGTTAAAATCACTGCATTTGAAGTTAAATCAACTGTAATGTGTTGTTATTTGTAACTATTAGCTGCTTAAATGACTAAAACTTTTACCGATTTGTTTTATAAAAAACGACTTTATTTGTTTTCTGATAAATTACTCACTTGAAATGAATTACACCAAAAGTCACTTTTTTATTTAGTTTTTGACAGACAAAATAACTGCATTTGCAGTTGAAAAGATTTAAATTACATTTTTTTTTATAAATAAAGAGAAGCAACACTCAGGAAATTCTTCCTATTAATTAATATGTTGCTTTCTTTGGAAAGGGGATAGTGGAGAGATGAAAGTTGGTGAAAGATGAAGGGCTTCGAACATGGCAACACTGTAATTGCGCGAGGTGATAAGTCTTAGAACAGTTGTTGCTCGCCACCGGATAGAGAGTTTTCGAACTTATTGAAGCTTTCTGTTTCATAGCCCTGATTCATTATTTTTTTCTATGGGAACACCGAAGTGGGTGCAGCGATACATATAAGTGATAGAAAACTCATACATATTATTTTTCTAAATTGATGTTGTCGTCACCGGGAATCGAACCCGAGACCATCTGTTTAACAGTCCAACGCCCTAACCATTACACCACAACGCCCACTATTATGCATTCAAATCAATGCTAAATATCAACAGACAAATGTAATAAAATTAATGCAAATTAAAATGGCAAACATAAAAACAACTAGAAATGTAGTTAAATTAACATGCATACAAATTATGGCAAGCATGTAAAAACTTCTATTTTTGTTACTTAAACTTGCTGCTAAAATTACTAAAACTTTTAACGATTTGTTATAAAAAAAACTACATTTTTTTTATAAATTACTCACTTGAAATTATTTACACTAAATTCACTTTTGACTATAATTTTATTTCTCTAACATTTTTGCCGTAGAGCTGTCACCAAATAGGTTTTTATCGATTGCAGGTAGAATTTTGATGTATATAAAAACAAAAAACTACTAAAATTGTAAAAAAATTTACTTCAGCCAAAGTAAAAACTAAAATTGTTTTTATTTAAAAATAACATTTTTAGTCTTCTAAGTTTAGTAACGTCATGATGCTTGTTAGGAAAAGACGCTAGCCACGTGTATGATTACTAAGAAGACAAGAATGAAACAAAATTGATGATTAATACGTTGTTTGTTTTAAACTCTGCCTATTCTAAACTTCGGGTTCTGATGAGATCTTTAGCCAGGTCGTAATAGTAGTATCAACCTAGCTAATATGCTTGATTTGCTTTATTTTTTAAATATATGAAGGTTGAAAACTGGTTATAAATTAAAAATAACATCAAAATAATCTCGATGCATGTAAAAACAAAAAACTAATAAAACTGTAAAAAATATTACTTGAGCCAGATTAAAAAATAAAATTTTGTTTATTTAAATAGAACATTTTTGGTCTTCAAAGTTTAGTAGCGTCATGATGCTTGCCACGTGTTTGATTACTAAGAAGAAGACAAGAATGGAGCAAAATTGCTGATTAATAGGTTTTTTGTTAAAGATCTGCCTATTCTGGAGACTTTAGCTTTTCTTAAACTTCGGTGTCTGATGAGATCTTTAGCCAGATCGAAATACTATTATCAACCTAGCTACTATGTTTGATTTGCTTTATTTTTGTAAATATTTGGAGGTTGAAAGCTCGTTATAAATTAAAAATAACATAAAAATAATCTAGAAGGTTTTTAAAACAAAAAACTAATTAAACTGTAAATATGTTTTCGATTTAAAAACTATTTTTGTATAAAATAAAATGCATAATAAATTCAACTCTCACGTTTATGTGACTGTTTCCTTTTTGACTAAAGAAACAAGAGAAGCACATGTGCTAATTATTCACTTCAAAATTAAAAAAAAAGATCGATACTAAATATTCAATCAAAAGAACACAAACACATGAAAATTATGGTTTTGCCAGTTGTGTGTTAAATGAATTAAAAATAACATTAATTAAATAGTTTTAATTTGTCGACCTTTTTGTTGTAATTAAGTTTAAATAACTTTATTTATAAATTTAACTAAAATGCAGTAGATTTTATATATGACTTAAAAAAGCAACTGTCAGAAATATTTAAAGGTCTTTCAAAAAAAAAAAAAAAAAAAAACTGCAATTGCAGTTAAAATAAATACAGCAGATTTACTGCGAAGATAAATAATTTGTCCTGTAATAACTGCACAACTTTTCTGGGTGTTTATAAAGAAATATGTTATAATAAATTTACCATAATTATTTGCGTAATTTGTTTTAAATACCTAAAAATGTCATATATATGCTATCGTTATTTGAATAACATACAAAAAAAACCTATAAAATATGTGATTTATCAAATCATCAAGTTTTTGTATTCATGTACTTCATTGAAACTTATTTCAACAACCACTAAGAGTCCTTTAAAGTATGCCTTAATATTTTTGTTAAATCGAGCTCAAAAGTATGCAATTAAAAAAATTCTAGGAAAATATGTTGGTCTTATTAAAACAGAAAAGTTAAGTATATATTTTGTACTAGTCTACGGGACATGGAAAGTCAATTGCCCTCAAAGGACCTATCTTGTGATAGCCCGATGAAAAAAGTTCCGATAAAGGTATATATAATTATATATAGTCATATATATAATTCATTATCACATCATATATTTGATATAATTTCATAAAATTCTTTGGAAATCCGCTCTATTATTCTGTTTTACATTCCAAATAATAATCAAAATTTAAGTATAAATCAATGGATGGAAAAATTATACGGTATTTCAATTTGCCTAATATGTGATGCAATTATATTTAAAAGTGATTGCATTTAGTTCTTGTTTCTAACATATATGTTTATATATAAAATTATCGAAGAAGATAAATTAGTTTTTTTTTACTTTTGCTTTGGATTTTCCAATTCTGGGCGTTAGAAAAGTTTTTTCTCAAGATTTTTGGACTTTTCATTGCATTTTTTAAATTTTCTGACTTGAAGTTATTTTTTTACACACAAAACAATATTTATTTATTGTATTGTGTGAACTTTTTTGATAGACATCTTCTTTTTAATTTTAACACACATTATATATAATGCCATATATTATTATATATAATAGTGGTAGAATTTGTTTGGTTTTATTGTATCATATATACTTATATATATTTATACATAGAAGTACATATGACCTCATATTTAGCTATATCAAGTATATATGATGAGGTAGAAAAGATCATCTTATTTGAGATATAACGATATATGATGAGATAAAGCGATGTTTAAAAAATGTTTGTAAAAATAAATATGAGATGTAAATGTATATCGTTACATATGGCCTCATATGTAGTTATATATATGTAATTATATCAAGGTATATATGACTAGATATAAACATTTTTCGTCGGGAGGTCAATCCGGACCATATGAATATACATAAACTATAATTTTCAGCGTTAGTTTCTTAAACAGTGTTTCTTATATTTTTTGGTAGTTTTTTGTTCTTTCTTTTGAATGTGAACTCACGCACACACAATATAAATCTGCTGTTAGCCAGCGAATATGCAAAGACAACATTAGTTCAGGCGGTAAAGCGTTTGTCTTGTAAACAGATCATTCTATGATCAAGCTCTGCTGACTCCACGTAAATTTTTGTAATTAGTTTCTTAAACAGTGTTTCTTATATTTTTTGGTATTTTTTGTTCTTTCTTTTGAATTTAAACTCATACACACACACAATATAAATCTGCTGTTAGCCAGCGAATATGCTATTACAACATTAGTTTAGGCTTTAAAGCGTTTGCCTTGTAAACAGATCATTCTATGATCAAGTTCTGCTGACTCCACGTAAATTTTTTTAATTATTTTTTTAGACACATCGCGTAACACATCCCAAGTTGTCTGAAATGTGTCAAATGATCCCCATAAGATAACTCCACGTTAAAGGACTCGGTCGTTTTCAAATAAAAATCAATTTGGGTAAAATGTGTCAACTGACCCCCTCCATGACAATGTCATGTTATCCAGTACCTTACATATAAAAATCTATTTTTAGACTCATCACTTAACACGTCACAAGGTGTGTAAAATATGTCACATTATCCCCCTCTATGACAAAGCCATGATAAAGTGACCGGTAGTTTTTATACAAACATCTTTTTTTAGACGTGTCACATAACACGCCACCAGATTTCTTAACTATATTTATTGAGCCCCTCATATGACGACGCCATGTTAAAGTGACTGGTCCTCTTAATATAATAATCTATTTTTAGACTCATGACTCAACACGGCAAGGTGCTTAAAATGTTTCAATTAAACCCCTCCAGTGGCTACGTCAATTTTAAGTGACCGGTTCTTTTCGTATTCAAATTTATTTTTCGACACGTCAACTAACACATCACAAGGTGTCTTAAATGTGTCCATTAAACCCATTCTATGACAAAGCCCTTTAAAGTGGATCTAAAGTCTAACCTAGGATCGGTACCTGACAACGTGGGACCCGTTTTGCGTATTATCTGGTAGTAGTTATTTTCCCCTTAGAGTTGTTAGTAATTCAAGTAATTTAATAAAATTGTTTAAAATAAGTTTTATCAGCATCTTTTCCTTATATATTTTTTATTTTAAATTTTTAAAACTTTTTTTATATTTTACTTATTTAAATTGCATTTGTAGCTTTTACTGTTTTTCTATTTTCTTTTTTAAGGTTCTTAAAAAAATAAAGTATTGAGTAGTTATTCAATATTACATTTTTTAAAACTTTATCATTTACATTGACTTACTACGTACTTTATTGACATGTGTTATGGACAATAACACTAGTATGCTAAACTAAAGGGTGTCCCAAGAAGAACGCAATTTTTAAATCTGGCAACATTCGAAGTGTCATTGTTTGACATTTGAACAATTGTTATTGTTTGCTAGTAGAAGGTACGAGGTTAGTAAAAATGGAGCGCTACACGAATGAACAACGCATTCTCATTGTGAAATTGTTTTACCAAAATGGTGAAAGTTTTGCGGCTACAGTTCGCAAAAATCATCTTCAGTGATGAGGCCCATTTTCATCTTGATGGCTTCGTCAATAGGCAGAATTGTCGCAATTGGGGGTGAGGAAAATCCTCGAGTGATTCACGAGAAGCAAATGCATTCTCAACGTGTCACTGTGTGGTGTGGTTTTTGGGCTGGAGGAATCATTGGACCTTTTTTTATGAAAATGAGGCAGGTCAAGCGCAAGCAGTCAATGGTGTTCGGTATCGTAAAATTATAACCAGTTTTTTCTTGCCTAGAATTGAAGAAATGAATGTGGAGGGCATGTGGTTCCAACAAGACGGCGCCACATGTCATATAGCCAGAGAAACAATTCAATTGCTGCATCAGTCATTTCCCGGTCGTGTTATTTCGCGTTTTGGAGATCAGAATTGGCCGCCTAGATCGTGCGATTTAACACCATTAGATTTTTTTCTTTGTGGTTTTTTGAAGTCGATGGTTTACGCGAATAAGCCGACGACGACTCAAGCCTTAAAAGAGGAAATTGGACGCTGCATTAATGAAATACCGCAGCATTCATGCAAAACGGTCATTGAAAATTTCATTAAAAGATCGCGTGCATGCCAGCAAAGCCGCGGCGGCCATCTGCACGATATATTGTTCCATACATAACCTCATTCTGTCTACTTTACGATATAATAAAGTTTCACGATTTTTTTTTAAATATCTGTGTTTTATTTAAAATTTAAAAATTGCGCTCTTCTTGGGACACCCTTTACTACTATGTTATATTGTTTTTGTTAAAAGAATTTTTACTCTTCATTTAACAAATTTGAATATTCAATTGATGATCCATAAAAAAATTTCAAATTTGAAAGTAAAAAGTAAAAAGTTCTATAGCAACAAGTTTTATACATAAATGTATTCAAGAATAATAAAAGGAAATTGAAAAATGTTTTAAAACATGTAAGAAAATATTTTAGTTAATTAAAAATATTTTATACTAAATAAATATTTGGACAGATGTTGGGGAAAAAAATAAAGAAATTGTTTTAAAATTAAAATAAAAACAAATAAAATAGGATGTAAATAAAAAAAAATGGAAGCAAATGAAATTTGTAATTAAATTAAATCTATAATTGTTGTTATTTTATGGAAAACTAGAAAAAGGATTTTATATTTATATTATATGCCAAGTGAAAATTGCTTGTATATACCCAGGTAAAAATAACCAACCGTACCAAAAAAAAAATAGTACTACCAAATTGCTGCTATTTTTGTAAAACCCCTGTATTAAAAATTTCGAAACGTACAACTAATATTGTACTAGGAAAACAAATTCTTTGCCAATATTGTTATTAGAAATATTACAACCACTTAGAAGCATTTATATTTTATTATAATTCACACATTTAAATATCTTATTTATCTTATTTAATTCTTTTTCTTTTACACTAGCTTAAGATTCTTTATTTATAAATTATAATTTTTCATTTCCAATATTTCGTCTCCACATTGGATGACTTCTTCAGGGAACAATTATTATAATATGATTGATACAATTTTGTTTTAACAATTAAAGAGTTATATATAACAACACTTTTTTTATATAAAAAAAGGAGGGAAATCAGAAATATTTTCTGTCAATATGAAAAAACAAAACAGAAAATGTTTTTGATTTCCACACGTTTTTAAGCAAACATATTTGTTATATGCACATAATTTTTTAATTGTTGAAACAAACTTTTATCAATCAAATTTTAATAATTGTTCCTTGACGAAGTCACCCAATGTGGAGACGAAATATTGGAAATAAATAATTATAATTTATAAATAAAAGATCTTAAGCTCGTTTAAAAGAAAAGGAATATGATGTATAAGACCGAACTGTATTGCTGCTTTTGAAATATGTTTTATTACACATATTTCTCGAAATTTATTTAATTTAATCTATTTTAAAAGCACAAAATTTTTTGAATTACCAAAGTTATGCCAACCTTGGCTAGTTCGTTTAAATCAACGGTTGGCCACTGTTATCAATCAGGCAACAGGACAATGCAGTTAATATTGTTAATCCCACGTTCTGCCAACGCATAACCGACCGTCGCCGACGCTTTTCCAACACTGTGCCGATTGTATTTTTCTGTCTGGGTAGTTTACAGAAAGTTTATAAACACATATTTTTAAAGCTTACTCTGTCCCTTATAAAATGATATACAAAACCATCATATCGTAGTTAAAGGTAATCTCAGGAGTCGATCTTTGTTAGAATATAAACTATTTGTGTTTTTTTTTTTAATTATTTTTATTATAAAATTTTATGATGAATTAATGCGTCCATTCTAGGCAATAAAAGTCTCTTGAAAAAAAAAACATTTTTCACTAATGTGTTATAGCTTGCCATAAATGTTAACAGACGTCTGATGATTGCTTTAGTAGCCATGAAAATAAAAATATGCCTGTCCACGAACTTTTGCTTATTAATTAGAGATGTCACGAATATTCGGTATTCGGCATGTTGTTACTATTCGACTGTAATTTTTCGTGGTACTGCAATGGGAAAAAAAATCGGGAAAAAATAGAATCCATTCGACTTCCATTCGGAAATTTACAGGGAATATTAAGGTTATATTGAGAAAATATTTTTCAGATTTTTCGACTTGTTCAAAGACGGTGAAAAACAGAAATTAACGGCTTGTTTTTACAATACGTGTATAATTTCAGACGAACGTGTGGCACCCGAACGAATACGTAAGGAAATGAGTTTTTATAATTCGTTCGTCTGACTTACGTTTGAGTACGTAAAGCTTTATATTATGTCAAACAGTAGAGATTCCCATGATAACCTTTTTCTGGTTTTGTTAGCTTTTTTATATACAAATAACTCATTTTTCATTGGTAGATGGCAATCCAACACTGTAAATGAAATATAAACAAAAACAGCTGATTTTTGCTTGAAAAAAAATTATTTTTTTTGTTTAGAAAACAATAAAAGTGGTGGTAAAAATATAATTTGTATAAAAAAAAACAAAACATTTACAAATATAAATGAAAATGAAAATAAATATATATTTAAATGAAAATAAAAATAAAAAGGTTTATTCTTTTTTTATTAAAATTTTTTGTTAAAAAGTATTTTTTTTTAATATTAAATTGTGTTGCCTTTTTTCTTTGACGAATACTTTTTTGTGAACGTCTGTTTTTGACGTTTGTGACGTTTCAAATCGCAATGTGGAAACCAAAAAAAAAAAACGAAAACGACAACTGTTACGTTTTCACTCAATTCAAAGTGACATTTGCGATACAGAACCCCAAAATGAATTTCTTCACTCATTTACACGAATTTTTTGAGTGACACGTCTTACAAAAACAGACCGTAAGTAAAAAAAAACCAAATTTTAAAAATAAAAAACAAAAAAAATTAAAAATAAAATAAAAATTATTTCTAAAAAGAAGGTTCAAATTCCTTTAAAATAAGGTATTAAACTTTAAAATAATTTCACTAGTTTCAGAAAAAAATTAGTATAAAAGTTGTCATGTCGGAAGATTTTTCACGATTTTGACGATTTTCAAATGACGATTTTCAAAAAAAAAAATTTAATATTTTTCTGGAAACACGGGTAAAATATTTTTTAATGTTTACTACGTCTGGCAAATTTAAAGTAAATCGGATGAGTTGTTGTAAAAAAGGTGTTCGGTCTGACATGGAATGACTCATATGCAAGTTGTATGTTTATGCGGTTTCTGCGCCAAAGGAACAGTGTTCTTTGTTTTGAGAAGGATTTTTTTTTTTTTTGAACTTGTTCGTTAATAGTTTTTTAATTTTTGTTAATTAGAATTTGAAAAAAATTTAATTTATATAGAGCTATAATCGCTGTAGTTATCTTTATCATGATTTCAAGTATCTTCCGAATCGATTATCAGTCAAATTTTAATACATGTTTTTTTATAATAATTAAAAATTTAGTAAAATTTTCTCTATTGTTTTTCTTTATTTATTTAATAGTTATAATAAAAACATATTACAGTCATAATGATTTAATATTGTCATTATCTATAGTTGTCATCACTTAATAGTTGGGCATTTAAACACTTAATAGTTGGCATGAGCTGATTTAAAATTGTATCTTAAAATTTAACATTATTTTTAAATTTATGTAATCATCAATTAATTCAATTGTATTTCTCTTTCGTATTCAATTCTCAATTTTCAAGCATTATTTTTTTAGTAATTTAATAATTACATTTTGTTTTAATTTTATTTGATTAAAATGAATTAAAATAGTGTTGCTTTAAATTTGTCTAGTATGGTTATTTTATTATTTGTTATTAAGCCTTACGATTATTTGTTATTTTTTTTTTTATATGTTAAAAAAAGCAATTAATTTTTAATTCTTTATAATTGTTATTTGTATTTATTTAATTTTCTTTCAGTTTGTTGTTTTTTATTTTTAAATCATAAATTATAGTTTTAATGCTTTTTTTCATTGCAAAGTATTGTAGTGCAATTACTACATTTAAATATGTCAATTTATGTTGAATTATAATTGTAAAAATTTTGAAAAAAAAATATTATATAAAATTTAAATATAAACGCCCTTAAGTTATGCAATTTGTATGTGCGACAATGTTATATTGAAAAATTATACATTTGACTATAATTGTAATGTTCTATTAAAACACGCAATGCAATTAAGCAATTAATTACATTGCGTTCTATGGCAATTACAGTTTGAAAACATATAAATGGATATATTACAGATTTATTGTAGAAAAGAAATTATAATTTATAGCAAAAACGGATATTTGGCGTTAATATCCTTTACGAGCTTTTACTGTACTATAACTATTGGCTTGTTATTTTTCTCTATAAATTAAGTACCATACAGTGCGCGGAAGATCCAAAGCATACAAACTGAAAATACACTATTTTCATAGTTCGTAGTATTTAGAAATTGCCTAAATATTTTATATTTACACTGCATTGACAGAAGATCTAAATGCCACATAAACGAATTGTATACGAGAGCTGTAATTGTTATTCGTGGATTTATTTCTTTGTAGAACGAAATTATCAACGCATACAAAGCAAAAAATATTGAAATTATGACAATTTAGTTACTTAAATATCGTTAAAAAAAATGAGCAATTATATTTTTGTCGTACTATCGTTCTCCATAACTAAAAAAATACTCGGTCAAAGCTTTTCCTTCTCCATACAAGAATTTTAGAATATCGCATGGTCAATTTTGATAACAATTTCATAAAGCTTTTTAAAATGGTTGTCTACCATATTCTCTAACGGTGTTTATATTTTAAAACCAATATTTACAAAAAGTCAAAATATTATTGAGCCTCTCATAGTTATCCAGTTAAAATATCCTTAATCAAAAATCCACGGGTAACAATTTTACCACTTAATATAATATAAATCTTATTTATGCTGCCATTTCATTTCACATCCTTATAAAATATTAACAAATTTCTAATAATAACGAGTAAGAAGATTTAATTTTCATTTTGTATGCTTTAGTTATTTCGTTGATTGTATTGGTTTAAAGGCATTTCATTTTTAAAATTTTGTTAACAAATATTTTAGTTAATTTGTATTCTTTATATCTGTAAGTGCCACTACCACTATTCAATTGATTTAACAATATAGCAATTAAATGGCATTTCGAATTCGGAAAAAAACGTATTTCAAAATATGTAGAAATACAATTTTATTGACAATTTTCGAATGTTTTTGCAAATTAAAATTGCGTAAAATTTTACAAAAATAGATAAACAAGAGTGTTAAAATGAGTTCTTTTAATTAACTTTGTTTTTGAAATTAAAATATTAGTATACACAAAACATACATGGGACTAATCAATTGATTGGACTTATCAATTTAAATGAAATTATTTTCATTACCATATTTTTAATTTATAATAATGATTTTAAGTGTCCAATTTCATTGATCAATGGTAGCAGTTTTAGTTTGCAATTAATATTTGCTCAATTAAAAACAAAATTATTTTAATTACAATCGACTGATAAATTTTTCTCGAAAAGCGTAAAAATTTAAAAACATTTGTGAAATAGAATAAAAAATTGGTTAGATTGGAAAAACATTTAAAAATTGTTAAGTATCACACGGTTTATACCATTTTTAGCTTTTCAATTTAAGTCCAATTCCAGTTCCGTTCAATCATTCACAAACGAATTTGGCTGGTCCCTTGGAGAATGCCTTAACCCGGTTTTGTTGTATATCAATTTTTTGGTTGTGATGTAAAAGTTTCAGAAAAAGTTCTGAAATTTTTTAAAACAGATTTCACCAATTGATAGCCTATACGACTATCAATTGTAATACATTTAAAATTTGTATAACTCTTTAACGAAGATAATAATTACATATAAGTCAAGATCAATTTTCCATCATTGACCCTGCCTACTTCGCCCATTTTTAAGAAAAGTTAAAAAAGTTGTTTCATGTTTACTTTGGGTCTCATAGTGCAAGTTTACATATAAGTCAAGAACAATTTTCCATCATTGACCCCGCCTACTTGTCCCATTTTTGAGAAAAATTAAAAAAGTTCCCAGGTAGAAATTTGGGATGGTACAAAAAACGAAGAGTTTTCAAAACGTTTGTTTTTGATGGTACTAAAATAAAAGCGTTTCCAAAGCGATAATTGCAAATAATACGAAAAAAAAGCATTTAAAAAACATTATTTTGGATTGCTATTCGAACGTTCGGACAAAGTATTTTAGGAATACTTTTTATACAAAACTTACAAATATTTGTGAAATAAAAACACTGTAAAAACATTGGTTCAAAGCGTTTTTCCAACGTTTGTAAAAAGTACTTAAGAAGTTCTTATCGTACAAAATTTACAACGGTTTATAAAATAAAACCAATGTAAAACCATTGAGTTAAAGCGTTTTTCTAACATTTGCCAATAGTACTTTAGAAATACTTTTTTTTTTTGCGATTGCAGCTGTTCTCTCTGTTATAATGTCAAACGAGTTGCAACAACAGTTTAGTGGATGCGGAAAGCCAAATAAGGGTGTAGGCAAAGAAAATTTCAGTTCAACCCAAGTATATGAAGAATTAAAGGGTAATAAGTACATAACTTGTGAAAAAAGTATTTTTTTACAACATTTATTTTCTACAGATTTTTTATTACATCAGTTTGAAACTGAAACACCATCCAAAATTTTGACACAGACAAGCCGCTGGTTGGCGACTGCTAAGTACAGAAACTGCTCAAAACAATCTATTTTCAATCAAATTTTTCTTTCGAGCGTTTTGACAATGTTCAAAATTACAACCCTCAAAGCGGTTATCATTTGGGTCGTTTTCATAACGCTTAATAACTGTAAGCCAAAATGTTCTGCAAATACTTATTTAACGATTGAAAAAGCATTTCAAAAATTTTGTTTTGCAATGTTTTGAGAACGTTATAAAATACCATCCTCAGACCGTAAATTTGGGTTATCATTTTGCACATTCTCAAAACGCTTTAAATTTGTAATTTGGTATGTTCTGAAAACGCTTGTACCATCATGAAAAATGCTTTTAAAACGTTTTAAAGATTGTATTTTTCTACCTGGGTTGTTTCATGTTTAGTTTGGGTCTCATAGTATAAGTTGTTTAAAAAAGAGTTTCAATTAAATTTTCAATTAATTTGTTTAATTGGTATAATTTAACTTTTAATTGATTTTTTTTTTAATTTTTAAATCAAATGGTTATAAGTTCAAAAAAATAAATCAATTGCATTTTTTCATACAAAAACTTAATTGACGTAACAATTTCTCTAATTAATCCAAATTCAATTAAATTTTATACTAAATAAACGAATATTTTAATAGCAGTAAATGCTTTTTTAAAATACCTTTCATTTGATACCCAATTTGCATATAGTTTAATAATATGAGAATATGAATATGAGAAATATATTTAAAAAAAAAACGTTAAATTTGGTAAATTTTGACGCCACTTGTTAACCTCTAAACTTGAGATGGCGCACCTAAACAAAAAGTTTCATTCAAATCTACGAATTCAAGACTGTAATTTTCTCTATCACACATCAACATTTTCTAAAATTCATAAATTTGTTGTGTATTAATACACAAAAATCTAGTATTTTTACAGTTTTTTTTTACAATTTTAACTTTTAGTTTTTAAAGTTGACAACCTTTTGTACCATTATAAAATTGTTTTCCTCTTATAAATTACTTTTCTTTGAAAATATTTTTTAAATGCTCTTAACATAAATTGTCATTTAGTTAGTTTAGTTTTGCTTGTTATTTGTACACTTGACAGTTTATCCATCCATGCTTCTAGAATTGTCGTTTCAAAACACATGCTCATACAAGGTATGACAATGTAATGAAGGCTCAAAACCCTAAAATAGTGTTGTCACTTCTATAATACTTTATAAATGGGCAAAAAAGAAACCAGAAATCATGACTAAAGCCTTAATAGTGTAAAATAGGAAAAAATGGGAAGGAACACAAAAGGAAAATATATATAAATATTTGCAAAAGTTCGAAAATCTTTTCTTTTTTTTTTTAAACCACAAAATAATCTTTTACTACAATTTGTTTGCACTTAAAAATTTTGTTTTTACATTAAAAAACATAAGAATATTTTTTAATACACAATATTTTTTACTACAAACATTTTTTCTGCAAATTTTTCACTTAAACATTATAAATTTTTTAATTTAATTCAACTGGTACTAAATTTAAGTATAATAAAATTATCTTGCATTGTTTAGATTTGTACTTATTTTTTCGGAACAAGTTAGCTCGCCTATAGTTGGTACAAAAATTTTAGTACTCACAAACTTTTAGAATTTTCCAGTAAACATGTGTTTTTAGTATACAAATTTTAGAACTCACAAATGAATATGTATTTCTGGTAAAAAAAAAATGTTATACTCACAGTATATCGTCATATTTATTGGAATGCCCAACTATCTGTTGGTTTTTCAATAATAAATTTTAGTACTAATCATGAGTTTTTCTTTATTAAGTTAATATCTTATTTAGAAAGTAACATATTTTAGTACTCACTATTAGCTGTGAGTTGTTTACTAAAAAGTTTTACGACTTCAGTAAATCTGCGTTTTTAGTACTCATCATTAGTAGTAATTGGTTTAGAATATATTCTATTGCTCTCAAGAAATCGTGGATTTTTTAGTTATGAATTTAGTACATGAAACTTGCTGTTTTTTACTAATAATTTTTAGTAAACAAATTTTAGAATTCACAAGTAAACGTGAGTTTTTAGGACACAGCTTATAGTAGTCCAACATTTTTTTTTTTTAATAATAAATTTTAGTACTAAAAAATAAACCTGCCTTTTAAGCAAACAAATTTTAAGACTCACAACTAAACATTTTATTTTTTTAAATATATTTTAGAAATCGCAAGTAATCCTAGGTTTCTTAGTACTCCTTACTAAATCATAAACCTGATTGTAATTATTATTTTCAAAGTTTATTAATTTTTACCAGAATTCCGTTTGATTTTGTTTAGTACACCTTCCCTTTAATTTCTACCCTTTCCAGAATGCCTTGTAAGAATATGTTGCAATTTTTGGTAAACATTTTTTTTTTGGCATTGCACTTAACACAAAAGCATATTTATGGAACTGAAGTTGGTATGTTCTTTAGTTAAATTTTCTGAGCAGCAACGTAAAGTAAAAAAAAAATCTTGAAAATAATGGAAAAACGTCAGTTTAGTGTTTATTCAAACGAAGACAAAGTCATGTTACTTTTTGGTTAACAACTGATGCAAACAGATGGGAACTGAGAAATAGATAAATGAAAAGATGTGCTGCAAGATGTTAATGTATACAAAAATAAAAATACAAATTTGAATTATTAAAATATTTCAAATCTTGTTTAAAAAGAGTGCTTTTTCAAGTGCTTATAATTATATTATGAACAGACATGTCGTGTTATAAAAATTAACATTGATTTGCTTTTACTGATATTGAATAAAGGGTCATTTAAACAAAAATATCCCCTAGACATTCATAACTTTATTCTATTTTCATTATCCTTATTCACCGTTAGTGCAATGTTATAAAATAATTTGTGGTATGGATTTATATAATTTTTTATAAATTAGTTTATTTAAAGGAGAAGAAAAATTAAATTCTGACATGCCTACTATATAATACCCTACATCATTTTCGAATAAATTACACAATTCATGCGATATATCAATCGGTGAGTGATATTTGGTTTCTTTTTGTCGACAGGTAGAATTTCGATACAAATATTAAAAAGTTGGAAGAAAATTATTGCAATATTTATAATAGTATTCACTTAAATAAGTGTATTAACTATGTATTATAAAACCAACCTTCCCCACTAAAAAAAAGTTTTATTTCGAATACAAAATCATATCCCATTTAATATAGATCGACATTTAATCTTATCAAAGTTTATCTTAAAATTGGTGCATTTAGTAATATTCAATTAGATCCTCAAATATTTTACTAGATTAAATTAGATCAAAATTGGAAGATCCAATAATTAAGATCTATATAGATCAAAAGATCTCATTGGATCTGATTAGATCCAAAAATATAAGTGAGTTTTGTGGGTCGCATTAGATAATTTGAGATTAAATTGGATCTACTTAAATCCCATTAAACATTTAATTTTGAATAAAATAAACAAAAACATATTTGTCATCAGACGCATATATAATTATGTATGGGTTCATTAATAACAATATATAATTACTAGAGTTCTTCACGAAAATATGATTATGGGATATCATCACTTTTTACGGTTTTTGCATCAATAAATTAATATCGTAAATATTTTTTTTAAATTGCAACTCATTCCATGTGCGTTCAGTGGCCAAAAACGCTGATTTTGGGTACCTTTTCCTACGCCAAAAATCATTAGAAAAAACTTTTTTCCAGTGTTAAAAGCACACAATTTAGGTAATAGAGTGGTCGAAAAACTCTCTTTTTCAAAAGCTTATAAACATTTTTTTTAATCACATACAATAAAAATGTATTCCCGTATGAGAAAAATTAAACAAACATTTTCGATATATCGCGACCCGCTAAAAAGGTATAAATTTTGTAAAGAAAATAATACAAATATATTTTTTAACACCCACAATGAAAAAGTGTTACGAGCTTAGGACAGTTTTAAAAACATTTTCAATATATCGCGTCCCGTTACAAAATTGTTAATCAATAAAACATTTTAGTAAAACAACGTTTTAATAATTTAATAACTTTTTACTGAGTTACCATTACGCGAAAATTTTTGCACCATTTTTCGCATAAACAACTAAAATCGAGTTTCAATTAAAATATTTGTTGACTTAATAACAATTTAATTGAATTCGGTCCTATTAAGTAAATTGTAGTATAAATTCAAATAATTTGTAACTATTTAATTGATTTGAGTTTAAATTTAATTTAAATTTAAAAAAAATCACTAAAATTTAAATTAATCGCCAAATTTAAAAAATGTCAAAGTTTAAAAAAAAACAGCAAATTAAAAACATCGCCAAATTAAAAAAAATTTAAAAAATCTCAAAAAATTGGAAGGAAAAAATAGTAAAAATTTAAAAAATAAAAATCGCTTAATTTAGAAAAAAATTGCTAATATTTACAAAAAATCGCCAAAAACAGACAAAATTTAAAAATCTGTACAATTCAAAAAAAGTCGCCAAAAATTTTAAACTTCTGAGATTTTTTTCGCATAAAATTTTCTTTTATAGATTTTTATTAAAATGTTGGTTTTGTATTGGGAATGACAACATTAGAACTGTCGAAAGTATAGCTTTTTATGAAAAATCTAATTTTTTCAAAAAGTTTGTCTAATTTTATAATAAAAAATGTTTACTCCCCCCTCCTCTGCGAATGATATAACATAACTTATGCTTTTACTGAAACAAGCTTTTCAACAATATCCATAAAATGGAAACGCAATTCGGATTCGACACGCAATTTTTTAGGAAATCGTACAAAACTCTAGCGGCTGTAAAAAGAGCAGATTCTAATGAACTTTTGATATGTTGTAGAGAAACAAGATACAAGAGACACATATTTTTTGTTGGTGCTTTATCAAACTTTTGAGGTGTTTTTTTTGTACACAGAGTTAAAGTACTCAACAAAAACGAAATTTTGATACCCATATTGGTTGCATTGTAGAGCCAGAGTGGCCACATTTTTGAATTATATGAGAAAAAAAATATTTGGGAAAAGTCGCTTAAAACTGAAATTACGAACGCTCCATCTATTAAACTTGATCCATATATGGTTATTGTTTTCACTTTTCACCATAAAAGACCCACTAGGAAATTTACAGAATAATATATTTCAGATTTTTATTAAATTGGGATATGTGTTAGAAGGGTACTTAACTATCGAACCAGTGCAATTCTTTATAGTCTCATCTTATTTCTAAGGATTAAAAAGGTGGGGTCAAAAGTAACCCTTAAAAATAATATTGACACAATAAGTCTCATATGTCTTTTTTGTTTCCTTTCCACGAAGGGTTAAAGATTTTCTGAATTAAAGTATAAATAATTATAGTCTTATCAAACGTAAGTTATGTTTTTGCGAAAATTAAAGAAACTTTGATAAAAAATATTAAAATTTTGTTAAATTTTTGCAAAACTAAGCATTTTTCATAAAATCTCCTAGAAAGGAGTCGCTCCAATCACAAACTCAAATAGCAATCGACATCTCCAAATTAGACATTTTAAAAAATCTTTAAAATTAATTTTACAAAATTCGTTTTGCGTTTTTATTAAATTCGTAGGTCATTTGGAATGCCATTGTGAAGTGGGTTGACATTCGATGAAGTTCGAATTTGCATATCTGAATAATTTTGAGTATACTAAAGGAAAATATTATATAAAAACTTCGAATTTTGAGAAACTTTTAATAATAATACGCCATTTTCGGCCGACTGGAGGCACAGGTTAATGTTTTCCAAAAATAAAACATCAATTTCTTCCATTTAAAACCATTTGTAATAAAACCTAGGGGGGGGGGGGTGGTGTAATGACAAATATATTTTAAAGGGATACCCTAATGTACACCCTATATCAAGTTACTTACAAGTATATTAAAAAAAAAAAAAATTGTATTGCCATAATCCTAAATAATTTCTGTACCCTGTTTAAAATCGACATGAGCACACATGTTCCATACAAGTCCACTTGCATCCATACATGATTCATGCGTGTTCATAAATGATTCATATATGTTCATATGAGGGATAATATATGTTTATGTGTATGCATAAATGAGAACCGCATCTACTAGGGCTATCGAGATTATTCTAGCAATTCGCCCAATTGAGGTATAGGTGAAGGCCGCATTGACTATGATGCGGCTGAGGGATACCGGGGAATGGGACAGTAATGGCCATATTACCAATCACCGTACTATTTTAGACCAGTTGCCAGGGTATTGCGTCCCAGAATGGGACTGCGACCGGATTTCAGAGAGGTCGGTCACGATGCTCTGTGACACATTAATCTCCGACAGGGAACCATGGTTAAATGGGACCTTCTTGGGGAACCACCCGGGGATCCATTTTTAAACGGATGAATAGCAACTGGATGGGAAAACGGGTCTGGGCTTCTGTGACGCTGACTTCAATGTACGCAAATGCTTCCGTCTTCCTGACCATACTACCGTACTACAGGCGGGGGTCACCGCGATTACGCAATGCATTAAGCAGGTGAATATCATGGGCTTGACCGGTGATAATGTGATTTTCACGGATAGCCAAGCGGCTATCCTGGCTCTATCTACGGACTCTGTGGGATCAATGACGATACTCAGTTGTAAAGGGGAAATTAACGATTTCTCTGCACGGGGACGCATTGAGATTATATGGGTGCCGGGACACTGTGGTATAGCGCGGAACGAAATGGCTAATGAATTGGCTAGGGGAGGATCTTACCTGGAGTTAGCCACTTTGGGGAACGCTAGACCTTTTCGAGCTCTCAAGGCGGAGCTGATGGATTGGGCCATTTGGAAAAATGCGCGTGTTGGCAGGACCACGTGGATTCTCTGGGGCAACCCGGACAGGGACAGGACGAGGAAAATTCTGAATCTTAGTAGGAAGCAACTGAGTCTTTTGATGGAAATCCTCACGGGACACTCGACACTGAGGACCCATCTCCACGGTATTGGTAGAGCGGACTGGGGAGTGTGTAGGGCCTGTGGGGAGGACGAGGAGACCTTGGAACACACTATGTGTGAATGCTCGGCATTTGCCGGGATCCGGGTCGAAATACTATCCAGTGACCTAATATCCACATTGGGGGATATTAGGAGCATAGGATGGAAGAGGTTGAGGAATTTCGTCAGTGCGACAGAGTTCCTGGGGTAGGAAATAGACATGGGACCGATTTTTAGAGCGCACAACAAGCCGACATTCTGGCTTAAGTGTAAGTCCTCAGGGACTTGAGTCGGATTAGGGAAGCATTTCCCTTCTCCGAATCCTGTTTTCGACCTAAACTAACCTGATGAACATTAATCATTATATGATCACATATAAACACTTATAAGCATATATGAATTATATATGGTGCTATATGAACATGTATGACCTCGAACGACTTCATATATGAGCATGAATGAGTTCATACATGTTCATAAATTTATGCATATATGTTGATTTTTAACCGGGTAACTAATTAAAAAACAAAAAATCATTTGTTTAGAAAATTTAAACAACTTTCTTTTTAAAACATCTGTTTTAATTAAATATTACTCATGCTTTTTTGTTAATAATTAAACAAAAAAATATCACACTTTACCTCAATAAAAAAAAAAAAATACATAAAAAATTATAATAATTTCCTGTTGGCAATAGTAAGTAGACAGACCTAAAAGAATATACATACATAAACTTCATGACTGTGGTATTCCCAAATAGGCTGTTAATTGAAAAAGGAAGCAAAATGACAAGACATGACACAAAACACTGGTACGTATTAAAAAATATATATACATATATATATTGTCAACTTTATGGTGGGTCATTTTGCACTCAGAAAGGAAGAATCTAAAAAGTGATAGAACAGAAAAAAAGGCTCTTCTTCGTTTTTTTTTTTTTTTTTGTGATAAAGCCCGAGCAACAACTTATTCAGTGTTATATTGAAGAAAAAAAATTGTATAAGAATCACAGCAGGTGTTAACAAGACTTGAGTGTTGTTTTATTATGACGTCTTAAGGGATTTAACACAGTATTATTTGTAATTTGTTTTTTTTTTTCTGGATTTTTTTTTTCTTTACATTGAAGTTCCTTCCTTTATTTAGATTTTGCTTTTTGGTTTTTTTATATTTTCAACATATATACTAGTATAACAGAAAAAAAAAATCTTTTTGTTTTTAGTTTTCTCTAAAGAAACCTTATAACTTCTCAAATAAAATAAAGTACTCTGGTTATTCAGTTTGAACTGGCTACATAACAAAAGGTACATATTTGTTGGCTGGTCTGTTACTGGGTAAATAAAATTTAAGTAGTTAACTGTCATCATGTGTATAAACAAGAAGCTTAAGTATATTGCCAAGTATCAAATTACACTTTCAATTTTTTTTTTTTTGTTCATTTTATACTTCAGTTTTTGTATACTCAAGATATATTTTGTATATTAAAAGAGTGGTCATTGTTTAGATTTAATATAGTATAGAAAAATGTAAGGTATGTTGGTTAGATTAAACGCAAAAGTAGTAAAGAACAACCTTAATTGCAGTTAGTACTAAAATGTAGTACATAATAGGCACCGAAAATCTTAAAGCATTTTAAAGGAGAACTGCAATTCTGTACAAACACACTTACTAAAATTTAGTACTAAATGTTAAATAATTATTTTTGAATATTTAAACTTAGGTAGAGTTTTTTTTTTTAAAATAACGGATCCGTTTTTATCAAGTTCTGAGTACCAACATTCTAGGTACTAAAAAATAAAAAATAAATATTTTCTATTAAATTCAGATTTTGATATTTAAAGTCAGGATCATTTTTTTTTTGTTTTATAAAAAATACGTCTTTAGTTTCTAGTAACGAAATTGAGTACTCAAATCAAGTATTATTTTTGTATGTACTTAGTTTAAAAGTACTAAAATTAAGATTTGAATATCTGGATTTAGGAAATAACTTTTTTTTAATAAAAAAAAAAAACACTTTTATCTATAAAATTTATAGTATGTTGATTAGTTTTTATGCAAAATTAATCAAGAACAAACCTAATTGCAGTGACTACTAAATTTTAGTACTCATATATCATGAATTATTTTTACGTATTTAGTTTCAAAATACTAAAACTGTATTTTGAATATTTGCATTAAGTCTCGATTTTTTAAAATAAAATATCACTTTTGATCTAGTTCTGAGTACCATATATCATTACTAAATAATCAATAATTATTTTTGAGTATTTTGTTTTAAAGTACTAAACTTTAGTTCTGAATACCAATACGTATGACTTTTTACGAATTTTATTAGTTTTTATGCTAAAGTAGGAAAGAACCACCTTAATTGCACTGATCACAAAAATTTCGTACATAATAATAATTATTTTTAAGAATTAGAAAAGGCCACGATTCTAAATGAGAACCACAATCTTTGACAAACACAATGAACACAATCAATGTAATCAAATTAAAACCTTAAGAATAGATAAATATTTTTGTGAAATTTAGTGTAAATAAATTATAAAATTTTTTTAAAAATATGTTTTTAAATTAAAGAAATGTCTTCAACAATTCTTCTACTTAATCTTCGTATAAAATTTTAGCACTAAAAAGGAGTACGAATATTTAGTAGGAACATTTAGTAAGTACTAATATTTAGTAGGTGCGAAAATGTAGTATGAAAACTTGTTAATAAAATTTAGTACTAAATTTTGGCACTGAAATTTAGTTTTAAAATTAGTAATTAAATGATGTTCGAACATTTAGTACTTCAATCAATTGCTAAAATTCCTCACAAAAATTACAAAATGAAGAATATTTTTTTTTTCCGGTACTAAAATTAATTTTTGGTATAATATAATCAAGAAAAACTTGTGTGATCCGGCTTCACCTCCTTTTTTTGGTATTTTCTTTGATTCCATTTTAAGTACCATCAACATTGGCTTAAGTATTAAAAACTAAAACGAAAGTTTGGTGAGTGCTAATATTGAGTACTAAAGCTTTGTTCAAAAATTTAGTACAAAAACTTAGTAGTTAAATTTATTAAACTCACAATATTTTTTCCCTATTAGATTAGATAAACGTTTTTTATTTCAATACATATTTTTACATAGTTAAACTTAATGTTATAATATATTTGAAATTTTTAAATGACAGTGTCGTCTGTCGAAGGTTTGATTGATAACTCTCAACATTTTTCAGTAAATTTTTCTAAAATTTACCACAAACAATTTAGGGGATAAAAATAAAATAAAAAATATTAGTTAAAATATAATAAATTTTAAGCATATTCATTTAGGATTAGATACCTATAGAAAGGGCACCGATAATGTAGTTAACTAGATTATCCCAGTTTTCATCTTTAATACCATTTAAAATATTTATTATCTCCTGTTCATTCAAAAATAGTTTTCCAAAAAATCTTCTACGATATGATGCATAGGTTGGACATCTTCCAAGCTTTCCTTATGCATATTAAATAAGTAGAAAATCAGTTAAAAAAAGGACTACTTACTTTTCGTTTAAAACAATTGTATTTTTCGTTTATTTTCAACTGTTAACAAATTTATTGAAAAATCGGTAAAAACAATAGATTTTTTTTCGTTTATTTCAATACTCAATATGATATACTCAATATAATATTACTTTTTTCAACTGTTAAAAAATTTGATTGACAAAATCGGTAAAAACAATAGATTTTTTCATTTATTTCAATACTCATTATAATATAACAACTTTTTGTTTTAAATATGAAATTTAAACTGAATATTTTAACTAATACCGAAAGTCCGTTTTTATATTTTTATTTTGCTTATGGAATAACGGACAGAAAAGTTAAAAAATATATTTCTTTGGCTATTTAACCATATATTCAATTGAAACAACTTTGCAGACTAACTTTTTAAATAACTGTTGAATATTTATGGAAAAGTTCTTGTGAGTGTAGTAACTTTTTTTCTATGAAATTATAAATATTTTAGTTTTCCGGTACTAAAAAAAAAAGTTTTTAGAGGGTTTGAAGAAAAACTTTTTTTTCATTTTCTTTACTCTTGTTTTTTGCTTTAAAAATAATGCTTGTTTCTTTCTCTTGATGCCATTTTAAGTATGACAAAAATGAAGTACCAAAAATTAGTACGGTTTTTGTTTAATTTTTGTAACTTTTATTTAGTGGGTACCAAAATTTTCATCCGAGGCGTATTTCTACTATACCAAAGTATAGTACAAACACTTAGTACTAAAGTTTAGTACTAAAATTTTGTTCTATAAAATAAGGAAAAATTCCCGATTTCACGGTACTAAAACTAAGTTCTGTATATTTTAATATTGAAAAACTTGTTTTTATATAAACGATCCGTCTTCAACATTTTTGTTTTAGAACTTTTTATCTTTTCGCATCGGTCTTCACCTTCTTTCTTTAACATTTACAGTGTTTGGCTTAAGTACTAAACATTAGTTCGACAATTTAATTCCAAAGTTTATAACTAAAATTTAGTAGTAAGGGTTTGTACTAAAATTTAGTTTTAAACTTTATTATAACTAAATTTAGTACAAACTTAGTGCTAAAATTTAGTACTAATGATTTTTGCTTTAAAATCGTGATTTAGTAAATTAAGAAAAATTTGTGTTTTTTTTTATTAAAAGTCCATCTTTATAGCCTTTTTTCAGCATTTCTTTCCCTTTAATGTCCGCTCTAAACAGAAAGCTTGTTCCCTCCTGTTGTTGTTGTCAATTTAAGTACCATCTACATTGTTTGTTTTAAAGTTTAAAAAACAAATAACTGAAAATCATTGAACAATGATAGTATAAAATTATGGGTATATAGAAACTCCTCACATACGCATTTACTAGGTTATAAAATTTAGTACTTTAGTTCAGTATACGAGTCTGAAAAAGGTTTTATGTATTTCATTATGATTTTTGTGTGTCTTATGTGCAAGAAGCCTTGACATTTTTTTTTTTCTTTTTGCTTGAATAGTCTAATAAAAGAGATTGTTTTACATAAAAAAAATTATTACTTGTAGTAAAAAATTTTAGTAAAAGAATAGTTTTTTTTTTTTTAAATATGCAAATTTATTTAAGGAGATTTACCATCCTTAAATAATGCTTTATTACTAGGGTAGTAAAAGTACAAAATAGTAAAAGAAAATCAGAACAATTTTTGAAAAAATTCAAAAATATAAAGAGTTTAGAAAAAGATTTGACATACAAGTGATCAATTTGTAGAAAATTTGAGGTGAGATCTTTTAAATAATTCATTTTTTTTAAAAACAAATGTACACAGAAAAAAAAAAATTGCGCCAAGTACACATTTTGTTGAATAAAAAAAAATAATCAATTACTTTTTTAATTTATTCAATTAAAAAGTAATCAATATTTTTGTTTATTTAAAGTAATCAATATTATTTTAAATATTGATTGCTTTTTAATTGAGTCAATTAAAAAAGTAATTGAGTCAATTAAAAAAGTAATTGATTATGTTTTTTTTATTCAACAAAATGTTTACTTGGCGCAATTTAAGAAATATTTTTTTGTGTGTACAAATCAAAGGAAAGGAAACAGAAACGTGTATTGAATATTTACCAAGGGTAGACATACACACAAAAAAACAAGTTTTCAATTTATTTTTTGATCAATGGTGATAATCTTTTACTTCGAGCTCATACATAATATATATTAGTTCTCATGTAGTGAGTAAACTAGTTTATATGAATGTTTGATGTTTGGCATGGGATTGTTACCACTTTCAGAACGTGTTCTGATGATGGGAACCTAGAAAATTCCCGAAATAGATCTATCAACACATTCCTGCAAGGGTCAAAGAAAAACAAAAACTCTATAGATTATTTGTTAGAACAATATCCTAATAAAGAAATACAGAGTATGGCCCCGAACTTGAAAGATCTAAAAAAAAAAATGCAATATTTCATAACAATTACAATGAAAGATTAAAATAATTTTTTGTTTCTCCTGCAGGTAGAATTTTGCTGAAAATATAAAATATCTGAAAGATAAAATACAATATTTCATAACAATTACAACGAAAGATTAAATATTTTTTTTTTGTAATTTTTTTTGTAAAAAAAAAACATTTTTTAGATATGTTCAAAAACAAGCCGGAAATTAAATGTAGCTTAAGAAAAAAATAAAAAAAAAATGAAACATTTTATCAATGTACTAAAACTCTTATCTACCACTTATTATTGATTATTTGTATTAAAAAAAAAAGTTGTTCAATTGAATTCGGTTTTTTTTTTATTAATCTAACATGAGATGCTTCATTTGCTTAAAAAGTGTCATCCCCTAGAGGCAAGTGTTAGTATTTTATTTAAATGTTATTTCAAAAAAATTGTGTTCCGTGCAAATTTTTCTAATAAATTAAATTTTGGAGCATTAATCTTTGAAGCGTTTTGTATTTGAAGAGGGAAATTAATTGCTTTATATTAAACATTTGATTAGAAATTGTATGTTTTTTTTCTTCTTAATTATATTCTCTTTTTTCATTACTGATAATTCATCATTGACATTTTTTTTGTGTACAATTGAAATTCGTATCAGGTGTTAATATTAAACTTGTAGATGTTGATGATTATTTTTTCTTTTTCGCTCGCTGTTTTGCCATTAATTTGATAGAATGTTGAAGCGTTCTTTTGTGTTAATAGGATTACACAAAAGCTTAGTGAAAGAGCACTTAAGGAAATTAATTTATGTTAAATGACAAAGAAAATTTTGTAGGTAAATTTTTGTTAAAAACAAAAAGAGAATTTTTAATAAAACAAAGTAAGTAAATTTAGACTATAAATGTTTAAGAAATATGAAATATTGAAAAAAATTATATGTCGCATAACAAATTTTATCAAAATCGGATAGTTTTTCTAAGAGTTCCTTTCTTGTGAGGTACATTAAATGTTTAACAAAAAATTCCTTTAATTTCAGCTGATACTTCACATAAAAGGCTGTAGTTTTGGCTTATTTTCAATTAAAACTTTGTTGCATTAACAAACAAATTAATTGTATTCACAAAAACCAATTCGCTTTAACAAATCAAATTGCAAGTTTAATAAATTTGTTCGTTAATATAACAAAATTTTAGTAGTAAACAAGCTAACAATAGAAATTATATTTTATCGGTGTACACAAAATTTCTTATACCTAATAATGTTTAGTACATAAAATTTATGGAAAATATATTTATTTTATTATTGTAGCCTTAGGCAAGGATTACCTTTTATCAATTTATTAAAAAGATTTTATTTCATAGCATAAAATTGATATTATTTTAAGTTATAAAAATAAATTGAATAATTTTTTCTAATAATTTTTTTTCTATGCTTTTTCTATTTTTAGGTAAGTCCTTTCTATGATGACTCAAAGAAAATATTAAAAGGAAATTTAAAACTGATTTCAAATACATACAGGTTTTTATAAATTGAATTAACCTTCATACCATTCTGGGGTAGTTTTTGACCCATAAGTAATTTAATTTTTTAATATACAAGTTTGATATAATTTTTATTAACAATAAAAATTATATATTTTCGAGCTTTAATTGTGCAATGAAAATGAAAATTATTCAAGTTTGATGCCCTATTCTATATTTCTTTATTAGAATATTGTCCTAACAAATAATCTATAGAGTTTTTGTTTTCAAATTTATTAATTGACCACTTTCAGGAATGTGTGGATAGATCTATTTCGGGAATTTTCTAGGTTCCCATCATAAGAACACGTTTTGAAAGAAGTGACAATCCCATGCAAAACATCAAGCAGTCATATAAACGAAAACTAATATATGAGCTCGAAGTTCTGGTTTAGTGAGAAGACTAGTTTATATGAATGTTTGATGTTTTGCATTACAAAACGTGTTCTGATGATGGAAAATTGGAAAATTCCCAAAATAGATCTTTCAACGCATTCCTGAAAGTGGTCAATTAATAAATTTGAAAACAAAACTCTACGTTTTTCTCTTAAAATTATAAACACTATTAATTTTTAAATCAGACTAGACTAGTTTCTGACTTTTTTTATGGACAGGCGTCATCAGTGATTTTCCATTTTTAAATTGTATTATTATTTGTGTATTTAATTGTCAGATTGTCTCTATATGATAAATTTTTCAACAACCTGCGGCTGTAAGAATCAAACCTGCGCTCTTCGTACATTAAAAACGTAACAATACCAAGTCATGACCGTTTAGCGATCACACCCAAGTATGGCCTCGAACGTCATGCAGCTAAATTTTCAATTTCATTTTTTAATTAATCTTAAATTAATTAGGAGAAACCAACAAAACTTTATGTATTAAACATTTTTTTAATTTTGCCTTAGAAAATGTAGTTTCCAAAACATATTTATTTTTTTGAAATTATTATTCAAAAACTTGCAATTTCCTCCTTCGGGGCCTATATTGACCCCGATCTTTGCATGTTTGTATTTCATCGTTCTATTATACAAAATTTTAAAAAACAAAAACGAATATAACTTTGGAATGGAAAATATATTCAAATTTATGATTTTGGAATCGTGTGACTCATCAGCAAAAGTGTATCTCATCAAGATATTTTCACAAAATAAACTCCATTTTTATACTTTCAAAATAAAATAAATTTGATTTAATTCGGATCATAATTAAACATAATAGTCATACAAAGATAATTATTCATAACAGCTGAGTTTGCTTAAGTTGTCACTTTTGGGATTATCTTTAACATTTAAATAGCCATGCTGGCTAGACATATTGTACATTTCTAAACGTACCAGCAAAACTTTGGTAATGGGTGCGATAAAGTAATGCATTACCCTGTAATGTATACTCCTTACCTGTATCATTATTTTCCAACAAGAAGCAATGAGTTACCCATAATTGAACACTCATGGATTACCTTGTAATAATGCCTCATTACATTTTACATTACTTCAAAACATAAAATAATGACTTACCGATCATCAATTACATAATGCTTGAATTATAAGCATAAAGTAATTATTATTATATATATTTTTTTGTAAGCATGAGGGTAAGGTGTATATTTTTGATATCACGAACGAAAACACGAAGCACAACAACTTATTTACATTTTCAGCAATAAAATATTATATGTATCGATAGCTCAGCTGGTAGAATTCTCGCCTAACTAATTGTTAAATACCAGAGACCCCAGGTTCGAATCCCAGCATGACCACGTTATTTATTTAATTAAAAAAAAATTTCTGTAAAAAAAATTTTTAATGCATTATTTTTATGAAAATCTATTTATAGACACATTACTTTTTACCACCATGTAACCATATAAGTAACCAGTTACTTTACCCCCTACAAGGTAATGAGTCCACCCATTACTTTAAGGCTCATCGCCTGTAAAATTCATCAGTGAAGTAAGGTGTAATGTAATGCGTGAAGCCCTATGGCGATACATTACTTTACCCATGATTTGGTAATGTGTGGTTTTGCTATGGGCTTAAGTGACTTTTGTGAACCGAAATTTAAGTGATCGATCCATTAGTTATAAAGTGTAAAGCTGAAACCCCATTTATACTCTCGAGATGGCCTGCGTTGCCACCCTGTGGCTTACCCAGTATAAAGACCGGGTGACTACAAATTTATTTTTTTTAAAAATCACTTAAAAAAGTTTTTATGACAATCTAAAATTAGCAAATTAATAAAATTTTGCGTTAAATATTACGTTAATATTGAGTTACGTTAATTTCGAGCAAATATTACTCATAGTCTTAATTAATTTTTTCCAGAAATTATGTTTTGAAAACAATTTCTGAATTAAATTGAATTAGTTTCGAAAAGTTTTCCAATCGTTTAAAGGGCTTGTGAAAAAATCTCCTAAAACAGAATATTTTAAAAAAATGTTAGCTAAAAATTAATACTTTTATAAAAAGAAAAATATTTTTAAATAACAATGACAGAATGAATTGACTTGACTTGAATTTTAACAAAGTTTTTAATTTGAACAATTGTAGAAATATTTGTATACCCTCCATCATATGTGATGAGGGTATATATAAGATTGTCATTGCGTTTGTAGCTCATCGAAATATATGTCTAAGACCCCATAAAGTATAAGTATCTTTAATGACTTTTAAGCCGATTTATGACATTCCGTCTGTCTTTCTGTATGTCTGTTGAAATGGCAATCACTGCTCGAAAACGCAATAGAGACTGCTCATTTTACCTAGATTGATGTGCATTTTTAAAAGATAATTATTGAAAACGAGCAAAAATCGGTCCAGCGATTTAAAATTTATGAGTGAAAACGTGAATGTTCTATACAAATAATACAAATAGTGTATAATGAAATGTATATTAGTACAATTTCATAGTAGCGTCCAGAGGTGAATAATATTTAAAATTCACCTCAAATTTGTATTTCACCTCAAAAAAGTTTTTCACCACAACATTTTTTTTTCACCTTAAAAATTTTGTTTCACCACAAAAATATTTTTTTACATCCAAAAAAGATTTTAACCTCACAAAAAAAATTTTTGTTTCACCTTTGTTATGTTTTTTTTTCATTATTTTATAAAATAAAAAATAATTTTGTAAGAACCACTTTTAATTCATGTACTTGTTTTTTATATGGAATTTTTATAAAAAAAAAATCAAGAAATAATAATTATAAATTCTAATTATGTGGAATAAAACTTAACGTCTTTTCTTTGCCATTTGCAACAATTGTTAATTCTGTTTTAACAAAAGTTAACAACCTGCATATGTGTATTATTTTTTTTTGCTTTTTCATGGTTCGTTGCATAGTTTAGGGTGTTTGTGATACACATAATTGATATGTTTTTTTATGGCGTTATTTATTTTTAGTATCATCCATAACATTCATTATAAAAAGTGTACAGAATTTAAATTTTTGCTAAGAAACAATACTTTGAAAAAGGTCACAGATGTTTATGTTTTGTTTATATGTAAACTGCACTTTATTTTGAAAAAAAAAAACCACTTCCATCCTCTACATTTAAACCAACACGTGTGCCTTGGTGAGACATGATACGGTTAAGTGACGATTAAATAAAATGATCGAAAAAAAAGAGAAGAAAAACGGATGTGGTAAAAGGTTAATGATATGTAAGAAATTATAAGGGGGCAAGAGAAAAAAGACAAGGCATAAAAAATAAAAAACAAAAATTTATAAAAAGAAATTTTATAAAAAAAGGAATATCTGTTAAATAAAACAATATATTATGTTTAAGTACACTGAAAAAATAATTGTTAATCAAATTTCAATTAAAATATTTTTTGATTTCAAACTCACTTTCAATTAAAAGTTTAATTATATCTAGTAAATGTTAAATTAACAAAGAAATAAAATAATGTCAAATTGAAAAAAATCACTAAAATTTAAATTAAAAAATCGCTAATTTTTAAAAAAAATCACCAAAAATTAAAAAAAAAAAACTACAAAATTAAATTAAAAAAAAATATAAAAAATCGCAAAAATTTAAAAATAAAAAATAAAAAATCGTCAAAATTTATAAAAACGTCAAAGTTTAAAAATCGCCAAAACTAAATAAAAAATGTCTAAAATTAAATGTATCTCAAAAACATTTTTAAAGAGAATTTACCAAAATTTAAAAAATCTTCTAAATAAAAAAAAAAAACGCTGCAATTAAAAAAATGCAATAATTTAAAGATCGCTAATACTGGCAAAATACTGAAATTTTAAAAAATCGCCAAAATATAAAAAAAATTACTAAATTGACAAAAAAAAAAAATAATAAAAATCTGCAAAGTTGAAAAAAGTGACAAAATTTAAAAAAAAATTAACAAAATTTAAAAAAGTAGTAAAAATTTATAAAAAAAATACTAAATTGAAAAAAAAAAATATCTGCAAAATTGAAAAAAATTGCAAAATTTAAAAAAAAATTAACAAAATTTAAAAAAGTATTAATAATTTAAAAAATCGGCGAAACTGAATAAAAAATAGATAAAGTGAAAAATGGTTTCGATATGGAAGTTTTAAATTTTATTTACATGATTTTTTGTTTTGTTCAATTTAACCATTTTTTTTTTAAATTATTTATTTTGTCAATTTTTTTAATTTTGGGGATTTTTGCAAATATTAGCGATTTTTTTAATTTTTGCAATTTTTAAATTTTGACGATTTTTAATGTTGATTTTTTAAATTTGTCATGGTTTATTTTTCACGATTGTTTTCCGATTTTTTTCGATTTGTTGCAATTTTAATTACAGTTTGAATAGTATCTACTAAAATTTTGTTCGAAATTAAAAAAACAGTATTCAATTAAATTTCAAATCAATCTTTAAATCTGAATTGCAACTAATTCAATGAAATAGTTGCAAACAATTTTTTTTTTTTTAAATTACCAAAATTTAAAAAGATAGTAAAAATTTAAAAAAATCGGCGAAATTAAGTAAAAAATGGCTAAAGTGAAAAATGTTTTTGATATATGGACGTTTTACATTTTATTTACATAATTTTTCTGTTCAATTTAACCATTTTTTTTTTAAATTATAGCTATTTTTTATTTTGTCTATGTTTTTAAATTTTGGGGATTTTTTCAAATATCAGCGATTTTTTAAATTTCAATTGTCTAGTGCTAATTTTGAAGATTTTTCCCGAACTTTTGGCGATTTTTAGCAATTTCAATTAAAGTTTTATTAATATCTACTAAAAATTAGTTTGACAAACAGTATTCAGTAAAATTTCTAATCAAATCTTAAAATCTTAGGTTAGGTTAGGTTAGGAAGGGTTATGTACCCAAGGGCACAACTCCACTCGGAGACCAATACGGTCCATTGTGAATCCCTTCAGAGTATCTTAAAATCTTAATTGAAACTAATTCAATTCAATAGTTACAAACTATTTTTATAGATCCGTATTCAATTAAACTTTTAATTGAATTAACAAAGATTTTAATTGAAACTCGATTTTAGTTTTTTTCTGTGTAAAATAGACTAGAAAATTAATACCCTATATTTAAACCATACACCTCTACATGTTGTTTTTCATTATTTAAATAAATATTTACAACAATTTTATTTTATTCAAAAACAAATTTAAAAATGTTGTGTGTGCTTAAAACACCTGTTGTTTTATAATATTTTTAACAATAATTTATTCAATTTGCATAGATTTTTTTTTTAAGTTGTTTGCTTAAGATTCCCTTTACTCCTGCCAAGCCATCAATACACTTCACCATGTTTTATAACCCCCACAAAAATTCAAATAATTTTAATAAATATTTTCTTTATTAAATATTTGTTTTATATTTTCTTCTGCTTTCGTTAGTTAATAACATTTTTTTTTTTTTTTTTTTTGTACAATTTTAAAAACTTTTTTAATAAAAAAATATTAAATTTGCATAGATATGTTTGTTTATTTTCTCATACTCCCCAATGAAAAAAGTAAATAATATAAATCTCAAAGTGGAAAAAATTTAGAATTCCTACAATAAAATAAAAACGAGAAGGTTATACTTTATTGAGGAGTTGTCAAACTGAAAAAAACGCAACCAACAACAAATCCATCAACCAAACCAACAAAGAAGTTTACAACATAATTTGAGAAAAATAACCAACCAACAATCAAAACAACAAAACAGTTTACAGGGTAATTTGAGCGAAGTGAGTGAAAATCCACATACCAAACTACCAACCAAATCGAAAAGCTGGTTGGTTTTTTTGTTGGGTTGTATATAAATGATCAATTTTTGTTCATTTATACACAAACCGACAAAAAATAACCAGCTTTTTGATTAGGTTGGTAGTTTAGTATGTGGTTTTTACTCTGTAAACTGCATTGTTGTTTTGGTTGTTGGTTGGTTTTTTTTTCAGATTGGCTACTCCTCAATAAAATATACCCTTCTTGATATAAATACTAAGAAATTTGTTCCCAAAACTTTTTTCAAAACAAAAGTAAATAATGAATAAAAGTTGTTAACAAATACCGAAAATGTATTGTTTATTTAAAACATCACATTTGAAATTTGAAATTGGGTTTTATATGATTTTTGTTTTAATATAAAATATACCCTTGCTGTTAAAATGATATCGCACAAATAGTTCAAAAGTGACTCAACTCAAAATATATAGTTGCAAATATTTTCTTTCGATTTCTGAAAAATTTAAAATTTTGAGTTGTGTCACTTTTGAACTAGGTGTGCGATATGTATGGTTTAAAGCTGGAGGATACGCCAGTAAAAATACCCAGCAACAAAAACCGGTTATATTTATATAACTTTACTTTAGTTAAAATAACTTCAAAACACCGCAGTGCCGATTTATAATAGTATTTTAAAGATATAACTAAATTTACTGGGTCAAATTTTCAAATAAACCCTGTAAAATTTGTAATATAAGAACAGCAAAAAGAAAACTGTTGAAGTTAAGTTAATTAAAAAAAAGCAATTTGCTAAAATCAACAAAATCTTTTGCTAAGCATTTATAGACAAAAAACAGCAACCAAAAAAAAAAAAATACAAATAACAGCATATTTTGCTAAAATCAACAGAAATATTAAAAAAAAAAAAAATAATGTAAAAAGATCTGTCTCTATATAATAAATCTATCAACAACCTGCCGGCAGTAAGAATCGAACCTACGTTTCTTCTTACATTACAACCGTAGCAATATCAAGCCATGGCCGCTTAACGATCGCACCCAAGTATGTCCTCGAATGTTATACAGCTAAATTGCAGTTTTCTTTCCTATTAGCTTTTCTGTTATTGTATATTATACTCAGAAGTGACACAGACTAACAAACACAAACATTCTATTTTCAGATTTTAGTTTATTTTCTAATATCCTCTGTCTCTATTTCACAACGTTACTGAATTGACGTATGGTTTTTACGTTCAGGGTAGCAAACTTTACATTTATATTGAAACATCGCTACAGGGCAATTTTTGTAATGTATTATATATAGTACAATATTATTTTAACGTCATATAGACAGTCGCAGTTAATTCTTTTAATTCTTGAGGTTAATAAGAAGATAAAACGCTTTTCTCTAAAAAATTATAAACACTATTAATTTCCAAATCAGACTAGATTCTAGAATTTCAGAATTTATTAATGGATATATATTTTGGTAACTTTACATTAGATAGATTGACTTTTCAGGGCCATAATATATACATATATGTTTTCCTTTTTTTTCAAGGTAGATTTTCACAAAAATTTTGAAATGAAAAACATAAATTATTGCAATGGTCGCGTTAAGAAGACAAAAGTTTTATATAAGGACAAAATAATCTCTTAGAAAGCTTAAAAAATTTGAATTATTTTAAAATTTGTTTTATGGTCTCGATATTCATATCGCTCATTTACTGCAAGAACGTCGCAACTCAATAAACATAATTTTTGAGTTAATGACGCAGAATTATTCGGTTTATCACGTATCATATTGTGTAAAGAAGTCATATTGATATCTTGTTTACTCACCTATTGAGAGAAATTATATCGCTATTTTTTTCTTCAAGGTGGGAGTAAATTGAAAACTTTAAACTCGTTTTCTACAAAATCAATATTTTTGAGTTATGACGTTATTGCAGTGAATGAGCGATATATTCTTGTTTTAAAGTTAATATATTATTAAAAAAATTTCGATTTAAGCACTGAAAAGTATGCCATTAAAAAAATATTCTTTCCTTTGTCTTTCAAATAATACAGTTACGGTCAAAAAAATAGTAGTGTCCATAGTGAATTTAGAAAAGCTAAAAAACTTGTCCGAATTATTTCAGTAACAAAACAAATGTTATATCCGCGAATAGAGTAATTTGGTAGTAATTTGCCCTGAAAATTAATTTTTCAATCGGCCCACTACTTTTCTTTTAACTGCAATTTTTTTTCAAAATATTCATATATTTATTCCGTCATAAATATAGAAGAGATTCCAATAATCTTATAAAAAGTATCTATTAAGTCGAATAAACTAAAATAAAATCGTAGAATTTTCTTTTCTATTACTAAAAGAAAGAAAATAGCAAAAAAAAATAATTTTTATTAGCCAGATTTATGCATCAGATTAAACTGATGCACAAAAGCCATTAATAAGCGCAAACGTGCTTAAAAATGTAAGTTTATTATAAATTGTGATTTGTCATTTTCATTCATAAATGTGTATTTGTAAACTAAATGATTATGGTGACTATTAATGTAGTGTAGTCAAATTGTAAACAAATATACGTTCTGGTAGACAGACTAAAGTGAAAGGGAAGGGCACACATATTAAATAATTTTGTACGTTTCCCTTTTCTTATTGCAAAAACGGGTTCGTTGCTAGAAAGATGCCATCATTTAGACAACCATTGTAAATATTTGAAAGACAAATTGTTTATGTTATATATAATTTTTTCTATATATTTTCCGATATTAAATTAATTCGTGCCGTCAATGTGGGATTATGAACAGTTTTCTATCTTGTAAAGTATTGTAAATTATTTTTAAAAGAATAACAAAAAATTCAGATTTTCAGCAAATAAATTAACTAAAGTATAATTTTTCTACAAAGTTTTTTTTAATTTGTTTCAGTTTACTAATATCCAGCAATAATTTTAATAACTTTTAGCAAGGATTTTTTAATTTTGAATTAACTAGGGGTTAGCAAAACTGTTGCTTAATCTATTAATTTTGCTAAATATCAGCTCAATGATTTTCAGCAAAAGATTTTTCTGTTATTAGCCTTTTTTTTGCAAGCTCAATTTTGCTGTCTCAGCAAAATTTTTTGCTGACTACTAACTTTTTTTTTTTTTTTTTTTTGAGTTTAAAGGTTCGAAATGTGTATATTATTAGTATTTATGCCTTTAATATAAAATGACATACTCTTTTCAAAATTTGTTCAAAAATGATGCTACCATTTTTATGACCGATTACATGTAAGAAGTGATGATAAAATCGAAGATATGTATATCATCGTAGGGTGTATTTACTAAAATACACTCTCAAATGAAGAATGGCGTATTTTTGACAAAATAAAAATCTAATAATCTTAAACGGAGATTAAATGGATATATGGCACAACATCAAAGCACAATAGTAAAAGCACTACTATTTTAATGACCGCAACTGTACCTCGTTCATTATTTTAATAATTACAAAAAATTCTTAATTTTATTATTACATAATGACCATTATAATAAAATAAAGTGTCTGTATATGTTTTTAATTATTATAATATTTATTTTTGTTTCATATGATACTCCTGAAAGTATGCAAACATGATTGTATGTATAAGCACACTAAAAGAATAACGTTAGTAAAACCAAAAAAAAATTTTGCTGAGTCAGCAAAAAACTTGCAAAGACATACTTGATTCCAATTCTAACCTACGGATGTGAGATTTTTGCAAGTTGTGATGCTACAAGTAAATCTAGATTAAATGTAACATATAACAACATTGCAAGGTACATAATTTTTAATGGAGTGCAGTTTTGAGTAGGCCATAGGGTTCTTAGCATTGAGTATGTTTTGCCACAGGCAGCTGTTACATGGTCTGACCAGGTGAGGGTGTCATTAAAAGTTACACCAAGATTCTTTGCCTTATTTGCGATTTCAATTCGTTGATCTTTAATAAAAACGTTGGGAGTAACAACAATTTTTTGTGTTCTTTTTCGCATTACAATACATTTTGATTTTCTAGGATATAAACTTAAACCATTTACTTCTGCCCAAAGAGAAACCCGATGTAAATCATCATTTAGCCTTGCAGTACATTCCTCAATTAGTCCCTTTTTGTTACTTATATACAATTGGACGTAATCGGCATACATCCTAATGTTACAGTGGAGCAACTGTTCAGGGAGATCGTTTATTTGCTGAAAATGAATTAATGTAATATCTGGAAATATATAGAAATAATGATATATAACATAACCTAAATTTTCTTTCAACTACTTACACCAATGGTTGTCTAAATGATGGCACATTTTTAGGAAAAACAAATGCCTTAGATAATTCTAGAAACGAAACGAAAATATATGACATATACAACCATTTTTTTTTGCAGTAAGAAAAAGGAAACATAAAAAATTACCTAAGATGTGTGTCCTTGTGTTTTGCTATACTGTGTCTACCTGAACGTATATTTGTTTGCAATTTGACCATACTACATTAATAGTGACTATAATCAATTAGTTTACAAATACACATTTACTGTTTATTAAATCTAAATATTTTAATTTGTCTTTAATTTAATTAGGAAAAAATTACTTGATAACCCGGTGACAACACAAAATTTAAGTTGTTTTAATCCACAATTTTGTTTTATGTTTGACAAACAGTTACAAAAATATACCATGATTGATTTTTGTTATATGTCTTACAAAAGTTGTACTTTTTAGTACCATTTCCCTCTACTTCATTCTGCGTATATCTTTTATTCTGGTTTTCGTCCACATTATTAATGTGCTTATCAACAAAATAAATTAGTAAAACATTAGTAACACATTAATTCAAAACAGTTAAGTGCTAATTAAGCTTAACTAATATTTTACCTGAAAACATAAATGTAGCAAAAAATTTGCTGAAAATAATATACTTGATTCACAAGACGTTTTACTAACTTTTCTAACAACTTATTTTTTGACTGTACACTCAAAAAATATATACTATATATATATATATGAGTGTACTATATACAGTGAGTGACAATACAATGGAAACTTTTTAAAAAAAATATTTATTTCACATTTAAATTTCAAAAAGTTTAAAACAAAAGATAATTCTATAATTTTTTTTCATTACTTTTATGACTAGTACATATTTTGATTAAAATAAGGAAAAATATTTACATTAATAGTAAAACTTTACCAAAAATAACAATAATTCAAAAGCATTATTTTTTATGGATTTGGCAAAACATTGGAAAATTTTACGATTCTTAACTTAAATATATGTTGTCACTCTGCCTGTTTAATATTTTGTAGGGTATCCATTATTTTTAATAACTGCTTCACAACGTCGAGGCATGGAACCAATTAAAGTATCAATAGTTTCGGCTGGAATTTTTTGCCACTCCGAAGTTACTGCATCTGTAAGGTCAGCCTTTTTAGAATAGTTTTTCGATCTTATTTTTCGATCTACAATTTCCCATAGATTCTCTATTGGGTTGAGATCTGGTGATTGGGCTGGCCATTTCAAAACACTAACTCCGTTTGATTGTAACCACTCGTTTACAACTTTGGAGGTGTGTTTTGGATCGTTGTCGTGTTGAAATTTCCAGACTAGTGGCATGTTTTCTTCCGCATATGGATACATTACATCGTTTAAAATAGTTTTGTATCCAGCTCCAGTTAGAGTTTCGGTAATGACATGAATTGGTCCCATTCCTTGACCCGAAAAGCATCCCCATACCAAAATATTGCCACCGCCAAACTTAACAGTTTTGGTTGTATATTTGGGGTCCAATCTTTTTCCTTTCGGTCGTCTTACATAAGTTCTTCCGTCATGACCTCTTAAGTTGTATTTGGACTCATCGGAAAAAAGTACAGTATTCCACTTCTGTCTAGACCAATTTATATGCTCTTTGGCAAATTTAATACGAGCAATTCTATTTTTTTCTGATATCAGTGGTTTTTTGACAGGTCGGTAGCAACCAAGACCAGCCTCTTCAGCACGCCGTGCAACAGTTCGTTGACTTATTTCCAATTTTAAATTGTTGATGACCTCTCGGGGAAGCATTTTTGGGCACTTTTTAAACTCTCTTGCTATTAACTTGTCTTGTCTTTGAGTAGTTTTTCGAGGCCTGCCTCCTAAATGCTGCGTTTTCACCGTACCTTTTTCACGATATTTCTTAATGATTTTTGAAATTATTGACTTATTCATTGAGTATTTTTCACATATTTCTTTTTGTTTAAGTCCAGCATTAAAATCACTAATTATTTTAAGTTTTAGCTGTTCACAAAATTTAACTCTAGCCATTTTCAAATCAATTTATTTACAAATGTTATAAAACTAAAATAATGTGTTTTTTTATATGCTTTTGAACCTGAAATTACCTAAAATTATAAATAAATATGTAACGGTAATTTTTTGGAATATTTCTTTTAATATTCTCTTTTATTTTTCTTACTTTTCATCATCTTTTGTAACTCGCCTTAGAAGTTTCCAATGTTTTGCCAACACCATAAAAATTATCTATTTTTCATTTTTGCAATATTCTCATTACATATTGTTTCAAGAGATTTAATATCATTTTATTTTAAGAGAAAACATAACAAAGAGTAATTAACAAAAAAAAACTATTCAATTATCGTTTTGGAAAAAAAAATAATTTAAGAGCAAAGTGCAGGAAACTGGAATTATTTAAAAGTTTCCATTGTATTGCCACTCACTGTATATATATACAAAACTCTTTTGTATAAAGTATATTTATATAGAAACACACTTAAAGCTATTATTACATATAATTAAATTTTTCCATTAGCATTTAACAGAAAAAACAGAAAGGACAGAAAAAAATATGTATAGTTATATGAAACATAATTTTATATAAAGGAGTGTATGTAGTATAAATTTAATATTTACTTTTTACACAAGCCTATCAAAAGTACAACCGAGCCAAAAAAAAAAAAAAAATAAACATAGTACAAGTGTTTTGTTTGTATCATGTTTTAAAACAAACAACAAAAAATTTATATAAACGCTGGTATATATGCTACACAATTTTGCTTCTCGGTTTTATTTTATTTTACTTTTTATAAAAATGTGTAAAGACAATATTGCCAACACTTAATAGCACTTGTGGTTTAACGCAAAAATCACTTTGTTTTAATAATAACATATATACTTATATATATAAAAATATATAAACGAAATCACAATACGTATGTAAACATGCAATACCATAAATACAATAAAAGTCTTTAATATATATTACACTTAAAACCACAAGCTCTAAAGTATGCTATAAAAGAATTATAGAAAATGAGGTAAATGATATGTAAAAATTAATTGAACACAAACGATATTTTCTGTTTGAAAATATTAAATTTATACAAAAAAAAACACAATTGCTTCAAGAAAACAGTTTAACAAGAAATATTATTTAACGTATACATAAGATAAAGAAATATGTTAATATTTTTGCTTAAACCTCCTAAAAATATACTTTAGAAATTTCTTAAGTGTTATTTTAAACGCACACTTTAACGTTTTTTTTTTTTTGTAAAAGTACGTGAAATTATACTTTACTTATGTTTTGGTATAGACACCCCGAAAGTATGCTTCAGTTTTTTTTCTGTTGTTATTTTTTTATTGAAGTTTTTTGTTTATGCTGATGTTTATGTTGATTTGTAATTCTTTGTATTCCTCTTGATTTAGTTCTTTTGTGTTTTTTCTGTCCAAGCTCTGACCCTTAAATGACCTTGATTAGAACAATTGTATTTAAATTCAACACTCAATATATTTACAAACTCTGTTGGAATAATAAAAGCTGGACATCATTAGATTTTTGTGTAATTTTATTTTGAGACAAGCTAAATTCCGAAATGAAGTATTGGACCATATTCTATCAAAACTTTAATCCAATAGCGTTCGAGAAAATATATACCAAATTTTGTTTTACTTTAAGGTCACCCTAGTCCGCTCTGAGACTACTTTGATTCAAGTAGTTAATATGATCTAAAACCTATAACTCTCCTAAGCCGATACAACCCACATTTGGCAAAATCGGATGGAAGCTAATAAACATAAACTGAAAATGGGACTTATGTAAAAATAGTAGTGAAAGGAATTGAAAGAAACTACAAGAATGTTATATTTGTTGAAATTTAACGAATATCTGGGCAATCCTGTTACAAAAGTATGCATTATTCATTTCTTTTTTGTCAATAGTACAAAAAATATCCGAATTAATTCTTCATTTTTTGCTCCAAAATTCCAGGGAAAGCTAAACAATAATACTACGTTTCCACTGAACGTGTTTTGAAATAAAACATGCTTTATCCAGGTTTTCCCATAATTTTTTTTCAAAACACGTAAGTGGAAATATGGTATAACAATAGAAGAATCTTAGATTCCTTTTTTCTATCATCTTTTAAAGATTTAACAAAATTAAAGAGATTAGATTGAAATACATGCGTTAAACTTCTTAAAAAAAATCTTTAAAAAAAAAATCGTTTCAAAAATTTAGAGTTCGGATATTTTCAGCCGAAAATATTCCTTTCAAAGTTTTGAAACTTATATTTGTATTGACTGATTTATAGCTAAATTCTTTTCTAAGAAAGCAAAGTATATTCCATGAAAATCCATGGATACATTAAGAAGTTATAACCAATTATGTTCCAAAAAGTATTTAACTATCTAGAGCGATAGTTGTAACTACTCATATCAGTACACCCATGTGTGAAAATTTTTATTTTTCTGTTCCCCGTTCATTTTGCAGTAGATTAAAAGTAAAAATATTATCCCTGCAAAAACTGGTTCTCTTGGATGCAAATAGGCCAGTCACCCACCTCCTGAATTTGAGCTCTAGGTTAAATCTTGAGTTCATTAGTTCATTAAACGGTGAGTTCACTCTACTTTCATAAGACTCATTTTGATTTCCTCAGTCTTCCTCATATCGACATGCAAAAAAAACTACGATCCGATAAATCCTAAAAGCATCCAGATCCCATCAAAAAGTCCTCGAGACGGGATAGAGACACATTCAGCCGGCAATCCCGGTCATCGAAGAATCTGCTTCCGAGATATCAGAGCAGAATTTAAGGAAAGTTTTCCTATGAGAGAATGGGCCTTAAATTAAAACCGATCGGCATAGTACGCGTCACGGGTCAGCTACTTTCAAAATGTTTATTTTTTAATAGTTAATGAATGTAATTTTCTACCGGTAATGGTTTTACTGATCACAAGACAGATCACAAAATAAGTCCTTTTGGTCGGCTTCAATTTGATCCGGCCATGTAACAGGTTCTCGCATTAAACTAACCTGTAATATTCATTCAATCTTTACATAGAGTTTGTAAAATAAAGCACATGTTGTTCATTTTACGAAATTTAGTTGTTTTGACAATAATATCATATTTTTACTTCATGTTTGGACTGTTTTTTAGATTTAAACATTTTTCTGTCCCCAAACGAACTTTATTCGTCGAATCGACGAACACCGTTTACTTTTTCGTATGTAACATGTTTGTTGCTAGTTGCAGTTTGCTAATTTTTCGCATTTTTTTAAAGTTTTATTGTATTGGGAGTGACTAAAAAAGGCCTTTATCGATTCGACAAAGAAAGTACTTAGTGTATGCAAAATAAGATGTGCCATCTAGGGTTAATTTCCTTTTGTTTATATTAAAGTCTTTCCGTCTAAAAATGAGTACTGTTTATTTTTTGTTTATATTACTTTTTTTTTGTGTCTCCAAAATTTACATCAAACATAATTTTTACAAAATATTTCTACCATCATTACCGAAAAAAAATATATATTGTCATTTTCTAATGGAGAAAAAAAGTTTGTATGAACAGGAAGTTTAAATGATGTTTATAGGTTTATAACATGAAAAAAAAGAGAAAATCTGAAAATAAAATCACAAAATATATAAAAAAAAAGTTATGAAAACAAAAACAAACATCAAAACTTTTTTTCTACTTTTGGAAAACATTGCATAATTCAAGGAGGCACCATATTGTTAAATAAAACATAATTTCCTTTAACACAATAATACGATAAAAAAAAATCAAAATCCCTACGTGGTCTAAACTGTACAAAGCTATTATTGTTGTTTTTAAACAATCTTCAGTAAATGAACAACAACTTTTTAAAAAATTTTGGTTTTGGCATTTCAGAACCTATTTATTTTGTTACCGTGTGACAATGACGCAAATTGCTAACCTGCTGTGTGTATTTATTGTTATTTACATATTTTAAGGCGTCTAAAAAGAAATGTTTTTTTTTTTTATATAATAATTTTTTTTTACATTTTCGTTTTGAATTAACAATCACATAACAGAAAGCCATAGCTTTTTTTTGAAATGTTGTTTCTTTTTATATTTGATTATATTAAATGTTATTACCATCTCTAGTGATTGGGAGTTGAAGTAGGGATTTAGCTTTGTTATGATCAGAAAATTGAGCTATTGAACAATACTGTTTTTGCCATTTTTATATTGTTAAAAATTACTTTTAAAATTGCAAAATATAAGAAATTTGTTTGATTTTTATGTCTTTTGTAAAATGATTAGAAATGTGATGAAAGAGAATTTGAAATATTTTTGTTGTATACAAATTACCACAGTATACTTTAGGGATTAAAAATTAAAAATATTTGACGCATACTTTACATAACATTTAATTTCACCAGAAATAAAGATCAATGTATGTATGTATGTAGTACGAGGGCGGATCATTAAGTCCGTGACTTTTCGAACTTCCCTCGTAGTTTTATGAAATGCAACACTGCTCCCATCAAGTACCACCTGTTAATAGACTACTGTCAAATTTTGAGCAAGTTCCGTAATTTACTTTGCGTTTAGCAGCTGTTCAAAACATACAACCTCGTGGATTTTTTTTTAAATGGAAAAAAGTGAATTCCGAGTTCTCATTAAACAAAAAAAACCGTCAATCTAACCAAGGAAAAGCTTGATAAATACGATGGGGACTCTGCATCATCGATTTCAATGGTAAAAAAGTGGTTTACTGACTTTCGTTGTGGTCGCAAAAGTATAAATGACGTTGAACGTTCTGGACGGCCAATTGAGGTCAATACACCCGAAAATGTCGAAAAAATCTACGATATTGTGTTGGCCGATCGAAGAGTAAAAGTGCGTGAGATTGTTGATGCCATACTCATTTTATATGGCAGTGTTTTTTTCGATTTTAAATGATCAGTTGGGTTTAAGAAAGCTGTCTGCAAGATTTGTGCCGGGTTTGCTCTCAATTGACCATAAACGTAATCGTGTGACAACTTCAAACGATTGTGTGGAGTTGGTTAACCGCAATTCGAATGAGTTTTTGCGGCGTTTTGTAACTGTGGATGAAATATGGATCTATTACAACACTCCGGAGACCAAGCAGCAGTCTAAACAATGGGTTTCTCCGGGTGAACCGGCTCCGAAGAAGGCCAAGGTAAATTTGTCGGCCAATAAGGTGATGGCAACAGTTTTTTGGGATGCACGCAAGGGGATAATCCACATCGATTACCTTTAAAAGGGAAAAACAATAAACGGCGAATATTATGCCAACTTATTGGACCGATTTAACGAGGATTTAAAAAAAAAAACGACCCCATTGGCCAAGAAAAAAGTTCTTTTTCATCAAGATAATGCACGGGTGCACACGTGTGCAGTCTCAATGGCAAAATTCCATGAATTGGGCTACGAATTGGTACCTCATCCGCCATATTCCCCGGATTTAGCCCCCAGTGACTATTTCCAAACCTTCAGAAATGTTTCGGTGGAAAGAGATTTAGCTCCAACGATGAAATTATTGATCAAACAAATGCCTATTTTATGGACCTCAAAAAATCCTATTTTTTTGGAAGGAATACAAAAATTGGAGAAACGTTGGACTAAGTGTATTGAGCTTAAAGGAGATTATGTTGAAAAATAAATTATTTTTATCAAAAAAAAACTGTATTTCATTCAAACTACATTGTATAACTTCATTCTTTTAAAAATATATGGTGCCTACTTCAGGGAGTGCTAGTTAATAATATTTAACAATACTGTTGCGAGGGCCATTTCTTAAAATTTATAATATTTTAAATCATTTTTTTTAAATCACAAATATTCTAAATACCCCACGCAAAAGTTTATATATAGCCATATATAGCTTGATATAGTGGTATCTTATTATATATGTGGCCATATGTAAACAAATATACTTACATGTCATACATTTCTAATATGGCGTTATATATAAGCATATATCATTATATCTAATATTATATATAAGGTGATCTTTTTATCTCATCATATATAATTGATATAGCTATATATCAGATCGTATATATTTCCAAGTATAACTTTATATTGGCACATAATCTATAATTTTTATATTTTAATTATATACGGTATCACAATTATATATCTATATATCGATATATATATTCTATATAAGTTTGATATAATTTTTATTAAAAATAAAAATTATGTTTTTTCGACCTTTAATTGTGCAATGAAAATGAAAATTATTCATGTTCGAGGCCATACTCTTTATTTCTTCATTAGGATATTGTCCTAACCAATAATCTATAGAGTTTTTTGTTTTCAAATTTATTATTTGACCCTTTCAGGAATGTGTTGATAGATCTATTTTGAAATAGATTCTTTTGAAGACACTTAAGCGATCGGTTCAATTGTTTAATAAATTATTGGAAAACGAAATGACGTTATAGCTATGAAGCTTAGTGTATAAGTCGAAATGTAATCATGTCTAATTTTACAATTTATTAATTTATATATATTTTTTTTTATTATTTGGAATGTGAAACAAAATTCAAGCGCGGATTTCCATAGAATTTTATGAAGATCAAATTGTAGCAAATTATATAGGGTGTTTTTTATAGAGGTATATAACTTTGAAATGGAATAAAACAAAGATGAATTTTTTAAATTGACATAAAATTTGCTTTATTCGAAAGATAATTTAATTTAAATATGAGTTCTGGAATATGACCGCCACGGCCGGCTCGGACGTAGTCTAATCTCTAGGTCCAATTTTCGATGACTTTTTCCAACATTTGTGGCCGTATATTGGCAATAACCCGGCGAATGTTGTCATCCAAGTGGTCAATCGTTTCGGTCTTATCGGCGTAGACTAGCGACTTCACATATCTCCACAGAAAATAGTCCAGCGGCTTTAAATCGCACGATCTTGAAGGTCAATTCACGGGTCCGAAACGTGCAACTATGCGGTTACCAAACGTTTCCTTCAATAAATCAATTGTGGCACGAGCTGTGTGACATGTTGCGCCGTCTTGGTTGTTCAATTGATGAACGAAAAAGTCAGTAATCATGGGCTCTATACCGGTCACCATTGACTGTAACGTTCTGACCAGCATCGTTTTTAAAGAAGTACAGACCAATAATTCCACCAGCTCATAAAGCACACCAAACAGTCAGTTTTTCTGGATGTAACGGTGTCTTAACATACACTTGAGGATTATCATCACTCCAACTAAGGCAGTTTTGTTTACTGACGTATCCATTTAATCAAAAGTGAACTTTATCGCTAAACAAAATTCGCTTATGAAAATCGGGATCAACGACAATCTTGTTTTGGGCCCATTCACAGAATCTACGCCTTGCTAGGTGATCGTGCGGCTTCAATTGTTGCACTAGTTGGATCCAAGATCTTTCCGCAAAATCTTCCATGAAGTGGATCCAATTCCTGTGCACGATGGCGGATATACGCTACGCTCTACAGCCGCAATGACTTCTTCTGTACGCACTGTGCGACGTCTCTGTGGATGCATATCATCATTTAGAGTAAACGTGGCGCGAAATGAATTGTTCTGATTAACGATTATGTTGACCGTAAAATGGACTTAATGTGCGATACGTATTTCGATCAGAACCATGATTTTCAAAATAAATTTGCACAATTTGGAAGAATTGTTCAGGCGTCAGTCTATTCATGTTAAAATGCCAAACCAAACTAAACATAAATCACTTGACAGCTGACAAAATGGCCGCCAGTTAAGAAAGTGTTGTCGACTTAAAGTTCTATAAAAAACACCCTTAATATATCAAAGGAGATTACATGGGATCTCATGAGATAAGGTTATGTATGCCATTTTGCGGTCACCTGATATATATTGTGATATGGAATTATATATATGCTTATTTATACATATATCGGAACTTTTTTCATCGGGTTTGTTAAATACTGAAAACGTATTGAAAAAATATTATAAAGCCTACATTTAGGATGAAATGATAATATTTAAAATGGCCTCGCTTTAAAAAATTGATATTCTCATATTAGAATTCTATTTTAAAATTGATAAAGATTTTATGACATTTTCAGTTATTTGTATTTCGCTATTTTCTAACATTTTTGCTTATTTTTAATTTTATTTTTTGATGAAAAAAAAAAACTTTATTTCATAAATATTTAATTTGATTTTAACTGTTTTTAAAACCAATTAAACCCTTTTTATATAATTTGTTCAACTCTAGCATTATCTGAACATTAATGTCCTTGTATTTCAATAATTCATAAAGGTAAAATGTCCTTTTTCATTTATATTCTACAAACAACCTTTAAATATTTATAAAAATAAATTATTTTACATATTCACAAACTACAATGACCATACTATAACACATTAAAAGGCATTTAACAAAAACAAAAACTAAATATAAATTAAAAACGTAAAAACATCAGACAACTAAAATATAAAGGTAAAACAAAAATTAACGTTTGACATTAAAGCTTAACCAAAAAAATATAAAAAAGAGAAAGAAAAGCAAAAAAAGTTTGTTCGTTTTTGTTCTATATTTAAACAAAGTCAATGGTTAATTGCGCTAAAAAGGACATTAACATTGGTCATACTCATATATTAAAGGACTCTTAAACATTCCCACATATAACACATATAAAAAAAATAATTAATATATGGCCAGGTGACATGCAATATACAAGAAAATACATACAGAGAAATAAAAAAAAAAAAACAAAATTGTATGTTTGCTGGCACATCACTTTATATTACAAAGTTTAGGTCAAAGTAGTACGTTATACACAACTTGATATATTAACCATAGTATAGAAACCTGCTACAAAAACTAGAAAAAAATATTGAGTGGGAATATGTGAAAAATCACCACAAAAAAGTTTGAACATAAAATCGAATATTTGTTAGAATGTAACATGTTTTGGGGTGAAAAAATAGTCAGTTTTATTTGTTTGCTTGTTTCCCAGTCAGAAACTGCTAGTGGTACAAAAAAAAAAAAAAAAAGGACTGGTATACCACTGGCTAACCGAGAAATTGTAAATAAACTACTGGCAGAACACTTGTTTAAGACGCTTTACCAGCGTTTACAAAAAATATTTTGCCAGTATTTCTTTTAAAATAATTTCAGTGGTATACAGATACAATCATTGGCAAATAATTGGCAGAGACCACTATGCTAACGTTGGGAGAAAGTGTTTTCCCAGTGCTAGCTAGTCAAAAATTACCAATGGCTTAAAACCCAGCAAAAAATTTCCAAAAAGGTAAGCGGGTTTGTAATCAAGCATTTTAGGCAGAACGCATTCCTTACTAGATTACCTACTCGATTCTTTTAACAGGGCGTGAGACTAAAATAATTGATTCTTTAGAATTGATTATTTTTTTTACCGAAGAACCATTTACTTTATATTTTTAAGAACTACATACATTTTTTAATAAAGAAATAGTTCCATTGTAAAACTACGAACTATTTACACAAAAAATAAAATAAATAAATAGTTCCCTAGAAAAAATAAGAAGTACTTACATTTAAAAAAAAGAAGTAGTTCCATAAGTAAATTCAACTTTTACTCACACGTGATTCTCCTAGGTCACTCAAATATAACGATCAAAACTCATACGGACATAAAGTGAAACATCGAATTGTTATGATAACATGGGTTTGTCATAATTTTGGAGCTATAAACCACGAAAATATAAATTAAAAAAAAAAATGAACAATTCAAAATTGAAAAACAAAAATATGACTCACGCACAATCACCCTCGAAATTTTTTTTTTACAATCACTAACGATAACGTCAGTAATTTAAACTTCCACTCACAATTTTCTGCTCACGTGCGCTTCCCTAATTTGTACCTAACCACAGTTTAACAAAATTTAGGCAACATGGAATTTCTGTTTTTAGTATTATTTTCCTGCAAATAAAAATTTGTTTGAAAAAATATATGAGATAAATTAGGAACTACTTCCAATAACGTCCTTTTATTAAGAAAAAGTATATGATTACTTCTTGAGCACAGAAAGTTATACATATAAGTTAATAATATTGTTATTTTCTTTTAAGTAAATAATTACTTTGTTATTGAGTTCATGCTTTCTGGTTTAAATTTAAAGAATTGATTACAATACTACTTGCTTTTTTGACTCTATCGTTGGAATGAGTTTGGTATTGTAGTTACTAAATTTGGCAATGAGATATGTAAGCAAGTGTGGGCATCACCTTCTTTTTGGAATGTGTAATTTTTTCCTGGGAAGTCTAACCACTGGTAAAGTATTTATTTTTTAAAAATTATGATGCTTTGTTTAAAAAAGTTTGTAGTCGGAAGGTTCCGAGCTTGTGCCCGGTTTTGGGCAAACATTGTTTTGTGTTTTTTTTTTTTTTATGTTTTTAATTTTATTTTGAAAAACAAATTTTTAGACCAACCATTTCATGGTTTTACCAACATTTTGCCAACGTCAGAAATTTAGTTTCCCCAATGCTTGTCCGACACTTTTTTAACAGACGGACCATTTGTCTAATGATGTTATCCTTTCGGAATTGTGAAAACACTTGTGCCAGCATTTGACTGGGAGAGCTCGAACTCGGAACCTTCCGACTACAAACTTTTTTAAGCAAAGCATCATCAGTTTTAAAAAATAAATGCTTTATCAGTTGTTACACTTGTAAGCCGTTGCTAATTTCTGGCTGGGTTATCACTGGGAAAACACTTTTTTCCAATGTTCGCATAGTGGTCTCAGCCAATTCTTTGCCAATTATTTTTTCTGTATTGAAAACTCTGGTAAAGCGTCTTAAACAAGTGTTCTGTCAATTTACAATTCCTCAGTTAGATAGTGGTATACCAGTGCTTGATTTGTTGTACCACTGGCAGTTTCTGACTGGAGGTTTCAGGCAAACATTTTTTTTTTAAATTTTTTATATGAAAATGAAAATTTATTCAACAACAAATAATAATATAGAGTTTTTTTGTTTTCAATTTATTAATTAACCACTTTCAAGAATTTGTTGATGGCTCCATTTCGGGGATTTTCAAGGTCCCCATCATCAGAACAAGTTTAGAAAGCAGTGGCAACCTCATTCACAAACTTAAACACTTATATATCCCATTTGTTAAAACAAATGAGAATTAAGTTGAGCCTGAAAATAAAATTTCCACTAATAATTAAAAAATTGAAAACATTTGAATTGGAGCCATCAACAAATTCTTGAAAGTGGTTAATTAATAAATTGAAAACAAAAAACTATATAGATTATTTGTTAGGACAATATCCTAATAAAGAAATATAGAGTATGGCATTGAACTTGAATAAATTTTCATTTTCATAACAGAATTATAGGTCGAAAAAACATAATTTTTATTTATTTTTAAATAATAATTATAACAAACTTTTTTTAAATTTTTTATATATTTTTTAATATTTTTTTCATATAAAATTAATTTTTTTTTTTTTGTTTCTGTAAAAGCTTTTTTAAGACCACCTTTTTTGTTTTCGCAACGTTGGCAATTTGTTTAAATCCAACCCTATGCCAGTGCTGACATATTTGAGCAGCCAGCTGTTACCCAGCAGTTATCATTACTTACGTTTGGTGCTATCCAGTATTGTCTGTCCCGTTAACTCAGTGGTTAGAGCTGTCGGCTGTCAGTCTAGCGGCTTGTGTTCGAATCCTGGCGGGACCAAAAAATTATACATGAACTGTTTTTCAATTTTATTTTGGAAAACAATTTTTAGACCACATATTTCATGGTTTTACCAACATTTTGTCAACGTAGGAAATTTTGTTTCCCCAGTGCTTGTACGACACTTTTTGAACAGACGGACCTTTTGTCTGATGATGTTATCATTTTGGGATTGTGAAAGCACTTGTTGCCAGCACTTGTACCACTTGATAAAGTGCCTTGCCAGCGGTGGTCCGTTTGTCTTTTTCTAACTGTGCATTTCCATTACATTTTACAAGGAAACATTTCTGAGGAAAAAGTATTTTTAGTTGCCGTTCAAAAGTAATCAAATGCTACAGTATATTTGAATACATAGTTTCTACATACGATTTTTAATTACAACACACGAAATAATTATAGAAAATGTTTTAGCTTGGAAAAATTTTTCACAAAATGTTCAGAACTCTTGTAAACTAAAATATTTCAAAAAAGAAATTTCTGGATTTTGTAAATGGTAAATAGTATCAAGACTTTGTTAAACATTTTCATCAGGGATATTTTTGTGATTTTTTAAGCTCAAAAACATTTTTTTGGATTTCTTGAAAATTTCAAAAATATTATAATTTTTTTTTGGATTTTTTTTTTGTTTAATTCCTTTGCATATTCTATGAAGTTTATTAATAAATATCTAAATTATATAAATTTTAAGAAGAAACGCACATATAAAAATGTTGCTTAACTGGAAATTTTTTACAGTTTTTTTTAGTTTTTGTTTTGATATACATCCAGATTATTTTTATGTTTTTGTGCGCCCCGGTAGGCTAGTTGGTAGCGTGCTGGCTTATCAGTGCGGGGGTCGTGGGTTCGATTCCCACCAGAGGCACTGGTCTGTTTTCGCTACAACTCGCCGAAGGCCATAGTAGCTAGTGCTCGGTTAGGGTAATAGTATATAATTTGTAATTATATGATTATTAATTAATAAAAAAAAAAAAAAAATATTTTTATGTTATTTTTAATTTGTAACGACATTTCAACCTCCGTATATTTACAGAAATAAAGCAAATCAAATATATTAGCTAGGTTGATACTAGCATTTCGATCTGATTAAAAATATCATCAGAACCCGAAGTTTTAGAAAAGCTTTAGCCTCCAGAATAGGCAAAGCTTTAACAAAAAACCTATTAATCATCAATTTTGGTCCATTCGTTTTTGTTACTATACTTGCAAAGCGCTTTTTGGAAACGCCCAAATTTCCCAAAGTGATTTTTTTTTTTGGAAAATTTAGCAGATTTTTTTGCTAAATATTAACAAAAATAAGATGAGCAAAAATAAATCTATTGACTTTTACAAACATATCATTAATTTGCTAATTTTAAATTCCAAAACTCCATCAGAATGCAGGTTGCACATACCATGTCCTCCACTCGAAAAAACAAATAATAAGTTCTTCAACAAAATTGTTTATCGTTGCCTAATTTAGACGATATGAGCCAAAATATTTTAGGGCTTTAGTTTTCAAAATGGAAAACTAAAGCATATAAAAGAGAAGTTTTGGACAAAAAATATTTCTCTTACCAAGATATAACCACACTCGAAAAACTATTTTTTTTTCTGCTCCTATTTAAGAAGATATCGGGATTTTCGCTTTTTGGAAAAAGCGAAATTAGGCGAAAAAGTATCTAAACTTAATTTATATTGTTCAAACTTCAACTTCAACTATTAATACTTAATGTCTACTTTCTGCAAAATTTCATAAAAATCCGTCTATTAGTTTATAAGTTAAGACGATGTCCTTTAGAGGAATCCTGATAAAATCCTGTGAGTCCTTGGACTAAAGTAAGGAATTATTATTTAAGATAAAGCTTCAATCTTACTTATATTTTATTATAAAGAGTTTTAAGTCAACTTAAATTGGTTTTTTAGATTTTTGATAACTATATTTTTTTTTTAAAAGTAATTAGTTTTTGAAATTTTACGAAATTTTTATTTTAAAGCTTTCTCGCTTCCAAACCGTGTTCGGCACACGAAAAATTTCTTAGCAAAATATTTAGCAAATTTAGTTTTCTATCGAAATATATTAATTTCTAAGTATAAAACGCTCATTGCTGTACCGACTCTATATTTTAAAGAGCTACCAATGACATGTCACTTTGAAGTGAATATTATAAAAAAAACATTTGTTTTCTAATTATAATATCGCATTAAAAATTATTTATATGAACATGTTGTTATTTTTAACACCTTCTCTAACAAAAAAGTTGTGTTTTCATAATTTAAAACAATATTTGAATAAATATAAATGTACTCTTCAGCCTTTGAAGGGGGTTTGAAATGTTGGCGCCTTGTTGAGATGATGAGTGTATGACAAAAACTAATTTAAAATGCCAAAACTATAAATAAATTCACTACTGTTCTTACTTTTTTTTGGTGAGAACTTGAACTATGGGACTAGGTTGCTAACAAAAATATCATCACTGACAGAAAACATTCGATTTCCTCCACCCATTCTGATTTCAACCAAAATTGGTATATACGATGAACATCATATAACAATAACCTCATCCAAATGTTGGACAGCTAGTCCCAGCGGATCTTGAAATATCGCGTTTCAATATCATAATCCTTCATATCTTTTTAAAGGCTTAAGCAAATTGATAAATCATTTTGGAAAAAAATGTTTGTTTTCGTAATCCCCGTTTTAAATCGCTGTATTTATTTATAAATTTTTTTTTTAATTTTAACAGATTAAAATAAATGGACGATCATTTACGACAACTTTTGTTAAATTTTCCTTTTTTTTTTATTCTAAAACGAGCTATTTCCAAAACCGTAAGAGCAAGAACCAAAAAACTTGGATGCTGAAATATGACACTTAACCTAACTAGCAATTTTGGTTAAAATTGAAGAGATGAATTTTAATGTTTCTTGATGGTTTTATATGAAATGAGTTCACTGTTTTACAAAGAAATGTAATTTAACTGAAATCGTTTTAGTTTTTTGACTTGAAATAAATTTGTTTCAAATTAAAACGAAACTTCAGTGTATTGTCCAATATTAGGTGACATTTATCGTGTTATTCAAAGTAATTTCGATATAGTATAATTGACGGAACTTGAAGCTTAAAAAACAAGCAATAATAAGTAGAACAGTTATGCTACGTGGTAGGAAAGGTCTAAAGTTGCGCACCATTATTTCACAACATCCTTATTAAGTGGTTAATGCCCAACGTTGGGCGCCATTATTTGCAACGATAGATATCTTTTAAAAATGTGACTAAATTTTTTATAAATTCTATAATTTTTTATTGAAATATTATCTCTTATTTATATCTCAGCCAACAAATAAATATTCTAGACCATAGCTTATTTGCTACATAACATTAACAATATATACAAAAACTTTATTTTGTTGCATATGAATTTATTCATATTTACATTATAGAAATGACAGTAATATGTATTTCTGTTTACCGCTCAACTCTATCTAGAGAATATTTTTGCACCCAATACAAAGTTTAGTTAGTTGTGGCAAAATATGACAAAAATAAAACACAACATTTTGTATACAAATAAACAAAACAAACTTATTTTGTTGCAAACAAAAAAAGTAAATATAAATATGAATTATAATTTATAATAAGTAGTTTCTACTTTTTTTGTTATATTGTTGACGACGTGGATGACAGTAATGTTGGTTGATGCGATTACATTATTTTTATCTGCAACAAACAAAGTATGAAAAATTTGTTGCATATTTTTAAGAGAATTATGTATTTATTTTGGTGGAAAAAGTTTTTTGAAGTTTTCTTGTTGTTGTTTGTTTGTTATTTAAAAAAAAAATAATGCAATACAATTTGTTTAAAGGGACTTATTGAATTATTTAAAATTTACATAGGAATTAAAAAAGTTTTAAGTTTCTTGTTTTAAAGTATTACATTTTAAAGAATAAATATTTATTAATACTGAAAAACGTCTCAAAGTAGGCTAAGATTTTTTAAATTATTATTGTCTCCTAAAGGTTGGCTTTAATTTTTTGTAAAATTATAATCGTTAAAGTATGCCTTAATTTTTTAAAATTAATGTTCACCTTAAGATAGGCTTTGTTTCAAAAAAAATAACAATACTGTTACATATTCTAAATCTACTAAAACAAATTACAAAAACCTTAAGAGACAAATAATTAAAAAATAACTTTTATTTAAAAAAAATTGTTTTAACCATTTTAAGCTATATGTTTGCCCTATAAGATTTATAAAATTAAAAGTTTTTGTTATATTGTTGCCTACTTTTAGGTTTCTTTAAAATTTGTGGCACTTTTTGTATATTTTAAAACTTATTTCTGTTTTTAATATTTCATAATTTTTATTACTTTAATATCTTTTTCTTTTCTCGTATATTTTAATATTTCTTTCATATTTTTACCATGATAAGCAAATATTTATGTTGCATTACAAAGTCAAAGTTATAAATTTTCTAAATTTTCCACATATCATATATGGTTTATATGATACATGTATCACTTGCCAAACATCCTGAAAAAGAGAGGGATAAGGGAATAAGTGAAATATATAAAATAAGGGCAAATTGTTAATATTTTATACATACAAGTAACAATGAACAACCAGCTAAAAAAGTAAAAGAAAAACTATAGAAAAAAAATAAGAGAAAAAGTTTTCTAATGCAATATTATATTCACACATATGTATGTTTAAGGTGGCTCAAAAAAGTAAAATTCTTAGAAGTTAAACAAATTAAAAAAAAAATTCTCAAAATAAATTTTTAAATCTTAACTGTTGTTTTGTGCTCATTCTCGATTAATAGACTTGTTTACGTAGCTTTAAAAATCTGCATTAAAAACTCAGAATCACAAATATATAAAGCTTAATTTATAGCTTTGAGTCGAAGCTTTCTGAAACGACATTAAAAGCCTAGAGTCTGAACTTCCGATATATATGATTGGGATTCGGAATTAATGCAGCGCTAAATTTGCATTAATGGTTAAAAGTCCGGGACTTATAAATATCTTGGAAATCCTTTGTTAAAAGCTTTTATGTCTAGAGTTAAGCTCAGATTTATTTCTTTAATAAACTATATTTATTAATCTTTATTAATAATACAGATCTTGGCCTAACTGTAGTTCTGTTGTGCCTGTATTCGGAATCTTAAAAGACTAATTTATAAGCTCAGAGTCACAGATATATAAAGCTTAATTTAATGCTTGGAGTCAGGGCTTTCTAAAACAATATTAAAAGCTTAGAGTCTGTGCACTAGATATATACGATTAAGATTCAGAACTAATGTAGCTTAAAATTTACATCAATGATTCAAAGTATGGAATTTATGAAGCTCACACAAAGCTTAGAGTAAAAGCATTTTTGTCTAGAGTTAAACCTAAGATTTCTGGCTGAAATAAAGCCCGGATCATAAAATCGTTGTTGAAATTATAGATCATGGCCTTAGCAAGATACATTTAAAATTCTGAGGCCGGTCATTATAGGTATAATTTAAAGTTATTAAACAACATCTAAATCTGCAATTTTATATGTCAATCTAAATACAAATTTAGAACTTAGCTAATATACGATAACTTAGAAATTATACGACGTAGCTTCACGAAAACATTCATTTAAAGATCATCTTGCGTGCTTTAAAGCCCCACTTAAAGTGTTAAGTAAAAGCTTTCTTAATCAGCAATGGTTGCCTAATTTGTTTTGTAAATAAAGTAAATCTGTAGTTACAGACCAGAGTCCGCGCATAATAATCCTTATTTAAAACTATGTGTCAGGAGATATAAAGGTACAGTTAGATATTAGCATCTGTTTCTAAAGCTTAGAAGCAGAGCTTTCCAAAGCTACTAAAATCTCAAGGTAAAAGTTTTTTAAAACTACTATTGTAGCCAAGACTACAAAATTGTGTTAAGCGCTTAGAGTCAGGTCATAAAAAGCTCCAGACAAAGCTTATAGTTTGCAATTCAAAAAAACTTCATTAAGAGCATAGAATCTGAACTTAAAAATACATAAATGAATTTTCGGGTGTCAATTGAAAATACTGCATTCAAAGATTTTCAATAATGCGATATTAGTCTAGAAGATTGTATCACATTTGTGAAGCTTAATCTATTTTTAAAGCAAAAAAATATGAACTAAGAAATATGCCTTAAAACTTTCAGTTCGCTTATATTAAGCTTAATTTATAAATGGATTTTTAAAATCGCATTTATAGCTCAAAACTTACACTTTATACATCTGGAATCAAAGCATGATAGCTGGCATTTATAAAGCTAGAATATAAGCTTAATTTCCAAATCTGGGCTTTTAAAAGCTAAGTCAAAGCTCAGATTCCACGCGTTTAAAGCAATGATTGTAACTTTATAGCTACATTGAAAGTTTAGACTTCAGGTTTAATAAAACTATATATAAATCTTAGAGTTGGAAATACATAGTTGTTTGATTAAAAGCTTTATAAAGTAACGTTTATATTAAGTTTTACCCTTATGTATATACTAATACACCGAGTGTATTAATTTCACACATTTACGCAGCACTTTTCTTCAAGCATTTTTTTATTCTGTTATATACATACCGTCAAGCTTCTTAAGTCTTTCAATTTTTGTTAGGCTGCTTCTTAAAGAAACATAGACGAATTTTGGACGGGACAACTTTGCATTAGATTAAGATTCATAAAAGAAAATTTATAATTTTTCAAAATTTTGGATTTATTTGTTAAAATACTCAAGAAAACAACAATTTTGATACCCATATTGCCTATATAATGGAGCCAGAGTTGCCACATTTTAGAATTATTTGAAATATATTGGAAAAGCGCTCTTCGGAAAAAGTCGCATAAAAACCGAACGGTTTCGATTATCGGAAAAAGCTCAGATACTCTATCGATTAAATTAAATAGGCATTGCTATGCATTATTTTTAGCTTAATACAACTACAATTCCGTAAGTAAAATGTGGTAATTTTTGTCCCCAATTAGTAACGCCTAAACATGAGTTTGGGCAGCTAAAAAAACACGGCTCCCTTAAATTGTTATTAACTATAACATATCCGAAGTTCATTAAGATCTGCCGGTCCGGGTAGGGATACCTTCAATGTTAGTTTCGAAATACTATTATTATTCGTTAACCCTTGTTGACCGGAGGTCAAATTTATCGCAAAAAATAACATTGATGGTTATAACTGAATTTTGTTTAAATTAAAAAACTGAAAATAAGTTTAGTTCTTAATTAAGTAAAATTTTCAATGTAATAAATGTAAATATTAACCCTTGTTGACCGAAGGGCGAAAAAGTCCCGACAAAAACATTGAAAACGAATTTTGAGCAATTTTTGGCAAGTATTAGGATTCAAACAGAGAAAAGAGTGGATAATATTATAAATATTTGCGTTTTTTGCCTCATGTTTACAAAATGTTGTACTTTTCTCAATTATTTTTTTTTATTTGAAAATATTCAGTTTATTCAACATTTTTGTCCTACGGAAAACATGCGTTAGCAATGCCATAAATATATATTGGAACTGAGAAATTGTGATCAAATTTGGCATTTAACACAAAAAATATTTAAATTGATATATTTTGAATTTTTTTTTTTTTTTTGAAATAAACTATTTTATGAAAATATGTAATTTTTGGAAACCGGTAAAATTTTTAATGTCCCCTAAATTTTTTTTTTTTTTCAAAAATTTAAAAAATTGAAAAATTTTTTTTTTTTCATGAATCTTAATTTAACACCGGGTTGATTTGTCAAAAATGTTTAGGTTTTTAAAAATAAGCAGCAGCCTAGTGTGTGTGTGTGAGGGTTGTAAAGTTAACAATAAACTTTACACACGCACACATTTCCTGTTCTTAAAGTGTACTTGCCAGGCCACAAAGAAAATAAAATATCCCGATTAAAAAAATTAATATGATACAACAAGGAAATGTATCAAATTTGATATAGCCTTATATCTAATTGAAATACAATTTGATATTACATTGAGTTTAAAATAAATTTATACGAGTCAGTCTAGTGAAAATAAATTTGTTAAATTATTAAATGTTATGATCCGATTATTAAGAGCAGAATTTAAATTTAACGTACAGTAAAATTTAAACTATCAAAAATTTGTATGTCAAACTAAAATTTTGGAATTTGATATTTTAAAGCTTGATGTTTAATTAAGATAATTGTAATAAATGTTTTCAATGAAAATTTTCAGAGGAGGTTTATGGATTTCAAAACAACAACGTCACTTTTCTACATTTTAAAAAAAAATACATTTTTTACATTGCACACAAAATTTCATATAGACGCAATCGAACAAATAAAAACAACAAATTTTACATTATTCAAAAAAACAGGGTCACTGACGAAGGTTCAATACCAGAAACTGTGCAGTCCGATTCAGAAAATTAAAAATTTACAATGTAGTTATGATTTTTAGAAAATACACTCATTCTTCTCTACCACGTCTTTCACAATGAAAATTCATTGTTTCGTTTATTCCCATATATTAGTTTAATTCTGCAAATCCAATTATATTTTACCCGTCTAATAACGTTTTCGTAAAACGGCAATTAAATGTGCCGTTTTACAAAAAATTACAGTGGTAAGTACAATTGTATCGTACTATACATGATGTCATACTTAACTATATAAAATTTAACAAAACTGAATCATATTATATAAGATAATATAATATTATTTTACTCGGGATGTTATAATATTTTGTAAGAACTTGTTGCCAATATGTGAGGGTGTTTTTGTGGGTAGAGAATCTAAGCCCTTTGGTTATCAAAAAACTCGTACGTGTATGTTGCTATTTTGATAATGAAAAAATGCTGAAAAAAAGTTTTTTCCCCCTTAACAATTCCTTTAATATTTTTTTTTCTTCGCTTACTCCGGCAAACAACAAGTAGCAAAATTGAAATAAATCTTGACAAGTACGCCAGGAAATATAACTCAAAAGAGAATAATATATACAAGCGTGAAACCACTGCTAACAATATACTAACACAAAAAAGAAGTCTTCAAAAGAATATAAAATGATCACACACATACAATTTTAGTCTGATAACAATTTTTCTTTTCCGGCATAAGTTTAAGAATTAATTTCATAAAACTTTGTTTTTTCAAGCAAAAAAAACAAAAAACAAATTTCAATATATAATTGAGAAAGAACAACTACAGCTGTTGTGGAGTTCTATTTTTCTTACAAATTTTTTTTTGTTTAGTCATTATGTGATTTGACATAATTTTCAATTATTCATTAAAAATAATCTTAAATGACATGCAAAAGTATGCAAGGAAAAAATTTTATTAAAGTGGCCTAAAAGTAGGCATTAACTTGAGGTATTGTAAGAAAGTAAATACCAATTGCGAGTTAACCTGAACAAGGTTTTTGTTGTAAAATATTGCAAACATATTTCAGTCGTCTTTCAACGTCTTTTTAATAAATTTATTAAATTTAGCAAAAAAGTTACTAAAAATTATTTAGAAATGAGCTTTCAGGCTGTTAAAATTAGCAGGTTTTCTTACTAAATATTAGTAAAATAAGAATAGCAAAAATAAATCTGTTGAATTTGCAAATATTTAATTATATTTGAGCTTAATTCTAGTTAATTAAAAGTAACAAAATAATCTGCTAAAATCAGCAAAAACAATTTCTAAATAATAGTAGACAAAAAAATCATTAAAAAATGTGAAATTTTTGAAGTTTTTTTTTAGTTTTTTTTTAGTTTTTTTAGGTTTTTTTTTTAATGCGAATAAAGTCTGCCCTTATGAAATCAGCAATCTACAATTTTTTAGCAAAAATTTCTGCTGATTTTAGCAAAATAAACTGTTATTTGCATTCTACTAAATTTGAGGTAAATATAACAAACATTTTGTTAATATTACAGTTTTTGTTTGCTAATTTTACAGAGTAAAATGCTATTTTCAATTAACTAAAATTCACATGGAATATAACTAAAATTTTGTAAAGTTTTATTTTATTAATATTTAGCAAAAATAAAATCTGCTAAATTTAACAGCTTTTTCTGAAAGCTCATTTTTAACTAATTTTTAGTAGCTTTTTCTGCTATTGTTACAGGTTTATTTCTATGAGTGTATAAAAGCTAGCTTTGAAGCTTAAAATTCAGGCATTTAAACTATTTGAATGACGCTGTGTTAACAGGTTTGAATTAACATCATTTTAGCCTAGAGTGCACTCATAATAATCCATGCTATAAATACAAAAAAAATGTCAAAACAAACGAAATCTTTTGTAAAATGAACAAATTTTCGTTTATTTTACAAAATTTTTGGTTATTTTGACATTTATTTGTATTTTTACGAATGGATTATTATCAGTGTGCAGACCTTGGAAAAGTTTAATAAAAGTTCGGACTCCAGCCTTAGAGTTTAAACTTTAAAACCTTAATTACATATGTTTAAATCCCAAAAGCTCTAGTAAAAGCTCTTAGTCCGAGCTTTATAAAAATAAACTAAAACTGTTTAATTTGAAATTTGTAGGAGTCCACTTGTTTTTAAAATTGAAACTGAAAACGGAAACTTATCCACAATGTTTTTACACACATCTCATCAGGGGGCCATTCGATTTATTTATATTTTTAAATTAATTACATATTTATCGCGGAAATCTACGATTTTTCAGCACATACAACTTTTAAAATAAAAACTTTTAAAAAACTGTTTTATTGATAATTGGATAATTAGCGGGCTTATTCACATAATCAGTTCATATAAATAGAATATAATCTGTGAATTAGCAAACTAGCTTCAAAAAAAAAAAAAATATAAAAAAACTAACGAAATTTAAAATTTCGCAAGAATTGTAAGTGCTAGAGAAATTCGAAGAAACAACAACAACAACAAAATATTGTCACAATTGGCTTTGGTCATCTTCCAAATACTACTCTGTTTTTTTGACAGACCTAACAATGTAGTGACGTTTATTCAAGTAAATCAACAATAGAAAATAATATGTTTTCTATTAGTGTCAGTTACATTTAAATTAGCACAAGCACCTGCATATTTGTTATTTAAATTTATTTTCATCGGGATAAACATTAATTGCATTTATAGTAATTAAATGTGCTAAAGACGAGGACAAGAAATTCTCATTGAGTTTGTGATTTAACATAACAAATATCTCTAGAAATTCTAATAACAAAGTCCCCTGAAGATTTCCTTGGGCAGGAATGAAATCCGGATAGGGACACGCCTACATCAGATTGTTTTTCACAATTTGTTAAATAAGTTTTGGGACTTTAGCACATTTAATTACTATAAACTTTTATTATTGTTGCAAAAAAATAAAAGTCAAAAAATAACTTTTATTTTTATTAAAAAAAAAAGGGTTGTAAATTAAATTTAAAAATTATTTTTTTGTTTAAAATTCATAAATAAATATAAATAGCAAACTTTAAAAATTGTTCATATAATCAATGCAATATCAATTATGGCGCACAATTATTAAAAGCACCAACTTATTGTAAGTTAGTTTATATAACTAATGGAGTCCCAACTAATATTCATTTATTCAATTCAATTTTTTGAAATAATTTAATATTTAATAAAATTGCAGAAATATTGTAAAATTGTTTTAAAACAATCATTTTGACGACTACTGACCCCTGGAGGATACGCGGGCCCTCATCTGGGAACCGTTATTCTAAAATATAGATGTTCTTTAGCTATAGTTTATTTTTGAAATATGAAAAAATCTCAGATTTGTAGCTTCTTAATGAACAAATCTCAGATTTGTAGCTTCATAAATGACAACTAAAACTTATATTTATGGTTTTATAAATATTTGTTTCAAAATTCTAGCATACTTTTAGTAATATTATATACAACAATTTTAAAGCATACCTTTAGGCTTTAAAAAAAAACACCCACAAATTTATTAACACCATAAAAGCAATATTTCCTTTATCAATTTGTTAATTTATTCAGTTTTTTGTTATAAGCTTGCCTAAAAAACAATAAAAAAATACGTTGTCATAAAATAAACTTACAAAAAAAAAAAATAAAATAACAAAAAATTAGTATTTCTAATGATGTTTTACGTTCTAACAATTTTTATAACCTCATAACAAAATTATGACTTTTATACAACACAACCAAACAAAAAAAAACAAAAACTGTTATAATTCGTTATATAAATTTAGGGCTTTCATATTTGTACAACAAACTTTTGATGATTTCATTAAAATAATTAAATTGCCTAAAACTGGCAGGCTCACATTTTGATGAGTGTTATAGCAACACCAACACTAACAAGCGCTCAAACTTATACAACATTTTATACAAATGAAAATATAAAAAAATATATATATATATATAAAAATTCATAATATTTAACAAGCTGTTGCATGTCATTCATTATATTTTGTGTATTTTCTTTATAACACAGCAGTAATACATTTAAACAATTAGATTAGTAGCATACATAGTTAAAATTAAAAGTGTTATAATTAATTATGTTTATGACTTTGCAATGCTCTGGCTCTTTTTAAGGAAGTTAAGGGCTGGGCCATATGCCTGTTTTTATTAAATGAAATTTAAGGTTTTTTTACTGTTTTAATTGCCTTAATCTAATGGACGTCGTTCATGTTTTGTTTAGTTTTTTCTTGGCCTTAAAGAAACTATAAAAATTATTTTAATATATCTTATAAGAAACAACCTAATAGTATGCTATAATAATAAAATTGAATTTATGAACCAGCAATATAAGAGACAATTAAAAGCAAGCATTTAAAATTTAAAGGTTTTCTAAGCTTTTTATTTAATTAAATGCAAAAGGTTGAGGCAGCTGTTGTTGGTAACAAAAGAAATTAAAATTACCAGGAGATAAACGAAAAATGTCGAAAAATTTTATACAGACTACTTTCAGGAGTAACAGTTTTTTTAAAGTTAATGCCTATTTTAAGGGTTTGTGCATATTTTAAAAATAAAGTAAAGCTAAGGCTCTTGGAAATTTATGTATATTAGATATAAATGATATTATTTTTTTTTTATATAAAAGTACCCAGTGTTCATATTTTTCTCTAAGGTATATTTTAATTTAGTTAACAACCTTACAGTTTATGCTCTATTAAATATGACATATAAATTTACTAAACTGAATTATGCAATTTCATACATTTCTTCTCGCGACCTTATTTTAAAATAAAAATATACAGAAAATCTCAACAGAGTAAATAAAATAAAATTAAAATAATATTAAAAGACTAAAGCAAATCTTCTTGTATATGGTATAAAAATGTTATGAAATGAAAACTAAACCTCTTTAAATATTATATTAATATTTTATATAAGGTCCCTTTCATATTTATAGCAGCTCTATAAAATTTAAACTAATCAAGTTAGTTTTATTTTGACAGCTGGCAATAATTTTTCGTTTTATTGGCTACATATCATATTTACAAAATTTCGAAACTATAAGAACTATATCGCGAAAATTTTTTTTCAAAAACTAGTTTTCTCTGAGTTTTATGTTTAAAACCCAGGAGAAAAGAAAAGCGTTATAAACAATTTGAAAACCTTTAATTTGTATTAGCTCAAATAATCTTTGATGCATAAAACTGATTAAGTTTTGTAATAAGTTTAGATCCAAATTTTACCACTCTGTTAAAATGGCGGATTTTAGCTCTTCAACGGATTTTAGCCTCGCATTGGCGTAAGCCTTACGAACCACTATCATACTTGGGAATATTTCATTGGCATTGAAATTTAATTGGCATTACTTAGGGTCAATGCCAATTCCAATGCCAATAAAATTCATTACCATTCCAATGCCATTTAAATTTGCCCAGCGGCACTCTATCTCTAACATACAATTGGTATCCAACTAATGAATGTCAATAAAGCGCATCATAATGTGATAATTATGAAAAGAGATAGGATTAAAAAGAGGAAGCATTTTAGTTGAAAAATAAATTGTTCATAGGTATTAGCTAAATCAGTCTCTACTGAATTAAAACAATACATTGTGGCTCAACTCGCTAAGAGGTTATGCTACGAGTCATAGCCTGATGTATGGATGTGGGTTTGAAACTCACTACGACACAAATTAAAAATTTAAAATACACCATAAGTTTTTCAATAACAATTTCTTCTTCTTGTAAAAATTTAACTAAAAGAAAAAATCTTCAGTAATTAATTGTTATAAAATTAATTACGATTGTCATTATATGACGTTTACAAACACTTTACCCCAGAAACTATATATTTAACATACACTTGGTATCCTAGTAATGAATGTGAATAAAGTTCATCATAATGTGATAATTACTTGTGAAAAAGAGATAACTATAGGATTAAAAAGACGAAGCATTCTAGTTGAAAAATAAATTGTTCATAGGTATTAGTTAACTCTATCTCTTCTGATTAAAAAAACAATACATTGTGAATGCAGTGATTGAAAAAACTCCACTTAGCCACTCTCGTCATTGTGTCGACCGTGGCTCAAATCGCTAAGAGGTGATGCTATGAGTCATAGCCTGTTGTATGGCTGGGGGTTTGAAACTCACTACGACACAAAGTAAACAGTTTTTCAGATAGAGCAATTTAACAATTTAAAAATACTTCGTTCAATTGACACATAAATTAACCACTGTCGAGTCCTTGGAGGGGACTAAACTGCGGCAGTCTGGCATATCTATTGTGTCCGTTAAATATTAGACTAATTTAATGCTAACTTAAAAGGAAAAAAAGACAAATATTTTAACTTTAATACTTACTTTAAAGGTATTCGCTAACTTGAATAAGTTTTACTACTTAATCACTACTCAGTCTTGTTGGTAACTGATTAGCCATGATGGATCGGCTTTTTTAAAAGTTTGTACAGTGCATTCCATGGGATAACGTTCAAAAACGGTAATTGTTTGGGCCTCCAGTTCTTTGATTTTGTTAAATTTTGTGGCATAGGTATACTCTGGGATGCGTATTGCTCACTGCCGTTTTCAGTTTCTTGAAATTGTGTACGCTCGCGTTTTTTATGCCCGTTTTCAATTTTTTAAAAAAATCAAGAAAAAAATGCTAAAAGTAATGAACTTTGAAGAGCCATATTTCCAAAAGTAGATGGACTATTTCTAAGATTTAAAAAGTAAATTAAAGTTGAAACTGACTTTTCAACGATTTTTAATTAAAAGCAACCAGTTTTTTTACGAAATGCATTCATGATGACAATGCAATTTTTGGTTATATTAAAAAAATAATAACAGCATTGAACTTTGAATAACATTATCTTCTGAAATATAATGACTATTTCAATAAATTAAAAAGCGTCTAAAGGCTAATCTTGTCTACTTTACGACCTGATTAACAAATACAATGTCTCTTTTTCAAAAATGCATTTTAAGTGCAAGGGGCATTAAAAATTCATATTTGCACTTAAAATGCATTTAAGAAAAAAAAAAACGTGATTTTTTGAAACGCAAATCGTAAACTAGACAACTACAGCTTTAAAATTATGGAATAGTGAGAAGATAATGCTGTTCAACGTTCAGTGCTGTTATGATTTTTTTTTTATTATGAAAAAAAAACTTTAAAGTCTTAAAAAACAAATAAATTTTTCAAAATGACAAAATGACCTTTCAAAAATCGAAAGGGGCGAAAAAGTACTAAATGCATTTAAAATTGCATTTGCGTAATAAATCCATTTTCGCAAAAAATGGCTTGCTTTTTAATTACAAATTGTAAAGTAGATAACTAAAGCTTTCATATGCTTTTTAAATCTTTGAAATAGTTCATCTACTTTAGAAAATATTACTTTTTAAAGTTCACTACTTTTAAAATTTTTTTGAATTTTTTAAAAACTGAAAAATGGCAATAAAAACTCGAGAAAACTGTAGTAGTGACTAATAGACATCCTAGAGAATACGTGTACAAAACTTAAAGGAATTCCAATGACTCCCGGTCAAATGTTGGCCGATCTATCATGTAATGGACGATATATACTTGATAAAATAACGAATATTTATTAAATAAGTACGCAAATATAGGACTTTTATCAAAATTTGCAAATATTTTTTTTTCTAGTCAATTGTAACAAACAATTATAACTATCTATTAAAATTGCCTGTTAAAGGCATTGGAATTGATCAATGTCAATGTTAAAACAAAATTGTATTGGCATAGTATGTAAGCAATTGTAATGGCAAAAAATTGGATTACCATTGACATAAAACAATGCAAATTAAATCGTCAATTAATTAGTACATTCAATTAACTAGTCCCAAGTATGTCCAATATACCCCTTAGCTTTTCTATGGGGTTCAGATCTGGTGAGCATGAAGGCCAGTCAAGAAGTGAAATGTTGCTTTCGCGAATTCACATTTTAGTTTCGTTGCTAGTATGAATTCTTGCATTGTCTTGTATGAAAATCTAGATCCGATTGGGATGATCTTGTAAAAATGTCACCAAACTGCATTGCTATACTGCAGTATAATCAGGGGACTGATTATCTACGAGAAACGATATCGCTTTGTTCAAAACGATACCTAAATTGCTTTCGTGTTAACGATGCTACTTACGAAACCGTTAAACTAAATGATGAAACATTTTTATCTTTTACCAAAATTGTTAACATTATTTAAAATTTGAGTGTAATAATATCACCTGAAAGAAAGGATTCATTTATGAAAAAAAGATATTGTAATTTTGATATACTGTGGTCATTTTTAACTCTGCGAAAGTCACACGTTTGATTTTTTGGTTTGCTAAAAGTCATGGAACTACGTTCATTTTACTTCGCACAATATTTTCGGATGTATTTAGAACTCTCCAAGCTGTTGATTTGCTCACATAAAGGGAAACTAGGGCCCTGAGCTCTCTGCAGCTGGTAGAATTACTCTCTGCAGCTGGTAGAATTACTTGCAGTGTTTAAAATCCTCAGTGTATCGCAGTTCGACATCTTTAATTTTCTTCCACTTCTCTTCTTTGTTCCATAATTTTCCCTACCATTCAAAAAATTGGCAATTACCCTTCAACTTCGGCCAATAATTCGCAAAATTTAGGAATTTGATAGTTTTTGGGTTGTAAAAGCCAACATTTTTCCTTTTTCCAAATTATAAAGGGCGGTTTCTTTTCGTTTTCTGACTAATAAATACTGATTATAAAAAAGTCAGTTAAAATGGTGGATTCTTTTGAAAATCAAAAAGAATTTTACCTGGGTTATAATTGTAAAACTCGAGAAAAACAGGCGTTCAGAATACGCAACTTATTAAAACCTAATAAATATTTTAATAACTGAAATTCTGCCAATTTATACCCAATTAAAAAGTTTAATGTAACGCGATTAGTTTAAATTTTATAGAGCTACAAAGTACAATTTCATACATGGGTTATAAATATGAACCGAACTTTATTTATATATATTTTATAAAAAAAAATTTCTATATTTTTTTATATTTTTATACACTGATGTCTGATTTATAAACTCTATTAGTTTGTAGTTTTAAGAAACTAAAAGAAAAAAATTGGAATGAGAAAATATTTAACTTAAAAAACAAAATATAAGGGAATGTTCGCTAATGTGATCTGTTTGCTAAAGTGAACCTTCCGATTTTTTCGTGTTGTTGCATGAATATATCAAAACTGTTAACTGACATCAAGTTTAACTTCAATTATCTATACTTTACAGAAGCTTTGGCGTGAGGGTAATTTTTCGTTAATACAAAAAGTGAAAAAAAGTTTTAAGGATTTTTTTTAACAATTTTAATAAAATTAATTGATTTTATAAAAAAATAGTACATACGAAACAAAATTTAAAAATTTAATTTTCACAATGTTCGCTATGTGTTCACATTCGAAAATGTAGACAGTTTGAGTTGTTTTGTAAATTCGTATATACGATGGCGGATCAATAAGTCCTTGACTTTTCGAACTTCCCACGTAGTTATATGAAATGTAATACTGCTCCCATCAAGTACCACATGTTAATAGACTATTGTCAAATTTTGAGCAAGTTCTGTCATTTACTTTGCGTATAACAGCTGTTCAAAACATACAATCTCGTGGATTTAGGCCAATTTAGGTCAATACACCCGAAAATGTCGAAAAAATCCACGATATGGTGTTAGCCGATCGAAGAGTAAAAGTGCATGAGATTGTTGCTGCCATATGCATTTCATGTGGCAGTGTGGTTTCGATTTTAAATGATCAGTTGGGTTTAAAAGTTTAAAAGTCACGGACTTATTGATCCGCCCTCGTATCTTTTACATATTACTTACCACAGAAAATGATATGAAAAATCCCCAAAGAGTTGGCCTATATGCTGATATCTTTGGAATTGCAGCATTCCAACTAGATTTTTTTATAGAGTCCAAAAACCAGATGTAAGACCACAATAGTAAACGGTCCCTTAGTTGGAGTGTGGTGATATTGCCTCGATTGAAGGTTCTTTGAGGTCAATTGTCTCATTTGTTAGCTTTTTTTTGGCACTTCAAAATATTGCTGCAATCCAGTGATATGATATGACGTTGGTTGACCTGTCACGTGATAGGTGCTTTGAGTGAAATTGACATTCCATGTAGGCTATGTAGAGTAGGGTATCTAATTTATTTTGTAACAACTCTGCAATGTTGTTATGGCCTAACCACAACATTTCAAATAATTTTCTTTCGTCCCACAAGATTTTTTTTTTATTTTACCAGTTCCCTTCGTTTTTAACTTAATTTAAAATTTAGTTATCACATTTTTCTTCCTTTAATAGCAGTATATGTATTTTACCACAAATACCATTAGACATGTGAAATATTCAATTTTTCAATGTTAAATCCATAAGAAGAAATCTATAAAATATAAAGACTTCACCAGAAAAAAAAAACGAAAAAGGTGTGTGTTAAACAAACCCAATGAAACCTGCTAAGGCAGGGTATACCAAAAGGTGTATAGTGGTATTGGGAAACCAAAAAAAAGATAGTACATTTTTCATTTTGTTCTCTTTACTGCAGTTACAATTCAATTTTCCCATACTTTTTGCTATAAGCTTTACTATATTTTCCATTTTTTAAGGTTGTTTTTTTTTTCTTCAAGTTTATTATATATAATGTCAGTGGTTTGTTATGTTTTCCTTTACATTTACAATATTGTGGATATTTGAGGATTGGTGATTTTTATTATAAAATTACAAAATGATTTTTCTTTTTTTTTTTTTTTAATATATGTTTATAATATGTTGGACGTTTTTATTAGAGGAAGTAGAAAAAAATATATAAAAATAAATTGTAAAAACGTAAACTCTTTTAGTAAATGAAGCTGTTTCCGGTTTTTATTTATGTGGCATCATCTTTATCGATAATATAACTCAACTTCATGAAATTTCATGAAGTAGAATACGAAGTTTTAATTTTTTTTTTAGGTTTAAAATAAACGAAGTTTCTACTTATGGAAATAAAATGAAATCAAGTAAAACAGACTAAAAAAAAGGGGGTGTTAAGGAAATTATTACAGAGTAAAGGTGTTTTCTAAAAGATAAGTTACTTAAAGTTATAAACTTAAACAACAAAACAAACAAAGTTTTGAATTTAGTTTAATTCAATTAAAGAAAATTTTGCGATTTATTTAAAAAGATTTTTTTTTAGTTATTTTAGTTGAGCTTGCCATCAAGGCGTATGAGTGTTATTTTAAATGTGAAGAAAATTTAATATTACTCATACGCTTAAGTGGTGGTAACATATGAAAAGTTTGAATATGAATAAGTGGTAAATTCTAAAGATATCCTGTTATGGATTTATAAACATACCATATAACTGCTTGCTATCATTGGATAATAAATTAACTGGATATTTCTACGTTTTTGAAAAGAATCCAATTCAGCACTTTTGGTAGCAGAAAAACTTGGGAAATCCTTATAAAGGGTGTCCCAAGAAGAGCGCAATTTTTAAATTTTAAATAAAACACAGATATTAAAAAAAAAAAAATCGTGAAACTTTATTATATCGTAAAGTAGACAGAATGAGGTTATGTATGAAACAATATATCGTGCAGATGGCCGCCGCGGCTTTGCTGGCATGCACGCGATCTTTTAATGAAATTTTCAATGACCGTTTTGCATGAATGCTGCGGTATTTCATTAATGCAGCGTCCAATTTCCTCTTTTAAGGCTTGAGTCGTCGTCGGCTTATTCGCGTAAACCATCGACTTCAAAAAACCCCAAAGAAAAAAATCTAATGGTGTTAAATCGCACGATCTAGGCGGCCAATTCTGATCTCCAAAACGCGAAATAACACGACCGGGAAATGACTGATGCAGCAATTGAATTGTTTCTCTGGCTGTATGACATGTGGCGCCGTCTTGTTGGAACCACATGCCCTCCACATTCATTTCTTCAATTCTAGGCAAGAAAAAACTGGTTATCATTTCACGATACCGAACACCATTGACTGTTTGCGCTTGACCTGCCTCATTTTCATAAAAAAAAGGTCCAATGATTCCTCCAGCCCAAAAACCACACCACACAGTGACACGTTGAGGATGCATTTGCTTCTCGTGAATCACTCGAGGATTTTCCTCACCCCAAATGCGACAATTCTGCCTATTGACGAAGCCATCAAGATGAAAATGGGCCTCGTCACTGAAGATGATTTTTGCGAACTGTAGTCGCAAAACTTTCACCATTTTGGTAAAACAATTTCACAATGAGAATGCGTTGTTCATTCGTGTAGCGCTCCATTTTTACTAACCTCGTACCTTCTACTAGCAAACAATAGCAATTGTTCAAATGTCAAACAATGACACTTCGAATGTTGCCAGATTTAAAAATTGCGTTCTTCTTGGGACACCCTTTAAAAAGGTAAAAGTGGCGGTAATTGTTAAAATTTGAATTTTTACCATTCAATTAAATATTTATTAATAGGGAGCAGTACAAAAAAGTTTGCAATTTTTTCTATAAATTTGAACATTTTTTAAACTGAAAACACAAAGTTTGTATTTGAAATAAAAACATCGCACAATTTTTGAAATAGTTTTTGAAAAGTTTAATATTTTGTTGATAACACAGTAAAGTATGTGAAAGTGACACAGCCCAGGACACATAAACTTAATTTAGGGCCTAGAATCCAGTGGTATACTCCGTTTTAATTGCTAAAAATATATTTAAGTTTTAAGTTTGCATTGACTCAAGCAATTTTGTATAGTGTATTTTAAGTAAAATACATCAAAATCTTTTTTAATTATTTTATTTATTGTCTTTTTGTGTACACTTAAGTCAAGCAATGATGGTCGTCCATTTTTAGGAGAACACAATTCATTTATATATAATCCGTAACGTCAGGGTAATCTGTTAGTGCAGTGGCATATTGTTCCAATCTTCAAATTTCATCTCAAAATTGACGGCCGTCTTTCTTAGCTTTGAATTTCAACATATAAACTATAAATTAAGTAATTAGAAAAGATATTTCAATGTCGTTTACTTAAAATACATTCAAAAAATCGCTTAAGTCATTACAAATATAAACGTAAAATATCTTTTTATTTTTTTCTGGATTCTACTACCCAAAATTAAATTTACGTGTTCCGGGTTTTGATGTGTCTTTTCAAAAGTTAAAATTTTACTAACAGTGTACTTTAAAAATGTCAATAAATTTTTTTTCTGGTGAATACAAACATCTCATACAACAAACAAAATATGCTGGTCCCTCGGAGTTCGTCTTAAGCGGCTTTTACTGTACATAGCAGAAAGCAATATTAACTTTTTTCAGCAAAAAGAAGGAATTAATTTTTGAATCATTAGGAAAACATGTTAGTTACTAGCAAAGTGCTGATTTTTGATAGTTCATTAGTTTGGAACCTAACAAACGAAAGTTTTTATCAATGATGCAAAGATAAAATCCAGTTTTCATAAAGCTAGTAAAACCAACTACGGTCAATAAAAATTACATTAATTCGATCAGCAAAAAATAGTGCTTACCCAGAAGCGCTTCCGGAAGTCATTATTTGATAACGAAGAGCTTCTAAAGCAAATAAAGAAGGCATGATTTTTGTTCGCGATGTCCCATTTGGTATTTTGGATATTTTAAAGCGCTTCTTCCATGTGCTCTTAGAAGCATTTATTGCTTATTTATTTCATGCTTCTTAGGCTCTAAGAGCGCTTTTTTCTCTAAGAGCGCTTTTTTTAATCTTTAATTTAAAATTTTTGAGCAATAGTTTTGTATGCGTATATTTTTCGCAGCCTTACATATTTTTTCTCAATCACATATTCAAATTTTATACAAATCGGATAATTAATTTTTCTCGATTTTTTGATTCAATATACAAATTTTTGCACAATTATGTGAATAATGATAATTATCGGCTGGATACTAAATAGGCACTGAATATTACTGATATCTTTAATCGCAGTGAATTATTATAAAATATACTCGTCACTTAGGCGTATGATGAATATTTAATTTCCTGTCGCAAATTAATATAACTCATACGTCTAAGTACTTTTAAGATTTATTGTGCATTTAAGACTGTAACGTAATTTTTATAGAAACATTTTTTTAATCTTTTAATTTGCTTTAACAAAAGTTCAGTTTTACTTAATTTAAAAAAAAGAAAAGTTTATTTTAATTTCGAACAAAATTTTAGCAGTTAGTTAATATTGTCTAAGAATTTTTTATCAATTTAAAATTTTCTCTATTTCAAGTTTTTTTTTTTATAACGCCCCAAAACATATGTTATTAGAAAATTGCAAAAAGAAGAGAACAAAATGTTGTTCAAAGTTCAATGTCAATACAAACAAGCAGTCTTCAAAGACCATTAGGTAATCTGTCTGACAAACATCATAAAAAATCAACTCTTCAACAAACACATAACATGTTGTGGCAATACAGACTTCCGAAAATATAGCATATACACAAATACAGAAATATTATACAACTACATCTAAACAAACTCGCATACTAGGAATATTCTAGCTTAAGTATAGCACGGGAGAAGAAGAGTAGAAAATGGCAACTTAGCAAAAATCATAGACATAAACTAACCATAAACACACTTCCTTATACATATAAACACTCTTACACATACATACGCAAGTAAAAATGTTTATATGTATTTAGATATAATTTTATATAATTAAATGTTTCAATGTATAAATTTATATATTCATATAAACAAATATGTATCTAATTATATCTAGCTTTTTTTTTTCATGTTGTTTCAAAAAATTTTATATAATATACATAATTATATATTACTATATATACAATATAGATATATATATATTAGGGTGACTATGAAATGTATGGGCAAATTTTTCAGAATATTAAAGAATATTGCGCAGATTATTGTGCCACTTGGTCTAAAACTCACATGCTGAAAATTTGAGCCGAATCGGATAACTCGATCACGTGCACCTTTGAGGTCAAAGTTCAAATTTTGGAATATTCAGTATATTCAGCTGTAATGGAGCTAAAATAATGCTTTTTATATTTGAATTATACCCAAATCTGAGCGGATTACTATGCCACATAGTCTAAAGTGTGCATGATGCAAAAATAAGGCAAATCGGATAACTCTAAGCCGTGCACCTTTGAGGTCAAAGTTCAAATTTTGGGAAATTCCTTATATTTTACTATAATTGTTCTAAAATTATCGCTTTTTACGTATGTTGATTAAAATTGTTACCAAAATTGATGTCTTAAGTATTTTAAAAAATATTCAGAAATATTTTCAGTAAATTTAACCCTTTTGTGATACGGAGGTCAAATTAACACTTGTTCTTGAATTAACTTCAAACTAAATAAAAATTATAACAAACTTGTATAAAAGGCAAAGTACAGCCTAGTTTACTTCCCCTGTTTTGTTTACAAACTAAACAAAATATAAAAAGGAGAGAAAAACAAAAAACGTGTATTGAATATCCACCAGAGGTGGATCTTGCACATCAAACAAGTTTTCAATTTATTTTTTGATCAATGGTTATAATCTTCAAACTCATATGTATATTAGTTCTCGTGTAGTGAGTAAACTAGTTCATATGAATGTTTGATGATGGGAACCTAGAAAATTCCCGAAATAGATCTATCAACACATTCCTGAAAGGGTCAAAGAATAAATTTGAAAACAAAAACTCTATAGATTATTTGTTAGGACAATATCCTAATGAAGAAATATAGAGTATGGCCTCGAACTTGAATAATTTTCATTTTCATTGCACAATTTGAGCAAGTGCTCTCGCAACATACCTCTTTTTTAATGTACTTTAGTTAGCTTAAGTTAGAATAAGAAATTTAAAAAAAATATGTTTTTTAATAATGAAAAAGTCTGAGGAAAGCTAAATTTTCCTGTTCGGAGTTAAATTGTTAAAATAAATCCATGAGAGACTTTATTAAATTATTGAGCTCTAGGTCACGTTTGTATTTATAAAAAATCTTTATTATTTTATATATCTCCAATATTTCGTCATTCTTTGAATGACATCTTCAGGGAGTATGAGCAACAACAAACAATATTAAAAACAAAACTTTTTTGCCGCTGCCCTCCACTCTGGTCAACACAACATTTACCAACAGAGTGGAGGGCAGCGGCAAAAAAGTTTTGTTTTTAATATTGTTTGTTGTTGTTCATACTCCCTGAAGATGTCATTCAAAGAATGACGAAATATTGGAGATATATAAAATATTAATGGATATTTTATAAATACTAACGTGACCTAGAGCTCAATTATTAAATAAAGTCATTCATTTCAAAGGTCGAAAAACTTTTCATAATTTATAATAAATCCACGAGTTTAAGCTTTGTAAAAAAAACTATAAAAATACTATTCGTCATATATATCAATTTATGAAATTATATATAATTTGATAGAATTGTTGAGAAAAACTAGGAACTGTTTGTATCAACTTTTATCTAATAATATCGAATAATATCTAATTCGATACAATTAATACACAAAACTTTGTATGGGGACAAAATCCGAATGAAATTGTGTCTACCATATATCAAATTGTACAAAATTGTATTTAATTGCATCGAATTAAGTCAAATTGTATAGAATTGTATCGATTTCTATACTATTTGATGCATTTTAGATACAATTATATGTTCTCATTTTTCGGATCAAATTTTATCTCCACTCATATCTAATTTATACACAATTTTGATGATGCCCCTACATAAACTTGTTTTACTTGGGTATACAAAATTGTAATGAAGGATGAAAAATTCTGAAAAAAAAAAAATAACGAAATAAGGCCAGACCGGCACAACATGCCATTTGCTGTGCTAAACGGAAACGGAAATAGAATTATAAAGACATACCGAGTTATATATACAAAAAAAAAAAAAAATAATAATACAAAATATGAATAAGAAAAAATTATGCCATACACATATTTATTTGTAAGACCAAATGAAAGTTTATACCATATATAATCTCAAGAAAATCATATACAATATTATGGTAAAAATGTATGTTGTCTGTTTTTTTTTGAAATATGATGTTAAAAAAGTTTTCGGAATTTAGAATCTTGAAGATATAGAGATAAATTTTGATGTTAATACAAGTCAGGTTTTTTTAACTTTAAAATGAACCATTTCATTTGTTATTGCTTAAAAACGTATTTATTTAAAGACCCGGGTAGCAACTTTAATATGGAGTCTAATAAAATTATATCTCATTTGATAAGTTCCCATATATAAACACATACAAATTGATCCGAAAATGGGTCATCTACATGTATCTATTTATATCAAATAAGATATAATTTGATACAATTTTTGTCGAGATTTGTCCATATCCGGGACATTAAATATTACCTAACTAGATATAAAAATATCTGATTTTTTAAAATTTTAGACGATAGCAGGTATGCTTTTAGTAACTATAAGTTATGCTTAAAAGTATTTAAGTTTAAAATAAAATTTTTTTAGAGATCAACAGTTTTAACGACCAACATTTTTTTAAATGAAACAACGAAATGATTAAAACTGATCAAGAACAAATTTAGTGTGTACAAAATATATAATTAAGTGGTATTGTCTTAAAAAATGTATACTTTCTTTTATTTGAAATTATATAAAATAAATCACTTGTAAATAATTTCGTTTTAAAATTAGTATGGTTATATATAAGAAAATCTTAACTTGATATTGAACTTTACCAAAATATGTATGGAATTATATATAATGCTATATAAAATTATAAGGCAAATACATTCAGTATGGCGTTACATATAGTTTAGTAAGACTTAGCATGGGATCATATATAATCACAACATATATTTGGATTCTTATTATATGGCTTATATAGTTTTATATGGAGTAAGATTTGGAGATATATAATATATAAAAAATTCTCTCAATAAAAATCATCAGATGTATTTGTATATAATGATATTAGCTGTAATGTGACTTCATTCAAAGTCAGATATGACTTCATCGTATTATATACGACTAGATATAACTATTATTACTCGGGGACACACGAAAAAAATGTAACTTCTCTGGTAGCTAGTTACTATGCAACATTTAATCAGATACTGCGTGTCATGGCGGCTATACTGCGTGTCATTCGGACCTGTTCCTTTGTCCGTATTTGTAGTAATAAAAATGACCATAATATAGACTTTATGAACAAATTAATTTTAATTAAAAGTTTGATTGGATTCATACCAACAAAATTTCATCCATTTTATGTAAAAATTAATTTACACCAAGGAAATTATTTTCTATTGTATTAATTTATATTCCCAATCAAAAAAAAAAGTTATATCTCAAATACTAAATCATATCTCATTTAAAATAGATCGATATTTAATCTTATCCAAGTTAATATTAAATTTGGGGTATCCAGTGATATTCAATTAAAACCCTTTAAAAATATTCCTTCATTAAATTAGATTAAAATTAATCTCAAAGTTGGGGTAACCAATAATGTCTAATTAAGATTCTGAGGGATCCCAAAATACCCTATTAGATTAATTTAGATTTAATTGGATCTAATTAAATCGAAAAATATAAGCTGTTTTTGGTGGATCGAATTAGATATTTTTAGATTAAATTAAATCTACTTAAATTCCATGATGAAATATATAATTTTGAATAAAATAAAAAAAAAAATAATTGTAGAAAAAAATTTTAAGAAAACTATTTCAGTCATCAGCCGCATATATAATTATATAAGAAATTATATGTAACAATGTATAAAATACGAATGTAAAATAGTATTGGTGTTGGACCATATTTATCGCAAACTAAATTGTCAATCTTGTGTCATATATAAAGTCTTACATAATTATATCATTTAATATCATATATAATTATATCTTAATTTATTTTATACATATGGTACCATATATAAACACATCTTATATTACACGAAATTATATTATTTATGAGACAGTATATACTATTATATCTTTAATTATACAGCATATATGTCACCATATATAATTTTATATTATGTTATATATGAGAATTTATTATATATGGTACAAAATCTCTCATATCTTATTATATATGCTTAATATTTAATTTTATAAAGGTCAATGTATAAAAATATATCGTTATATAGGTTACCACATAAAAACATATAACAATACATGGTTATCCATGACACCATATACCAGTGAAGCATAACCACATACCAGTGAAGCAAATCATTACCATATAAGTGGTTATATAAATACAAGTGTCATTAAAAATCTCATTACTTTTATATGGGTATGTTGTGAAAATATTGACATATCATTAATGAACACCTTACAAAAAATAGAGAAATATGTGTTTACCTATATGCTTACCAGTATGCACAAAAATAATGAGTATAAATATAAATTTAAAAAAATTTAAATTTAATATAAAAACAATTTTTTTATTGAAATTTTTTTTTTTTAATTAAATGTGCCCATACGGTATTTGAACTTGGGCATCCTGGTTGTCATTTAACCGCTCTAAAATCTGAGCTATCGCGACATGTTATACTTCATATATAAAAACATAAATGACTTGCTTTCACAAAATGTCATTACTTTCTAGCTTACAAAAAATCAAAAGTAAGTACATATATATGTACTTACTGGAAGTGAGAAAATAGTGAGTCTAAAAATAGTTTTTCAAAAAATTTTTAGATCATAACTTTATTTTTAAAATATTGATAAAAATAAATACTTACGCATTATTTTTTGTATTGAAATAATGGGAAAATTAACTAGTTCTTAGTAAGTCCTTATTATTCGTGTTAAAATAATGCAGAGAGTAAGCTGGTGTAATTACTGGTAGTGAAAAAAGTATTGACGTATCGTTACCGTTTTTACACTGGGATATTATAATATTTTGAGATGAAAAAATATAGGAATCTATATATTTTTTTACTCGGACCATTTCATTTATTTTAAAGGTCTAATTGCTTAAAAACGGAATGGATATTGTTTTAAAATTTGTTAAAATATGTAAAGTATGCTAAAAAAAAAGTAACTTCTCTGTTAGCCAGCCAGTATGCACATGCAACATTAGGTTAGTAAATCCTTGATTTTTTTAATTTATTTAGAAAACAATTTTTAGACACGCTTTTTCCACGCGAATTTTTCTGCGATGCTTAGTTTTTGAGATAATCATTATCTAAAAATCTCTCTAGTCTTTTATTGGGGTTTTTGTGGTTAAGTTTTGACATTACTCTGATTCGTTTAATTTTAGAGATGAGATTGATTAATATGTTATCCAAGTCTTTAAATATCGCATGTACACTGAGAGAATTATCTGCGTGATATAATGGATTTTTGCAAAAAAGCAATGAACTTGCACTTGAACTCGTCCATTGAACTCGTTCCATTAACTAGTTTCATAAAAACTATGAAGGTTTTCACTAATTTTAGATATTTTTCGTTTTTATTATGATGAAAAGTTTCATTAGTTCAGTAAAAATCTTCCCTATTAAAGCATTTCCTTCGTGATATTTGCACCATCAAAAACATAGCCAATTAAAATTAACCATCATATAAACTAGGGGTCAAAATTGCCCAATTTTTTTCAAGACTTATTTGCTGAAAAATATAAGGAAACCATTTCAAGTATTGAATTATTTAATAGACACAATAGAATTACCAGACTGACAAATTTTTATCAACTCCAGGGACCTGTCAGTGGTTTGTTTAGGGTCAATTTATCAATGTACTTAAATTGTGAAATTTTTTGTTGTACAAAGTGTGTGTTGCCACTAAGAATCGAACCGGCAACACTAAACAGAATCGAACTAGCAGCAATCAACGGGCTTTATTATTGGATACCGCGGAGTAAATTTTATGATTTTGCAACTAAAATGAAAATTCAGTCTATGTTAAAAATGTTTCCTTATTTAATACTTGGTTTTTGCTATAGTGCTCTCTTCAAAAAAACATTTCTATTTTAAGCATGTTTGCAAAAAAACAAAAATGTTAAAGAATCCAACATTTTTATATAAATACTTCTTGAGAACACTTTGCATATGTTTGAATGTATTTAGTACGTTATAAAAAAGGCTTAAAATTTGTTAGACCAGTTGTTCCCTAACGAACACATAAATAATATGAAAATTTTCTAAAAGTCCTCTTATGTTGGAATATCCCAAGAAAATACTTGTTTTATATGTGTAAAACAGAAAATTTGGGAAAATTTATGAACAGGAAACCGCACCCAATTTTTGGTTTTTATGCTATACAATTTCAAATAAAAAGAAAGCTTAGCTCTTATGTTGTTAGATGATTTTTTGCCTAAGGTTTTGTTGGGGCAAAGAAATCTAACTATATATAGACGATGTATGTATATGTGAAAGTAATGGAAATAAAGTTTCGTTAAACTTGTATAAATGTTAATGTTGGTATAGTGGCAAACATGTCAATGTGTGTGTGTGTGTGTGTGTGTGTGTATATATAAGTGTGTTTGTGTTAAGGAAACAAATGGTCACAAAATGAAGTGCAAATCAAAGTTTGCCTGCTTATGTTGATTGCTTTGGCTTAACTTAAAAATTATATTTCTGCTTATTATTATGCTTTGGGTGTGGTTGTTAAAAGAGTTAAAGTTTTTTTGTTCGGTTTACAAAATTTTTGAGTTTTGGTAAACTTTTTCCAAAGAACATTTTTTGAATTTGTAAGTTTTTTCTTCTAGATTATAGAACAAGCCGGAAAATAGGTTTTGTGTTTGGTCAAGTGTTGTTGGTTAAAGACATAAATGTTTTTTTATGTTCATGATTTATATTTGAATTTCAAATATGAAAATTTTTTTTAAAGTGGTCTGGTGACAAGTGTTAGAAATGACAAATGGTGTATAAAAAAGTTTATTTTTATTCAATTTTACTAAAGTTCTAATGATGGAATATAAATTTTGGAGATGTGTTTTAAATGTCAACACTTAGAACAAAGCGTTGGGTGCCATTTCAGGTGTTGGTAAAAACTACTCTATGTACGCAAAGGAAATATATGGTTGAATATGATTATAAGTATTAAATTATTACAGTATTATCCCAGTGATTAAATATAATTATTTCTAATGATATTATTATCACTGAGGATTATTAGGATCAAATTATTATTATTATGATCGTTGGGATCATACATATTATGAACAATGGGATCATATTACGATCATAATGGATCATAATTTGCAGCTCTATAAAACTAAAACTAATCACGTTAATTTTATTTTGACAGCTGGTAATAATTGTATGTTTTATTGGCTACATATCATTTTTTTTTTTTTTTAATCTCGAAGCTATAAGAAATATGCAGCGAAAAAATGTATTATTCTCTAAGTTTCATATTTGTAATATTTTGATAAATTGAGGATGCATGCAAAAATAAAATATAAAATACGCTTTGGTCCGACTGTACAAAACAATAAATGCTCAGTTAGTTGTTTCTAAAGTATAACGATTTTTTTTTGATATTTAGCGATTGTTGAATATTTAGTTTTCTTATTTTATAATTATCTTCATTTGAAAAATGTAAAATTGCGTCATGCATACATATACATAATGCATGTAAGTAATCGGAAATTATTATGTTTTGTTCTTAATGTTATAAATAAAATATTTTGTTAATTTCCATATTTTTTATTTAATTGCATTATGTTAACGATGTGAAAGCGCTGACATTTTTCTTTATATATTTCAACAAGTCGATTCTAATATGCACTGAACTAAGTGTTAGCAAAAAATTTAGCTGAATTTACTAATTTTGTACTAAAAATTAGCTCACTGATGTTCAGCAAAACACTTTTGCAGATATTAGCAATTTTTCTGCAAGGATCCTCCCAGCAAAAATTTTTCTGACTCACCTGACTTATTTGCTTACTTTACGGACTTTTTTTTGAGTGTATTTAAAGATACATATTTTTTTATTATTTTTTTATTCTGGTTTGCATGAAACATTTAATTTTTTTCATGACTCCAATTTTTGTTCAACTTTTTTAATATGAAATTATGATAATACTAACACTTAGATTTTCTTTTTCATATTATATATTATTAGAAACTTTTTACATTAAAAAAAAAGTAAAAAACAACGTGTTTTTTATTCTTTTCTTAGATTTACTTATAAACTTCAACTTCAGGTTGTTGTACTATAACGGCTAATGAGTATTTACAGAAACAAAATCAGTTTTCTGTTGTTGAAAGTATTTATTATTAGATTGCAATAACAAAGAAACGAAGAGAATGTGAGAAAAATTAATTTTGGCCAAGAAAAGTTATTTTTCAAACCATATTATGATCGTTTTGGATCATAATTTGTGGGCGTTCGATTCCCGGTGAAGGCAACATCAATTTAGAAAAATATGAGTATGAGTTTTCTATTCCTCATATGTATTGCAGCTCCCACTTAACCCCACCGAAGCAAAATAATTAATCAGGTTGGCGAGCAACAACTGTTCAATGACTTATCATCTCGCGTAATTACAGTGTTGCCATATCTGAAGCCCTTCATCTCTCCCCACCTTTCATCTCTCCACTATCCCCTTTCCAAAGAAAGCAACACATTAATAAATAGGAAGAATTTCCTGAGTGTTGCTTTTCTTTTTAAATAAAAAAAAAAAAAATACTGTAATGCTAAGGGTTATATGATTATAAGGACAATATTATGATAATTAGAACAATGTTATGATCATAAGAGTCATACTGTTGTGAGACCATGATTATTTTGGATTATATTATGATACACACAGAGAAATAAAATGCCATATTATGATACACACAGTCAAATAAAGTACCAACCGAATTGAAAAGTGTATTTTAAATGTAACAACTTATAAATTCAGTTAGTACAACGATATTGACATTAGATTTCTGAAACTTCGGTTGAATTAACCGAACTTTGTTATGAAAACTAATGTTGAGTTGTAACAACAGAATTTTGAGTCGAAGTAACCGAATTTAAGTTGGCAAACAGCTTAATTTTTCTCTATTTGTAATTTTGGATCATATTATGACTATTTTGGATCATATTATGACTATTTTGGATCATCCTTATTAATATTATAAAAATGACTGTTGGTTTGTTTGTGTGAGCATCACGTCCAAACGCCTGAACCGATTTTATTCAAATTTGACACATAGATAGTGGGCGGTCTGGAAGGAACTATAGGCTATATGAAATTTTTATATGATGGGCGTGGCACTTTTACGCCCACTTTTTCACTATTTTCGATATGGCTTTACCGATGCAATTCATATTTGGTACCCAGAAAGAGATGTCACAGATAAGCACTTTAAGTTATATCAAATTTAGATATTATGGGCGTGGCACTTTTACGCCCACATCTTCACTATCTTCTATATGGCTGAACAGATTTTATTGAAATTTGGTACACAGATATTGGGATGACTCATAAGCACTATTTGCTATAATAGATTAAGACTTGGTGGGCGTGGCAGTTTTACGCCCACTTTTTGTTACTTTTATATGGCTTAAAGGATTTTATTAAATTTTGGTACACAGATAGTGGGCAAACTGAAAAGTTATCCATCATCCCAAAAACTAGGTCTAAGGCACGCTAACAACGTAGCGGGCAGCGCCCGCTAGTATTATGATAATTTGTATCATATTATGATTATTTGGATCATTTTATTATCGCATTATGATAATTACAATAATTTTATGATCATACTGTTGCCTTTTACTTTATATTTAACAGGGATGGCAGGCAATACCGCTAAAATACCGCTAAAATACCGTTATCGATTCAAACCCCTTTCAACTGCCTATCGTTATATTTAAAATACCTTTATCGAAATAATTGCAATACTGTTATTCGTAAAATACCCTTACCGATGTAACTAAAATATCAATATCCCTAAAATGCCGTTACCGAAATAACCAAAATACCGTAACCGCTAAAACCCCGTTATCGAAATAACTTAAATATCGTTACCCTTAAAAATCCTTAAAATGCCGTTACCGAAATAACCAAAATACCGTAACCGCTAAAAACCCGTTACCGAAATAACTTAAATATCGTTACCCCTAAAATACCGTTGCCTAAATAAAAGAAAATAGCGTTACCCTTATCGATACCCGCATCGAATCGGTTTCCATCCATGATCTTTAATAATATTGAATTAACTTGAAGATGATATACTTCCTTACAAAAAATATATTTTCAAAATCCCCTTTAAATTAAAAAATACATCTCTTTAAGATTTTCTTTTTGATATCTTAAGCCTTTTTAGTTTTTTTTTTTTTGCAAAATAAATCACATTTTTCAAATTCCTTAATATCCTACTTTAATATCAATTTAAAAAATAGATTTATAGTATGTAGCATAACAAACCTTTATATATATATTACCTTATATCCTTTAGGATCTCTTCTCGGAAAAAAACAACAAAATATGTGTTTCAAAAACCTTTTTTTGCTTTAGATTGTTTTGCATATATAATAAAAATATTATTCCTGTATTTAATTTACCATAAACAAACCAACTAAAGAAAAGTCTAAAAAACTAGTAAACCGAAAATAAATATGCAAATCAGTTGAAATAAAAAAAACAAGCTCCTTCTCGTATAAAAATACTGCCTCCTAACTTAAGATACATAATAAAACATAAAGGTATACTCTCCACTAAACAACATGACCTAACACAATATGTGAGATAGGAAATGAGAAAAAAATATGTATATATCCGGTTGGTGTTAAGGGTTAACATCCTATCAAAGGATAACACCATATACCACAAACAAAATGTGCAAAGAATTTAAAAAAACGCTAAAAAAACATATTTGAATATGAAATCATTGTGAAAATAAACATAAGTTTTCTTTTGTGCAAAAAAAAGATACATATTTTTAACTGTATAAAATTTATGCAGAATTTTTTTTTATTTAGATAAAAAAAAAAATATTCTATTGGTATTAATATAAATTTTAAACTTATATTTCTATTTTCTTTTACTTTTAGATCAAGTTATCAGCGAGCAGGAGGGTAAAACAGTTATAGTACCATGTCCGGTAAATAAAGATAAATGTGGTGAATTACATTCTTTAAATTGGTTTAAAGGTGACAATCGCATAGCGGCCATGCTGCTGGATGACAGTAATGTCACAAGTGTTGCAGAAGAATTTGAAGATAGGTAAGATTTTGCAATATTTACAAATAATTAACACTTATAGGCATATGTCGTTTTCTTTTCTGACAAAAATGTCACATTTTTTTGTGCTTTGGCCTCAAATTTCCGTTTTTGTGTTCTTTTCTAAAATAAGGTGAACACCCTGAGAGGGTGCCGTGTTTCTTTCTAAAAATGTTGCCATAAAAAAGGCAAAAAGTGCAATTTTAGCGCCCTGAAATTATTTACAGGGTTGTTTTTACCCTGTTTTTTTTCGATTTATCAATCTCATGTGTATATATTATAAATTTGTTTGCGAGAAAACTCTCACCTTGGTAGCCGAAGGGTAGTGTGCTGGATTCTGATGCATAAGGTCGTAGGTTCAAACCGTCATTGAACCACTATTTTTTTTTTCATTATAATTTCGGAGTTTTATTCATTTTGATAACAATATTGTATAAACACACATGTTTAAAGAAAGCAATATGTGATAAAATTGTGTTCTATTCTGTTTGTAAAAATGAAGCATTTTATTCAGGCGAGGGTGAAATGTTTGAAATGTTTGCACTTTAAAATGCAAAACTTTTTTCCAGAAAAGAAAACACCATTAGATAATCCTTTTTAAATCTATACCCTCAAACATACTTGGTAATGTTTTAACCCTATGACAATCGAACGTTAACTGTTGGAAAATTTAAATTTTTTTTACGGATTCGAATTTCTCAACCTAACATTTTTAAAGAAACGTGTTGTGAAAATTTTTTTTCCAACTTCTTCTATGAAAAAATCCATGGAACATACTATATATATCCCATAACTTATTGGTAATTTACACAGAAAAAATCTACTAAAAATGGGATTAACTACACTTACGAAATTATGTTGGTAAAGACGACAGCAATTGTAGTCAAAAACAAATGAAATTTCATTTAAAAAAAGGACGACTTACATTTCATTAAATTCAATTTTTTACTATTTTCTATTTTTTTCTTAAGTTTCTTGTTAGAGATTAATTTGCCAATTATTTTATTCAATTGGTTTTATTTACTATATTTTTACCAGTGATATATTTTGTTCGCATATGGAAAATACAAAGACACTTATTAAGGCGATTTTTGGTATTTTTCAACAATTTTATCAGCGAAAAACTTCGAATGGTCTTTATTTAGGATCGCCCCAACACCTATTTAATTATTTGCTATTTTTACTATTTTTACTATTATTATTTTTTTTTTCTTTTTTATTAGAGTGAAATTTGCTTATTATTGAGTCAAATACAAATTTGCTATTTATTACTATTTTTTTATTTGTTTCTTAAGTTCCTTGTTAGAGATCAATTTTTTAATTATTGTTTTCAATTGGTTTTATTTATTATTTTTTCAGGGACCGTAATCATTATGAGTTTTATAATAAAAATTACACAATAATAATTATGTTATGAGTTTTAAGGATTTACTTCCATGGTAATGATTATTTTTGAGTAATAATAAAAAAATCCGCAATAATCATTATTTTTGAGCAAAAAAAATAAAATTCAAAAATTATCATTATTTATGATTTTTATTTTTTTCGCTCAAAATAAAACTCACTTTTATGTAGGTGTAAATATATATACATATTAGGGTGGGGCGATTAGTATGGAAGGAAAAAAATCTTAATGGGCGCTTCGCGTTTCTGATTCTTGGGATTGTACTGAGCAAAAAAGTCCACTAGACCATACGTCTACAGTGAAAATCGAGCTTCCAGATTTTGACTTTACGGCAAAAAAGCCCTATTTTGAAATTAATAATTAACCCCTTAAACCCCACCCACTAATATGATTGATGCATGAATCTGCTAGAGAATCTTCCAAAGAAGAGGTTGATACCATAATCTTGGATAAGCTCCTCCTCCTTCCTGAGATATGTAAATCGCACACATTGTTACTTTCACAAAATACGGCAAAAAAAAGCCCTATTTTGAAATTAAAAATTAACCCCTTAAACCACACCCACAAATATAATTGATGCATTAATCTGCTAGAGAATCTTCCAAAGAAGAGATTGATACCAAAATCTTCGATAAGCTCCTCCTACTTCCTGAGATATGTCCATCCCACACATTGAAAGTGAGTTTTATTTTGAGCGAAAAATATAAAAATCATAAATAATGATTATTTTTGAGTTTTATTTTTTTTGCTCAAAAATAATGATTATGGCTGATTTTTTTTATTATTACTCAAAAATAATCATTACCATTGAAGAAAACTTTAAAAATCAAAAATTTAAAAATCATGTCGGATATGCAAAGATTGTCAAAAAATAATAATAATGGTGCAATAAATTTTTTTTATGTCTCTTCTAAGTGATTCAAAAAAACGAGCAATAATCATTATTTACGGTCCCTGTATTTTTTACCAGTTGTTCGCAAATGAATAATATTTTTTATATTTTCACTTTCAACGACTTCGTTAGCGAAAAACTAAAAATTATAATAATTTCGGATCACCCTAAAACCTATTTAATTACTTGCTATTTTTACTATTTTACTACTGTTTTTGCTAATTTGCTATTTTTTACTATTTTACTATATTTTTTCTTAAGTTCCTTATTAGAGATTATTTTGCCAATTATTGAAAATCATCATATTATAATTGGGAATTCATAATTATGGTTCAAGTGATCATACTATGATCCTTAGTTTTCTTAACATCAGACACAGTGATCATATTTTGATTTGAACATATTTATTATCATATTGATCATACTTTAATAAATTAATTTCAATAATTAAATGATGCTCTTAAAACCATATTTTTTTTTTGCTCTGCCTGTGATTTCAGTTAAAATTACAGAAGTATTATTTTTAGTAGAATCACTATTTTAAATTTTTTGTCTTTTTTCTCCTTTCATTCCAGAGTTTCCGTTGAACAAAATCCATTTAGATTAATTATAAGAAATTTACAAATCTCTGATGAGGACATTTATTTGTGTGATACAACATATTTTATACCAATTGAAACATGTGATAATTTCAATGGCCATCGTGTGGAATTGAATGTTTTAGGTAAGTAGTTTAAAATAAACATAATTTTTTATAAACTTTATAAGCTTAAATTGTATTCTGCTTGGCTTTTAACTTATAATTTGCTTGTGCTCTGTGATTTTGTGTCCATAAAAAAAAAATAACTAAAAATGTATACCCTTACAAAAAGCATGTATAAATCCTATGAATTTGGTTTTGAAAGAAAAAATTGCGTTGTTTTGTCTTGAATTTGCATGTCAAAATTATTTTTTTTTTTTTATACCACAATCGGTTTGTTTTCGTAACAATGATGAATGCTGTCCTGTTTGCTATTTATATTTGTGTTTTTTTTTTTCATTGTCTTTTAAAGAATATTTGCTTGATAAAAATTGCAAAATTTCTAAATTTAGAAAAAACACTAATTGATGTAGAGCAGACATGAGGTAGACAAAAGATGGATATATGTCAAGGAAAAATTATTTCAAAATGCAGACAAAGGTTTGAAGGATTTTACACGCTAGACAGAATTGATGTAAATTTTGGTTGCAGACAAAGGCATAAGTTAGCTTTTTTAAATTTATAAATTTGCATGGGGGTTGTTACGCGTGAATACTTGAGAAACATTTTTAACTCATTTTTTAAGTAGAAGATGTATATTATAACAAATTTTTAAATTGGTTATTGCATATTAATAAAAGTTCTAAATGAAAGACATTTATAAATTTCAAAACTACACAGAAAAAATGATTGCCAATAAAATTTCAAACAAACCGCTTGTTACACCGTTACAAACATGTCACACGTACTTAACGTATAAAAGTCCTGCAATAGTCATTTTTCCTAAATTTATTCACTTTTTAAGAGGCGAAAACTAACCAAAAATTAAATGATAACCCAAGTTTTTACAATAAGCCCTTCAATTGTATAATGATAATAATTTATATTCAAAGGAAATTCATAAATAAATTAGAAAACTAAGAGGCCATTTAAACGGAGCAATTTGTTGCCTGCAACGTTGCCTGCAATTATTGTTTGTAGGCAAACGGGGTAGAGAAGCAAGCGGGGGTAGCAAAAAATGCACGATTTTCGTTTTCAAGATATTTTTTGACATTTCTTTTTGCAATCGTTCGTATTCTTGTTAATTTGCTTTATTCGTATTCGGCTTCTCAAGTGTTGTGTATCGAAAATATTTCGTAAAATAATAAATAAATAATGTGGAATAAATAACTATTTATATATTATTTTAAATTATATTATTTTAAATTATTACGAATAAATTAAATTTCAACGAATGAACAATTAAAGAAGATTGGAAAAATAAACGTCAAAAAAATTGCATGCAAAAACTCCTCGTTTAAATGTTCATGATTTTTAGAATCAATTTTAAAAGAGAATTCAAAAATTGCCTGCAATTAATTTCTTCGTTTAAATGGCCTCTAAGACTATTTTACTGTACAGCAAAATCTATAAAGTTTAAAGACACCTCGTTTTTTGTATGTTTTTTATTGACTTTTTATTTCAAGTGTAGTACACAAAAATTACACGGTGCTACAAACAAAATTTTTTGCAATCACTTTTCAAGTAACCTAGAGTAGGTTGTAGGTCTAACTGAGTGTATTATAAAACCGGATTGAGAAGTTTCAAGTACCCTAAAAATTTCGAGATAACAGGAAAAGAGTATTTTTTGCTACCGGCGCTGTTAAACACTTGTAACTCAGTGATTTTTTATCCGATGTTTAATTTTTAAACGGTATTTAAAAGGAACTTGCCTGGTCTGTCCTTATATATATATTTGCTTTATGGTATTAATATAAATACAGTGCAAGCTCGGCTACCCATTATCGCGACGGCCCGGTTATCGCAAAGGCTTAATTTTTAATATTGCAGGTTCTATAATCGCGACAGTTTAACGAAAAATGGGTTCCATTTTCACGACTTTTATCTGTTTTTTAAATTTGATTACAATGTCTATAACCAAAACAGGGAAATCCCCGTCTTTTGGTATATTTAGCTTTTTTGGATGATTTTGGTCTTCAATTTAGTCAGTTTATTCGTGTCATTTGTTGTGTAAATACGTCTCTTAATATGGAAAAAATTCAACATATTTTAAAGCCAACGATTTCTTAAAAATTAGAGATTTTAAAAAAATTTAAAAGTGGAAATTTCATAAATTCAATTTGCGTGAATTACAAGTTGCATTAGTCTTCGGTTTACCTCATTACAAAGCAAGAAAATTCATTAAAAAAGTTCGTACGTACAACAGAAAGTGGCCCTGGTAAACGTTGCACCTTAAAGAAAGCTGAGTACCCAAGAATGGAAAATATGCTTTATAAGTGCTTTAAAAATGTTTAAAATGTAAATATATCAATAAAAACAATTCTAATTTTAAAAATTACATACAATTTTTTAATAAAATTTTGGGTTCTGTTATCGCGAAAATTCAGTTTTCGCTACAGGTCTGGTTTTTAATTAGTCGCGAAAATCGAGCTCTCACTGTATATTGAGATTTTTTAAATAATAATTTAAATTTTCAGTTTTTTTAAATATTTTCAACTTCTACGAGATTTTTTACAAATCTTCTTTTAAAACAAAATCCGATTTCAGCAAATGAAGACTAAAAAAAAAAAAAAATTTATTTGAATTGTATTTAGAAAAATTTTTACACAATTATATTAATAATTTAAAGAAAGTATACATTAGGGATACAACTTTTTTACAATTTTTGAAAATATCAAAATGGCCCTATCCATACCAAGTAGTGCATAAAAAAGCAATAAGAACTGCATCTTTAGAGTTTCGATATCGTTAAAAAAGGTTCCGCGTCAAATGCAATTAAGTTTGGGATCAGTAAGTTCTAAAAAAAAAAATATTTTCTTTATAATTTCATTAAATGATAAATAAATTATAAGTTTATCCATTAAATATTAAATAATATTCTGTATAAATTCAATTAATCGTGATAAAATATTGCGACTTACCTACGCTGTCTTATGCAAATTTGCGAAATATTATAATTTATTGCTAAAAGTAAAAATTATATATAAATTTTTTTTTAACTAACTTTTGTTTATTTGAGACCTATTGATTTCAAACTTTATTAAACATGGTGCTTTACTAATGGTGCTTTACTAATGCTCAGAAATGCTTTCTAAGACATTGGGTGAAAGATGAATCAAGAATTCCAAAAACACAACGCAGCAGCATTTGTGCGGAAAGCGCCATCAAAGTCGTACAAGATATTTTCCCCCAATGCAAATCAACACGAACTCTTAATCTTAAGTTAATTTCACTTAACAAAGATAGTTTTTAGATTGTGATTTTGATTATAATCATATAATTACATTAAGAAATGTAAATAGTTAAATAATTATAAAATAAAAAATTTTGAAAAAATAAAAAATTTTGAAAAAATAAAAAAAAAAATCTTAAAGGACTTTCAGAAATCGGCTTCGACGCGGAACGTTTTTGTTCCGAAATGACCTGAGAAAACATTTTTCGGTTTCAGCACAACATCGGCTACAGCGTGGTGATAGGGTCTTATATTGGTTGTACCTCTAGTATACATATTTGGAAAGACCAGGCACGTTTCTTTCAAATACCGTTTCTTTGAAAATTGAAAATTGCATAAAAATTACTGAGTTACAAATCTTTAAATGCGCCAGTAGCAAAACATACTCTTTTACCATTATCTCGAAAATTTTGATGTATATTGCAACTTCTCAAACCGGTTTTGTAATACACTCAGCTAGACCTACAAACTACACTAGGTCATTTGACGATTGATATTTCTGTATATGTAGCATAGTGTTTATTATATTAGTACCATCAATTAGTGTTTATTTCTGGCTCTTATCCTTATCAAAAACTTTATTGCAAATATAATTTTTTTTCAATTTGCATAAAATTTTAATTTTTGTTACCAAAACTTTGTCTTACTCTGTAAAAAAAGCAACTAATTTTCCTGTTTAATACTAATTCATTCACTTTTTATAAAAAAAAAAAAACATTCAAATCAAAAAAACTCATTTTAAAACATTTTTAACTGATTGTTTTCTTAATACAATTCCCCCTTTTTTCCTACCAAATACTAAAAAAAAAACTTTTACTTAAAATACAAAAAAAAAAACGCTCGCTCGTCAACGCATCATCATGGATTTATGCAACTAAAAAAAAAAAAAAAAAATATATTTAAAAAAAAATAACCCTCTTCATTAATAATAAAACACTTATCACAAAACATCATAATCATGACAACACTTTAAAATGAATGATTAATATAAAAATTAAACAAAAAAAATTTTAACTATTTATAAAATTGTATAAACAAATTTTAAAATACTAAAAAAAAATATTTAAAATAAAAAAATTATTAAAAAAAAAATATATATTAATAAAACATTAAAAAAATACCATAAAAAATACCGTAGAAAACCTGGGTAAATTTATGTTTTATATAAAAATTTTTTGATTTTTCTAAAAAAAATTCTATTTTCAAAAGAAAAAAAATTAACCCTAACACAATTATTAAAAAAATTATTAAAATTTTAGTTTTATTTTTAAGTTCTAATTTAGTACTAAAAAAAAACAATCTTTAAAATTTAAACACCAAAAATTAATACTTTTTTATTGTAAATTTTTTTTATATAAACCACATATAAACATCATTCACACTAAACACCTTAAAAAACACGCTCAACACTTTTACCCCAAAACAAAAAACCTAAAATTAAAAAAAAAAACCTGTGTCAAACATAAAAAAAAAAATAGTGCCACCAACGGAGGTTGTGATTTTGGATGAAAAAGGTGATCGTATAGAAAATGGCAGCGTTATTGGACCCATGCAAGAAAGACAAACACTTAAAGCCACCTGTATAGTAAAAAATACGAGGCCACAACCGCAAGTGGGTTGGTGGCGGGGGAATAAAAGATTAACAACACGTAAGTATTCAAAAAATTTATTTTTATTGAGTGTATAAATAATTTTGTTTTAGAAATTTATTCCATACATTCAAATTAATAGTTTCTGACGAAAAAAAAAAATCTTCATAAATATATTAATTTTTTTCTAAAACAAAAAACATTTTTATATGTTAAAATGAAACTTTTATTTCTTACTACAATCAAAGGAAAAGCTTCATCATATTTATGACATGTTTCATAGATTTTTGTCCAATGTAACGTTTCATAGTATATACACAGAAAAAACTAAAAACGGGTTTCAATTAAAAATTTTATTGAATCAATTAATATTTTAATTGATTTTGCACCTACGACTGAAATGATAGTATTAACTAAAAAAATTTGCAGACAGTTTATTAAAACTCTTTCAATTAAGATAATAATAATATCAATTAAAAGAGTCATTATTTTTCTTTACAACCTCAATTAAAAGTTACGTTAAATTGATTAAAACTTTAATTGAAACTTCAGAAGAAAACAATGGTAGTTTTAATGGAAAACTCGTATTTTTTATTTTTCTTATATGCCCCCCTTTAAATAAAAAAAGAAATGTATTGCCATTTTATTTATAATAAAATTAATGCTTTTTAATATAAAAATGTATTATAAGAAAGCAAATAAAAGTAAAGACAAAATTTTTGTTTTGCTTGTCTTGTCTTGAACTTTTTCTTGTAATTAAATTCTTTTCTTAAAAAAATCACACACAACTTTAAAATGATAGTTTAATGACACTTATACTTATTGAAAATTTAATTATTTACAAAAATAATAGTTTAATTGTCCTTTTTCGATAAGGTTTATTTAAATCCACATGTGCATTTTTATTACACAGATAAAACACGAAACTAAATTAAGTTTTCGTGCGTACACGAATATCTCAACAAAAAGAGTGTTGCAAACTCTAGTGAAATAACTACGATTTTGCGTGTATTTGAAATCGGTAAACTATTCAACTTATTAAAAGTTAATCATTTGCGATTTTTTTTTCTTTTTATTTACAAATTAAATAACATATTGATATAATTAAACCTTTGTTTGATTATTTAATCTAAATAAAATAAAAAAAAAAGTAGTTTGCCAAATTTTTAAAAATTTTGTTTACATGTTGTCAACACTGTATGGATATATTAGAAAATTCAATAAATTTTTTAATTGAATCAATTAAAAAAATTGTTTAAATTGACATTGATATTCAAACAATCGATTAATTAGATATTTTTGGCCCATAATTTTTTCTGTGTATGAAATTATGAAATGTTTCATAATACTTAATTTCTTCATAGTGCGCCCCGGTAGGCTAGTTCGTAGTGCGGTGGTCGTGGGTTCGATTCCCACCACAGGTATTGGTCTGGTTTCGCTACAACGCGCCGAAAGCCATAGTAGCTAGTGCACGGTTAGGGCAATAGGATATAATTCGTAATTATATGATTATTAATTAATAAAAAAAAATTAAAAAATATCTTCATATTTATGAAATGTTTCACTATATATATGAAGGCTATTTCGTATTAGCAAGTATTTTAAAATTTTTGTGTAGAAAAAGTTTATAGAGACCATGATATAGTGATTATAATTCTTGTTGTTTATGAAATGTTTCATAAATATTAATGAAATTGTTACATTTTACAAAAATTGATGAAACTTATTCCATGTTTGCTCTAGGTGTAGAAAACATTGCATTCATTTTTAAAAATCAGAAAATTTTTATTATAGATTTTTTTTAAGCCAATTTTTAGGAAAAAATTTTTAAAATTACCAGCAAAAATGTGCTCTCTTCTAATTTGGCATTTTCATCGTTGAATTTAACATTGGCTTGTCATAAGATGGAAGCATTCCAAATATGATTCTTTATAAGTTTTCTGCATAAACAACTTCTTTGGAATTTATTTTGGCATAATATATTCCTAGGAAGCTGTTTTGCAGCATTATAAGAATGATTCCTTCCTATGACAAGCCAATGCACAGTGGGGTTTATCACAACATTTTTTGAAAAAATTCGACCGTTTCTTATTTACTGGTCGAATTGCACAGAAATTTGGAACAGGAATTAGTGACATAATATCGACCTTGAACCTTCCAAACCCCACGGGGGCGCCAATATGACCATCCAAAATATGGAACTTTTTGCATATAAAATGTTGAGTGGTCTAATTTGTGGTTCTAATCCGATTTGCCAAAAATTAACATACTTGTAATCTGCTAGTAGAGACTAATAAAAAATATGTTTACATGTGTGAAAATGTGTGAAAATGTGAAAGTCCAAATTTTGTCCTACTCTGGTCCAGTTTTTTGCGAATAGCAGGACGAAATCGGGTCTACTTTCTTTCTTAAAATATTGGTGTGTTTATAACTCCTTAACAGGAATTCTTTAAAAGTGGGGAAAAGTATATACAAATCAAAAATTTTTGTAACACAACTCGCTTTTATATAAAAAGACCTTTCACAATAGTATACACACTTTATATGATCAGAAAGAAAATATTTATCTGGAGTTAAAAGACTGCTGGTGGTTTTGGGGCAAAATCTCTAAAATTTGTTTTTTTATTTCTCCTTTAAGCGAATGTAGTTTTTGAGTTTCACGAGATACTGCATTATTTTTTTTATTTAATCAAGAATTTATTTAGTTAAATAACCAATATTTTAAAAAAGAAATTGGCGCCGATTTCAACCCGCCATACGATTTCAGATTTTAAAAATTTCAAACTAGTGGCACACAATATTTTTTCTATATTAGGTTATTCAAAATACATTAAAACGGAATTATGAGTTCGCTTTAATCAATTTTTTCGAGTGCTGAAAAAGTTATAAACAAAAAAACCGCAACAAATTTTCGCTTCTAAAATTTTTAAAATTTTTGGATTTTTTGCGGATGCGAACGAACGTTTTTGTGTTAGAAAAATCTGTGAAATTTCAGTTTATTGAAAGAACAGAGTTAGATATTTTGAAGTCCTTCCTACAATTTTAGTTTCAACATGTAGGATATTTTGCAACATTAGGATTATTATCCACTAAAGTTTTTAGGCTATTTCCTTTTATGCTGAGAAAGTTATATCTTAAAGTGTTGAAAAACTTTTAAAAGTTACAAGCAAAATTAGAGTAAATTTGGAAAGTTTTCTTTTAACAATGAATAGATATTGAAAGCTTTGGAAAAATCAGTGATTTTTTAATTAAATTATGTTTTAATTATATATAGCATTCCAATGTACATAAAAAGGGAACAAAGGAAATTATAAGGAAGCATAAAAGACAAATACAACTCTGTATTTGATTTATCTTATAATGACAGAGCTGTATTTTAGTTGTCTTATAATAAACATTTTCCCGAATAGATGAAGCTTATTTTTAACGCAAAAAAACCTAAAAATTTTACTAAAATTTAGTAGATTTTACAGTTATTTTTGCTGTGTTTATTTAACTAATTTTTAGCAAAAAGATTCTGCTAATTTGACTGCTTTTTCCTTCAACGTCATTTTAATCTAATTTTTAGTAACTTTTTCTGTTATTTTTACAGACTTATTTGTATGAGTGTAGAATAATTTAACTGAATTTCGCAAATTCTAGTAATTTGACTATATCAAAAAAGAAAATGTTACAAAAAATCAAAACTAGTTTCGAATTTTTAGTGTAATACAAAACTCCATTTATCTAAAAATCGGCCATTTTTTTTTATCGATCCAGAAATTTTCATCACAACTCGGATTAGTTTGCTAACGTACCAAAATATAGTACTGGAAAACCACTGATAATTTTTGTTATGTTATGCTAACGTTGGCCTGTTCGCTTAAATCAACGGCTGGTCACTGTTATCATCGGGTAACGCATAACTGATAACGCATAACCGACCGTCGCCGACGCTGTACCGATTGTTTTTTTTTCTGCCTGGGTAGTTAATTAAATATTTGTATGTAAAATATTCCTTTGGGCCGTAGCGTATAAGCTAGTTTATTAGAGAAACGCGTAACCTTTCATTTATAAATAAAAAAAAGGGAAAATATTAGCGGAACTTGTTTTGAATTTTTTTTTTTAAATATATTTTTTCAATTTCTCCTTAAAAAAATATATTGATATTATTAATTTGCTAGTATTTGTGAAATTCAGTTAAGTTATTATAAATAATATATTAGAAATGAGCTTAAAATTTGTGAATATTAAACCACGCCTCTTCGCCCACTTTTTAGAAAAGTTTTAAAAGTTGTTTCAGTTTAATTAGTATCATACAAGAAAACGAATACTGTTAGTGTGACATTACGGCGGTATACTTTTCTTAAGATAGACAGTTGGCTTGGAAAGCAATATATATTTAAATTCTCGAATCCCAGATCAGCATGAAAAGAGATGTACGTCTGTCTGTTGAAACGCGATATACTCTGCCTGGATGTTTTTTTGCGCAGAATTTTGTTCATCTAAATTTTTTTTTCAGTGTTTTCCTAAATTTTTTTTTTTTTTTTTTTAATAAATTTTAAAGCTTAAGATCTGTTCAAATAGTACATTTTATTTATTTCTTATTTTTGCACCAAATTTAGTTTTTCGTGAAATTTTTATCGTGTCCCTTATTTTTTCTCCTCTATCACATATCCGAACTTCATTAAGATGGGATAGAATCCATAGGGACACTTTCCTTGAAAGTTTTTTGCAAAGTCTGAAATTGTTTATATTGCCAGTAACTCGAAAACAAATTTAGATAAAAACTACTAAAAGAAAAATAATTCACTTACTATTATCGTATCTCGAAAACTACACGAGCTTGAGATAACATTTTTGGATTAGAGGTCAAAACAAAATTCATAAAATCGTTAAGAAAGTTAGTGAAGCTCACTACTGCAAGTTTAACATTACTTATATTTTTTCGTGATCCTTAAATTTCGAGATCTCTGAAATATTCTTAAACTGCAATATTTGGAAGGCAGACTTATGAGAACTAGGTCCATTTTTTACAATTACTTTTTTTTAACCAAAACCGGTCCAATGAGGAAGAAAGTTCAAATACATAATTTCGTATATGGGTCATGGAATAATTGGAATGAAACACTGCTTGTAAAACTAGTATAGTAAACACAGTGGAACAGTGCCACCATAACGCTTTTGTTTTGTGTTAGAATTGTTCATTATACCGTGATTTAAAACAAAAAAAATGGAAAAAACAGCTTTCATGTTAAGTGACCTCCCCTTTTAAAAGTTATGCAAATAAAAATGCAAAAAACAAACTTTTTCACTTCTAAACATGACGCTTTAATTTTAACGAAAATTTATTCATTAAAAATCATAAAACATTTAATTGATTTAAACAAAAAAAAAATTTTAAAAAAAAAGTATAAAATTACCAAAGTTTTAGCACAACATAATTTTGAACTTAAAAAAGGTAGTAATACAAACAACTTTTTGTTTTGCCAATAAAAGCAATGAATAATGAATAAACATTATTTTGCCTAGTCTTTCATTGTTGATTCTTCAAGGAAGTGTAGCTTTTAATAAGCTTTTTTGTTACCAACAGAAATCTTTTGTGATAATTCATCACCTTTTTAATTTATTTAAAGGAAAAAAAATTGTAAGAGTTAGGAAAAAGGTTAAAGGAATGAGTACAAAATCTAATGTTTCCGTTATTTTTTTCTACTTCAATTTGGTTGAAAGAGTAAAAAATTGCGTGTTGATGTTTAACCTTTTTTTTATTATGTTGTGAATTTGTACCCCTTCTTCTTAAGAATACAAAAAAGTTTTTTTTTATCGAGTATAGTATATTTTTTATAACCCTTTTGGTAATTAATAAGTTGAACAGACAACCTTTAACATTTCCTGTTTATAATTGGCTATAAAAATGAAAAATAAAAGTTTTCGTTTTTTTTTATGCAAATTGCTTTAAATAAATATTCAACTTAACGCAAGAAGAACTTTTGGGAACAACAATAAAGAGCTTACGTAGGTGTTTTTCCAGGAAATTAAAGATAATAAAATTAGTTTAAGGTCAAATATGAAGAAAAGAAATAATTTTACTTACTTAGAAAGTAAGTTTATATATTTAGTACTTTTTAAAATATTTTAGTACTTTTTAAAAATCAGTGAATTTATTCACGTAAGTTATTTTGTTAGCACATTAGATTAGATTATATGGCACTATGCACCGCGACCAACTTTGGTCTTTTGTGCTGCCTAAAGTTACCCTAAAGATTCAAGCTACCTATAAAGCCAATAATCCTATTAGGCAAAATCTTCATAATGTCCGAAGGGGAGACAAAGCGATTGCCAAGAAACTTGGCACGCCTTTCACATAGTCTCGGACATTCGCAAAGAACATGCTCTGATGTCTCAGCTACCAGTTCGAAAAACCTACACTCATCCGTGTCCGAAAGACCCCTTTTGAGCAGGTGGTATCTGAGATTGCAGTGTCCAGTCAGGTAAGACACCAATGTTCTCAAGTCATATAATTTCAATAATGTTTTAAGTGTAATTAAAAAAAAAAAATGAGTACTAAAATATAAATGATATAAATTTTCTTATTTTTCTTCGATCTTTTTGAATAAAGTTTTGTCTTTTGTTTTATTGAGCTAAAGATCCTTTATTTTATAATTATAAGTATTTATTTCCAATATTTCGTCTTCGCATTGGAAGACTTCTTCAGGGAAAATTTTTTATAATTAAAAAACTTAAAAATAATAATTACAAAAAAAAAGGCGGGAAATAAAATATTTTCTAATGTCAAATTGAAAATTAACCCAGAAAACAAAGTATAAATAATTGAAATATCATAACATAGCAAACAATTTTAAATTAATAGTTTCTTAAAATCTAAAAATTATTATAATTCTCATTTAGATTTTAAGAAACTATTAATTTAAAATTGTTTGCTATGTTATGATATTTCAATTATTTATACTTTGTTTTCCTGGGTTAATTTTCAATTTGACATTAGAAAATATTTTATTTCCCGCCTTTTTTTTTTTTGTAATTATTATTTTTAAGTTTTTTAATTATAAAAAATTTTCCCTGAAGAAGTCTTTCAATGCGAAGACGAAATATTGGAAATAAATACTTATAATTATAAAATAAAGGATCTTTAGCTCAATAAAACAAAAGACAAAAATATATATGATATATATATATATCCCCCGTAGTTATATGACATACAACACTGCTTCCATCAAGTACCACCTGCTAATAGACTACTGTCAAATTTTGAGCAAGTTCCGTCATTTACTTTGCGTTTAACAGCTGTTCAAAACATACAACCTCGTGGATTTTTTTAAAAATGGAAAAAAGTGAATTTCGTGTGCTCATTAAACATTTTTTTTTTTGCGACAAAAAAAACCGTCAATCAAACCAAGGAAAAGCTTGATAAATACTATGGGGACTCTGCATCATCGATTTCAATGGTAAAAATTTGGTTTACTGACTTTCGTTGTGGTCGCACAAGTATAAATGACGCTGAACGTTCTGAACGGCCAATTGAGGTCAATACACCCGAAAATGTCGAAAAAATCCACTATATGGTGTTGGCCGATCGAAGAGTAAAAGTGCGTGAGATTGTTGATGCCATAGGCATTTCATATGGCAGTGTGGTTTCGATTTTAAATGATCAGTTGGGTTTAAGAAAGCTGTCTGCAAAATGGGTGCCGCGTTTGCTCTCAATTGACCATATACGTAATCGTGCTCCATAAGGTGATGGCAACAGTTTTTTGGGACGCGGTATAATCAACATCGATTACCTTCAAAAGGGAAAAACAATAAACGGTGAATATGATGCCAACTTATTGGACCGATTTAACGAGGATTTACAAAAAAAAAATGACCCCATGTGGCCAAGAAATGCCTATTTAATGGACCTCGAAAAATCCTTTTTTTTGAAAGGGATACAAAAATTTGGAGAAACGTAGGACTAAATGTATTGAGCTAAAAGGAGATTATGTTGAAAAATAATAAAAAAAAATAATTTTCTTTTTGAAAAAAACTGTGTTTTGATCCGCTCTCGTAAAAAATCTTTTTATTGCGCTTTTGTTAAATTATATTATTAGTATTATTAGTACATATATTTTATGGCTATAAGAAATATGTACTAAAAATCGATACTTTTTAAAGAAGTTTAAAGATTTAGTACTATTTATGTTCAGTACTTATGTACTAAAAATTTATGCTTTTAAAAGAATTTTAAAGGTTTAGAACAATTTGTATTACTTTTTTTAATACAATTTACTAAAACATGTTCACTTTTCAACGGATTTTACAGATTTCAGATAATTTTTATTACTTTTTTTAAATAAGAAACTCTTTAGATGTTCAGTAGGATTATAACTTTTTTTTGCAAAATTTTTACATGATAGTAAATACTTTATTATTAAATACCGTGTTTGGGTAATTTTGCAACAAAATAATCCCGCATGAAGTGCAATTTCTTCTTTTGACGTTTTCAATATTATAATTTCATTAGCGAACCAAAACTACCGCTTAACATTTTTTTAAATACTTTTTACGTAAGGTCCTCGTTATCCAGCGAAATTTGACACCCATATCGCGAAATAACGCTAAAATTTTTTTTACTAAAAATACGCGAAAACCGTAAAATTTTAAGCTTTTGCATCCTTTAAGATATTACTTTACAATTTTTGTGAAAAATTTATTTTTTAGTTCAGCTTAACAAAAAAAAAAACATTTTATGTGAACATTTCTTAACTTCAAAACTTGTTTATGCGGGAACTTTATTTGAAAACCGCGAAAAAGTAATATTCTGTTTTCGTTTACTGTTTAGGTAGGTAAATGCAACACACAATAACTCGAAAGTTATAATCCAAGACATTTTTTGTACAATTTCGCAAGGTGCTTAAATATTTAAGTTTTAATAAAAAAAAAAAAATTGAAGGCCTTATTGTAAAAACTTGATAAGCTAAATTAAATTTTTGGTTAGTTTTCGCCCCTTAAAACGTGAATAAATTTAGGAAATATGGCTATTACTGGACTTTAAGAACTCTATATCCATGTAATAAGTGTTTAAACAAGGCTTCATTCAAAATTTAATCAACGGATATCTAGAAAACAGCGAAAACTAGAATATTGTAAATGTGGCTTATCAAGTTTTAACAAAAAGCCCTTCAATTATATTAAATATTTTTTTAATTCATAAATTTTTTGACAAGTACTTAAAATTTTGAATTTTTAAAAGAACTTTAAAGATTTTAATATCATTTTCAAAAAAAATTCATAAGTGTGTATTATTAAATTTTAAATAATTCTGTTTTTAAAACAGTTTTATTTTTTTTTGACGCAACTTTATTTAATTATATTTTAGTACACATTATTTTTGGTTGTAAAAAAATATATACTTGAAAATTAATAACTTCTCAAAAAAAATGTTCAGTTTAAGTAAAAAAATTTAATTTAGAAATTCTTTTTAGTACATAAATTTTTATTGATATTTTGAACACAATTTCTAAAACAGAAAAAAAGATATATTTTTTAGTACACTTTAAAAACCTCGAAAAAGTAATATTATGTTTCTTATCAGTTTTTTATATTTACTTTACTGTTTAGATAGGTAACACTTAATATTTGCAAAAACAAGTCAAAAGTCAAAGTTATGACATTTTTAGTACAATTTCACAGTTTTATTAAATGTGGTACAGTTTTATTGAATATTTTTAGAGTACATTTATTTTTTGTCTATAAAGAATGTGTACTAAAAATTTTCTACTTTAAAAATTATTTTAAATATTTAGTACTATTTATTTTACGAAATTATTTTAAGTACATAAATAACATTTTTCAAGAAATTAAAGAGTATTTAATAATATACTATAAATAAAACGTTTCTTTTTTAGTACAGATATGTTTTATTTAAAACAATTTTATTAAATTTTATTTTTGGGACACAAAAAATATGTACCTACCCGGTTAAAAATCAACATTTTTGAACATGTCATGTGGTCATATAGGATTCATGTATCTTCATAAGAGTTCAAATGTGATCATATATATAAATATTAATTCAATTTTCGTTGATGTACACATATAACCATATATGGGAATTTATAGTACATGTCTATATATACGCAAGTACATAAATTTTAAATGACATTTTGAGTATAATTTCAAAAAGGGCTAAAAATTTTATTTTTTTTATTAAAGTTTCATTTTATAGTAACCTTTTATTAAGAAGTACTAAACTGTGAATGAAAGATTTATTATTTAGTACACCTTTATTAAAAACAAAATATTTTTGTTAAGCTTTGGAACAAAATTTTAAGTTTTTAGTACACTTAAAATCAAATTATATATTTTAAATTAGAAGATTAACAATGAAGTGGTACTACTTTAGTATAATTTTGATAGACATTTTATTTTTAGTACGCTTTTAATAAAATAGTACTCACAATATAACAATAATGAAGGAGTACATTTTAAGCACACTTTTATTAGAAACTATTAATTTTTTATACTTTTAACCAATTGAGCATATTTTTTTTTTTTGAAGTAAAGAAATTTGAATTTTTTAAAAGATTTTCTATATCACGTGTTGACTGACGATTCTCCTGAAAGCAAGCATCGGTCTAATTTCTATATAATTTGTATTTGAAATTTTAATTTTAAGTACTTTTTCAATCTAATTATACTATTTGTTTTACGCTTACAGTAAAGTGGTGCTAGTTTAGCACAATTTTTATGAGTTTTAGTACTCTACCCCAATTTACAATATAAGGTCTATTTTTTGAGTTGAAATGATTAATTATATTTAAATTTGTTGTCTTACTCCCATTTAATATCTACAAATTATATTATTTTAGACTCCCCCTCGTATGATGAAAAAGATGGTTTGTTCACAGCAACCTTAGAATTATCATTACAATTATCACGTGACGATTTGGGTCATAGCATAGAATGTCGTGCGGAATCGGCAGCCATAGAAAATACAATTACAAATCATTTTAGTGTAGATTTACAAGGTAAGTTTGAAAAAAACAATTAAAGGCAAATGACCAGCAATGAAAGTCTTTTACTACTAACACAATTTGCAGATAAACACAATAATTGAACACTATCAATTATTTAAATGACTGTAAATATAATTGACTTTTAAAGTCAGTTATTGAATAATTAATTACTAAATAATAAGTTTTCAATATATTTTCTACTCCTTCTTGTATTTTCTTCAACAATAATTACAGTACGACCCATTAGCATAACAATAAATGGTGTGGAACATCATACGGTACAAGGCAGTAAAGTGGTGTTAACATGTGATGTAAGTATAGGGGAAAAGTATGTTACAAGCAAAAAAAAGGCAATTACACTATAGCAAAATTTTATAGTTAAACATTTTTTAATTAAAAGTTAAAGGTTTTGAAATAAAAAAAAATATATATTCAAAAAAATATATATTAAAAATGTTCGTATATGAATATATATGATCATATATATTTATTTATGGGTAACGCTGTTCATATATGTCATACAATATATGCTCATATAGGGTTTTATATGTGATCACATATGGTCTTATATATGACCATATGTGGTATCATAAATGACCATATATGGCTTAATTTATGACCATATGTGGTATCATAAATGACCATATATGGCTTAATTTATGACCATATGTGGTATCATAAATGACCATATATGGCTTAATTTATGACCATATGTGGTATCATAAATGACCATATATGGTCTTATGTGTCACCAATTACATGATAATTTATAATCACAGATGTGATCATATATGCTCGGATCCACAATTCGACTGTATAAGGTCGTATATAGTAATATAAATTCATATATGACATATATGACCATATATATAACTACATATGGCCATATATGATCACCATTAGCATATGTTACAATATTCAAACCCATATTTAATATCATATACGATTTTATTATCACCAGAGAATTTACATTTTTGGAAGTAGTAAAAGCTTTTTTCCATAGAAAAATCTTAAAATTTTAAATATTTTCCTTCAAATTCTGCTACCTTTGATGTAAAAAAAATACTCCTTAATCTAAAAGTTAAAAAATCCTTAAACGCTGAGAGCTTTATAACAAGATCATCAAACACTTAACTGGAATTGGTGTAGTAGAGAATGACTATGTTAAAGCTCTTCAAAAGCACTATTTTTACATTTAACCATTTTGACAATGGTCAAACACTTAACTGGAATTGGTGTAGTAGAGAATGACTATGTTAAAGCTCTTCAAAAGCACTATTTTTACATTTAACCATTTTGACAATGGCTGAATGATAGTAAAGAATTGTTTTACTTACTTGAATTGTAAATGACATCATGTTTGCCATAAGTTAGTACCTACCTTTATATTATAATATGTAGGACTTAGACAATGATGTGAGGGACGACATTGTCGATAATTTGGTCATCGTACGTGCTAACATGTAATAGACAATAATTAAGTGCCAATTATTTTGTGATTTAAAAAATAATATTCCACACAGTCTTGTTGAATGCAAATTATATATAGAAGGACGAACATAAGGATATTTGTAAGGAGCATACATATCTGAACATTTGTAACGTAATAAAAGAATGTTTAACAATTATCATATTTATGTAGTTTTTTGCTCGTTCGATAAATTGGCATCTAGAATACTTTGAAAAAGGGTGTACCTTATTGTGATAGCAAAAGCTTTTTTAATAAAAATAAAAGCTTAATTTGATAAAGTATTTTTTTTTTTTTTTGGAATTTACTAATTTATTTTAAATTTATTCTTTTCTAATAATTTTAAAATTTTTTTAAGGTTCATGGTGCTAGACCACCCGTTAATTTAACTTGGTTTAATGCTACTGAGGCCATAGGTCCGGAAGAGAATGATATAACGGAAATAAGAACAAAAGCGGTAAGTTTATGAAAAAGCTTTTTATATATTTCTAGGTTTTGTCTACCTTTAAATTTATATCTGTATTTAAACCCTTTCAAAAATTCTTTTTTGTATATTAAATGTCAACATAAAACATAAATATTTCTTTTTCATTTTTATAAATCCATTCCCTTTGTTGTTTTTTTTTTTCGTTTACATTCCGATAACAGTTTGAAAAAGAAGATGGCACCTATCATACACAGTCAGAACTTATCTTTAATGCTACACGTTTCGAAAATGACATCTCATTCAAGTGTCAGGCGGAAAATATTGTTTTACAAATAAATCGTGAAGCGCCAATGCAATCATCAATGACATTGGAAGTGATGTGTAAGTACAAAGAGAAAGTAAACACAGTTTTCTAGTTTAATTTGGAAATTATTATTGGTATATATTATATATATATATTTTTTTTTGTTGTTGTTTTAGATCCTCCTGTGGTTAAAGTTAGTCCACCAGAAATTACAGTAAATACTAGTGACACTGTGTTGTTGAATTGTGAATATGTGGCAAATCCTGCTTCTTTAGATCATGTTATATGGTAAGTAATAAATTATGTTCTCTAAAACTTTCTAAATTTATGGTAAACTTAAGGAGAAGTTTATTTGAAATTTTTAAAAAGCTTTATTTTGTAAAAGAAAGGTAGAGTGAAAAAATTAGCTTTCATTAAATAAAGCTTTTAAGCTTTAATTAAAAAAGAACTAAAAATTCATTTTTTTGCTTACTAAGATATAAATCGAACTGCACGGCTTTCAAATGAAAAAAAATATATAAAAAATTATTAATTTTGTTGTAAATCGATAATTAATGTAGACAACAAATGTTTGTCATACTGAGTTGTGGTCTTACATCTTTAAAGTATATGAATTCGACTTTATGGTATTTAGAGGAGCTTTTGAATAGCTTACCTTAAGCAATTACTACAAAATTTAAGAAACGGTTATAATACATTTTCAAAGAGCTTTTATTTACACAAAATGTATACTATTATTCATAAAAGCTTTTTATTGATAAGAGCTTTAGTTACTTAATTTTCTAATTAAAAATTATAAATTTTGAAGCTTTAAGTAAAGCTTTAAAGATATACATTTTCGGCTTACTTTTCACCGGCATAAGTCGAGTTTTGTGGTTTTCGAAAGTGGCAAAAAATTAAAAATGAATAATCTCGTAAAATATTTAGACAAAAGTATATAAATATATCTGAGTCATTAGTATATTTCAAGTTTATATTGAAATTTTAAAGATTTATGAAGCCTCGTCTTTAAAGGATACATAAAAGCTTTCGACGTATTACAAGAGAATCTTTGTGCCTTAAAAAAAAAAAATTAATAAAAAAAAATATTTTAAAAAAATCGTTGTTAAAAACGGTATTTATTTTAAAAACTAGTTAACGTTTTCAAAATTTTTTAGGTATTCCATTTGTTTTTCCCTTAGATATATTGATTTCAAAAGCTTCCAACCTAATGTTAAATGGTATTACTCTAAAAGCTTTTAAAATTCCTATTCCTAAGAAATTTAAAAACTAAAGTAGTAAAAATATCACTAAAGCTGTAAGGGAGCATTTCTACTCAAAAAGAGCTTGAAAGTACAATATTATACATTATGGTGATTTTAGATAAGTTTCATTTAAGATTTGCAGAAAGCTTTTTGCATATAAAATATGTTTATAATATCAAATTAGTTTCAAATTAAATGATTTGTAAATTTTTCCGATTTCAAATATAATTACTTGCAAATTTAATGGAAGAAACTTTCAAAAGTTTATTTAATTTTTGCAAAAAGTTTATTTTATCTATTATATTAATTCAAATTAATATTTTTAAAATCTTTTTAATTCGTTAAACCATTTTTATATCTAAAAGCTTTAATTTATGATAAGCTTTAAAACTTTTTATTTTTGTAACTTTTAAAATAATTTTTAAAGCTTTATGGAAAAAAAATTAAACAAATTAAAAATTAACCAAAAAATTTAATACATTTTACCAATGCGTAGTATACGAGTATAAAACAGCAACATTGTTAAACCCCAAAACAACAGTAACCACAGCCAACTGTCACATACTTTTATAAAACATTCGGTATATGTGTGAGTGAGTGTAGATAAAATCTTACGCTCCCTTAAACACTATGCTTAGTAGATGAAATGCACAAAAGAACTACTGCAACTATTCACATACACACACCCACATATGCCATCACTTTTCCATTTATTCACTGCCTCATACACATAAAGCCGTCAAATACTTGATACAGTGAACATATATGTGTGGTTTTTCCAACATCAACAAAAAATGTCACTACTGCTAAAGGAGTATGGGGGGGGGGGGGGGGGGAAGTAAATGATTAAAGCCTACGCTAAAATGTAAATTGTTTTGTATTTTTTGCTATTGTACCATTTTAATTTTACGTTTCGCTGGCATTATAAGTGTATATTAGGGCGACATATTAATGAATATTTATGGCCCAAAAGATTTTTTAGAATATTTTTAGATTTTTTGAATTGGGTTACGGGGTCGCTGAAATGGATTATGTGCAAAAAAGAGATTATGAAACACAAATTTTTTTTAATTTTTTTTCTCTTGTGCTTTGTTTTTACAAATCCACGTAAATCACTACTCAAGAGATGTGCCTAGTAAAAAAAATATTCGGGGTACAAATTATCAGTTTAAGAGTCATTTTGATGACTTAAAATGTAAAAAATTGAAAAATTTTCAAATCCAAACCTCAATTATTTCAGAAAAATCCAAAAAAGTGGAAATGCTGAAACGCCCTAGTGTATATAAATGCACTTACACCACTACGTTCTGCTGCATATCCAAAATTATTCACACAGACTTACACTTGTATTTTGCATATATAAACTCATACCGGTAGAGAGAGAAAATATGTATGTATAGTAAGAGTGAATGGTTTGATATGAATGAGTTTGTGTGTAAATGACAAATACTTCAAAACAAAAGTGACATATAAGTTATACAAACACGTTCTACATATGCATATATACGCAATTATATGCAGAATATATTTACAAATATATGCATATGCATATATATGCAAGGCAGAAAATGTATTTATTTTTCATTATAGAAGATTTTTTCTTTATGCATATAGTAGTTACTATTTTTACATGGTTAAGGCTTAACATAATTTTTCAAGTGTCTCAACTTTTTGTTTGTATTTTCTTAAATGTGCGTTGACTTGACTTCCTATTTAAAGTTTAAGTAAAATTACACTGAACTAATAAAAGATATTTTTCTTGAACTCAACGCAAAAATTAAAAAAGTTAAGATGGTGATCAAAAGCTTTTCTACAAATTATTTTAATAAATTCATTTAAAAAACAAAAGCTCAACAAAATTTAATCAAAAATCAAAGCAAAAGCTTAAAACTTGAAAGCTTTTTTAAAAAAGCTTTAAAACAAGTTTTTTTTTATTTTCAATTTATAACGAGCTTTCAACCTCCGTATATTTACAAAAATAAAGCAAATCAAACATATTAGCTAGGTTGATACTAGTATTTCGATCTGGCTAAAGATCTCATCAGAACCCGAAGTTTTAGAAAAGTTAGAGCCTCCATAATAGGCAGAACTATTAATAATCAATTTTGCTCCATTCTTGTCTTTTTAGTAATCAAGCACGTGGTTAGGTCTTTTCCTAACAAGCATCATGACGTTACTAAACTTTGAAGACCAAAAATGTTCTATTTATATAAAAAAATTTTTAGTTTGTACTCTGGCTCAAGTAATATTTTTTACAGTTATATTAGTTTTTTGTTTTTATATACATCGAGATTATTTTTATGTTATTTTCAATTTATAACGAGCTTTCAACCTCCGTGTATTTACAAAAATAAATCAAATGAAACATATTAGCTAGGTTGATACTAGTATTTCGATCTGGTTAAAGATCTCATCAGAACCCGAAGTTTTAGAAAAGTTAGAGCCTCGATAATAGGCAGAACTTTAACAAAAAACCTATTAATAATCAATTTTGCTCCATTCTTGTCTTCTTAGTAATCAAGCACGTCTTTTTTTTATGTTGTAGATTTAAACTACAATATAAAAAAATTTAGATTTTTTACATACAAAAATATGAGCAAGCTTTTGTTTAAGGATTACCGAAAAGCTCTTATTCCAAAGCCATTATAGTTTTTCTCAGCAAATACTACAAATTTAAAAAAAAAAGATTAAATAATAAAAATAAAAAATTTAAGAAATTTAGAAAACCCCTTAAACTTGAAACTGTGTTTCGAATTTCAGGGAAGAAAAAGTTTTAGAAGCCTTAAAAATGCGTATACTGTCTTTAAAAAGGCTTGTCATAGTCGTAACAACGCTTAAAAAATGTTAAATAGAGCTTTTTTAAAAGCTTAATAGATCTTTCAAAACTTTTTTTTTTAAATAGTTTATTTAAAAATAAAAATACTTTGTTATGGTATATTTAAATCGTAACACTTTACAAAAGCTAAATAAATATTTTAAATACATACTTATTAAGGCTATCAAAAAAGCTTTTTTTTATTAACAATTGCTTTATAAAAAGGTTAGTTGAGATTTATTAAAAGCTTAAAAAAAAAACTGAATACAGCTTTCAGAAAATGTTTGTTTTATTAAAAATTTTTTGTATTGAGAAATATTTTTCATTAATAATTAAAGTATTTTGTTATGGTAAATTTAACCATAAATTGTTTTGCACACTCAGATAAAAGAGTAAGCTTTAGAACAATTGTATAAAGATTAAAATAACATTAATTACCAATCGGAATGACACGGGCCTTATGGCTATCATTGTATAAGAAATTTAATAAAGCTTTTTTATTTAAAATTGTTTTATAAAAAGCTTAAAATATTAAAATAATATTAATTACCGTTCGAGATGACGTGATCACGGGCTCTGTGGACATCATTGTCTAAGAAATTTAATAAAGCCTTCAAAAAAGCTTGTTTATTTCCAATTATTTTATAAAAAGCTTAACTGAGATGTATTAAAAGCTTTTAAGCTTTTAGAAAACTTTTTTATTAAAAAATTTTTTTTTTGAGAAAATTTGTACACTGAAAATTTAAATTGTTATTTTGTTATTGTTAAGTTAACCATAAATTGTTTTGTACACTCAGAAAAAAATTAAAATTTTATAAAACATATATAAAAATATATAAAATTTTTCACAAATAGATTCAATACTATTCCCTTGAGTGTATTTGTTATTTAAATTCATTTCAATCTTAGAAAATATTTAAATGTTATTTCGCAAGCATTGCATTTTTTATTATTTATTTTCTTTTTTTTTTGTTAAGCCAACTATTTTTTGTTTTTCCTATATCATTAGTACCTAGAGATCTGAGATGCAAAATAAACATCAGCTCTACAAACACATCACATATGGTGATGACTTTCGTTTACAATGTAGTATACTTAAGACTAAAGAATCCTTAAGAGCTTGACTGACAAAGAGACAGACATTTTGGTGTCAAATATTTTATTTTACATCTCTCCCCCGTAGTCATTATGCATCCTTTCATATTTCACTACATTAAACTAGTGATGGAAATGTGAAGAATTTGTGACTGACTGTTTGCAAAAAAAAAAACAAATAAAAAATTAAAATAAATTTCTTATTATATGACAACCAACCATTATCGTCATCTTTAACCGCTATTTTCGTACTATACTGTTTGTGGCAGTGCTTGTCTCTAAAGTTTACTTACATACACATACAGCCACTGCATACTTTTTGTCATATATAAGCAAATTTTTGCTATCTTGAAACCCAAAAACAGTTCCTTGAATTCAATTTTCTTAAGATTTTCCAAAAATGTTGTCAATTTGTGTTGATATGTGGTTGTATAGTATGATGTTAAGTGAAGCATAAGATAGCATATATGTGGGTAAATATGGTTTTAGTAGTAGTGACTTTAGTAGATTTAGTAACCCAGCAAAAAAAAAATGTGTTTAATGGAAAGAATTCAATGTAAATATCTATATCTTACATGTGTGCTTTTAAATTCAAAATATTTTTGACTGGGATATAAAACGTATGGTATTTTTTGTCACTACCCCTAGTGCTGTTGCATTTGCCACATGCTTTTTGTGGCATTTTCAATTAGTGTAGATGGTTGCTTTTTTTTAGTAGTTTTCGATTTTTTGTGTTCTTATTAAGTAAAAAGTTGTTTAAACAAATATGTAGGTTTAAGCAGGACAATGAGTAAAGACAATAAGTTCTTATCAAAATTTTGTATTTTTTAGGGATTTTACTATTACAACTTCCTTTTGTGTTCTGTTTTAAGAAAAAAGACAGTCTTTATAAAAAACTTATTATAGGAATTTAAAATAAATCCTTAACTAAAGCTTAGAATCATAGCAGCATAATTTCCGGTATAATCAAAGTATGAAAAAATAAATTTAAAAATGTATTTAAATATAAAGAATTATAAAAATAAAGACAGTATGTTCGTTTTGAGAAAAATAATGAATTAAACTTTAATAACACTTCCTACAAAAAGTCAGTTTTTGGAATACACTAAAATGTCTTTCTTTTCCGATCAAAAAAAAAATTTTATGTCTCAAATATAGATCTCATTTGATATAGATCGATATTTATCATGGATGGTAGGCAATACCGTTATCGATTCAAAAACCTTTCAGCAGACTATCGTTATCCCTAAAATACCGTTACCGATAAAATTTAAAAACCGTTATTCGTAACATACCGTTATCGATATAACAGAAATACCAATATCCCTAAATACCGTTACCGAAATAACTAAAATACCATTATCGCTAAAATATCGTTACCGAATTGAAATAGCGTTATCCTTAAAATACCGTTACCGAAATAATCTGAAATATCGATACCCCTTAAATGCCGTTACCGAAATAAAAGAATATAGCGTTACCCTTACCCATACCCGCATCGAAGCGGTTACCATCATGATATTCATTCTTATCCAAGTAAATCACAAAATTGAGGTGTCCAGTAATATCCGAACGCTCAATTAAATAATTGGATTGATAAATTAAATCAAAATTTATCTAAAAATTGGTGTATCCAATAATACCTAATTTAAGATACTATTAGATCCCAAAATATACCATGGGATTAATTTGGATCTAATTGGATCTAATTAGATCCAAAAAGATAAGCAATGTTTAAATCAAATCAAAGTTTATCTAAAAATTGGGGTATCCAATAATACCTAATTTAAGATACTATTAGATCCCAAAATATACCATGGGATTAATTTGGATCTAATTGGATCTAATTAGATCCAAAACGATAAGCAATGTTTTGGGGACCGAATAAGATATTTTGAGATTAAATTGCATTTACTTAAATCCCATGACATATAATTTTTAATAAAATTGAAATAAAAAAATATTAATAATTTCGTCAGCTGGCGTATATGTAATTACGTATGGCGATATATATAACAATATATAATAATATCTTATACGCGTAGAAAGTTCTAATGATGTTGGACCATACATTATCATATCTCAAACGAAATTGTTAATCTTGTGTCATATATGGAATCTTACATAATTTTATTGTACATCATTTAATGCCACATATAATTATATCCTAAGCTGTATTATACATATGGCACCATATATAAGTATATCTTATATCACACGCAAAAATATTTTTTGTAAGACAGTATATATTATTTTATCTTAAATTATGTAGCTTACATGGCTCCATAAATGAATACATATTATGTTATATTATATATGACAACATATCTACCATGTATAGCATATATGTTAAATATCTAATTTTGTAAAGGTCAATATATAAAATTATATCGTTATATATGTTACCACATAAGAAACATATAAGTTATGGCAATGCATGACAGTATATATAATCACATATTATAATATCCCTATGGGGAATGGGACCGGTTCTGCGTGTGCCAGTCCTGTGATAAGTCCTTCTTTAACCAGTCACTTTTAGGTCAATTGACTCCTCATTCCCCATAGGGATATTTTAAAATGAAAAAACATAGGACCATATACAAATTTTTTTTACTCGGGTTATTAAAAAGTTCTTGGAATATCTTCTCAAAATCTTTTGTTTAAATCAGTTATATTAAATCCATTTAACCATTTTTATTAAACAACTATAGCAGCAACTGTTTTCTGTTAAATTTATCTTATTGTATGCTACTGTTATTATTAGTTACGAATACACTGATAAAAAAAGCTTTTCTGAATCTTGTTCCATAAACAATGACATGAAATTTATAAAATTCTCTACATTTTAAAAAGCTCCTTATCAATATTAGGAAAAAAGGTTCATCTGTATAAATAAAACGTTACATTGGATGCAAATTGTTAAAGATTTTCATAAATATGGCCTTTTATCAGACTGGGGACTAGTTCATTGAATGAACACATTAATTGATGATTTAATTTGCATTGTTTGATGTCAATGGTAATTAAATCTTTTGGCATTACAATTGCTTGAAAACAATGCCAATGAAATGGTGTTTCAATTGGCATTGATCAATACCAATGCCTTTAACATACAATTATAATTGACTTCTTACAATTGACTACACAAAAAATTTATTCGCAAATTTAGATCCATATCCTATATTTGCGCACTTATTTTATAAATATTCGGTATTTCATCAAGTATATATTATAAAAAAGCTGATCCATCATGACGAAGCAGTTACAAAACAAGACAAAATAGTCTATATGTGATAAAATTTAAAAAAATTGCGAATAAATTAAAAGTTACCTAGTGGAGAAATGGTAATGACATGTCATTGCTATTCTCACCACCAGTTGTTATTGTTGTAGCAACGTAACCTGCAATAAGTATAATTATTAGTCTTCATCCTGTTCTGCTGACTCATCTGACTTCCGGATGTTTCCAGAGTGATGTTAGGACTAGCAGAGTCGGGTTAGCTCCGCAGTTAAAGAGGCGAACAGGGCCTCTTTGACATGTGGGGCACGTCTCCGGGATGGTGGGCTCGATCCGAGACCAATGAGAATTTAGGCGTGAACACCATCCCGAACGTGGAATTGGTGGTTATCGACCTCCAAGTAATATATTCAACCGGTAAGAATTGAATGCTTCGTTTGCAGTGTCCCGAAGGATATTGTTTAAAACTGTCCTATAGGATGCTTCGTCCAAGGGATCAATCAGATATTGTTGGAATTCGCACTCAAAAATGCAAAGGTCCTTTTTGACATGCCTCGGGGACGTTCTAACTACGTGAGGTGGTAATTCAGGTGTCCCATCCGATAACATCCCAGCAGGAACTGTTTCGTCCGCATTTGACTGTGTTCCTTAACAGTAAGGACCTTGTCCGTTATGTAGATGTTGAATTGAGGAAATCTTTATGTATCCAATTATAGTCCTTAGGGCCTTTCGGCAGGTTTGTAGTTGTTTTCTCCACTGGGTTTCAGTGGCTCTGGGCGACCATACTGGTTCAGCATAGTTTACCACTGACCGGTTTTGTAGGCTGCTAACAAGGTTTCTTTGTCCATACCCCAAGTGCTGCCGGCTAGCGACTTTAGGACCTTGTTCCTACTCTACAAATTATTGTAAATTGCAATGTTAAACGCGGGGAGCATGAAAAGGCTGTCTAATGTGACGCCAAGAATCGTAGAGTAATCCAGCGTTTTTACGAAACCGACTACTACATTCAGTTCCAGCCTTACTAGTAATGACATCTGCTTACTTACACTAATAACTAGTTAATTTTCCCATTATTGTAATACAAAAAATAAAGTGTTACCCATAAGTACTTATTTTTATCATTATTTTAAATATAAAGTAATGATCCTAAAATTTTTTGGAAATCTATTTTTAGACACATTAATTTTCCAACTCTAGTAAGCTGGAAAGTAATGACATACTGTGCTAGCAACTCATTTATGTTATTATTATTATAGTATAACATGTCGAGATAGCTCAGATGTTAGAGCAGTTGACTGCCAAGCTAGACGACCGATTTCAAATCCCGGGAACATTTTATTAAAAAATATGTTTTTTTTTTTCAATAAAAAACTTTTTTTTTTATTAAATTTCGATTTTCAATAATGAGATTTGTAATTACAATTGTATGTACTTGCCATTACCAAATATGTACTTATATAATCACTTATAAGACAATGCTTTTTTTTCTACACTGGGTAGGACTAAAGTTTAAAATTTTTATATATTTTTTTCCTAAATAAACCACTATTTATGAAAATTTTTTTTGTCAATTGCAATTGATTTTTTAGGCAGTGTTGCCATTTCATTACTATTGGTCTAATCAATGCCAATTAAACAAAATTTCATTGGCATTGGAATGGTATTGAATTTTTTTTTGGCGTTGGCATTTACAGCAAGTTATGCCAATTAAATTTCAATGTCAATGAAAAATTCCCAAGTATGGTATGTGTATCAGGTTTATATTTATAGTTCCACACACATGGTTAGACAAAGCTTTAACAGAAAAAGCTTTTTATAAATGTCTTAATAAATTAATAAATCTTTTTATCGTGATACTGAAAAGCTTTTTACTATACTAATGAAACTTTTCAATTAATTTATAATTATATTATATGTTAAATTATTTTCTTTCAGTGCATATTTCATTGCATTGTACCATTTTCAATAAATGCCTCATATTTGCAAGATACGAGTAGTAGTAGTAGTAGTAGTAGTAGTGGTTGTACTATCATTTTGGCAAATATACGTAATAATTGTTGGCATTGCATTGTCATCTGTTTTTGTTGTCTGGGTACGAAATATCTGCTCTGTGAACTTGTGTGTTTATTTTTGCCTCAAATGTTATATTTGTTTTTAATTAGAAATTTTCCGAATTTTGTATGGTATGAAAATATAAATGAAAACAAATAACTGATATTAAATTTTAAGCGTTGATACATTTGTATTTGAGGAAATTGTTTAATTGTGTTTAAAAACTGAAAAGTAAATTAAAGCAGTAAATTTAAAATATATAGTGCAAATCTTTAAAGCGTTTAAAAAAAGGCCAAATATTTAAATTTTATTTATAATTGAATTTACGTTTTCAAAAGCTTTAATAATGAAAAAAATATTTTTTAACTAAAACAAAAAAAAAAAACATGTTAAGTTTTCTTAGATCTTCTTTTATTTAATTATTCTTATTATAAACGAGCTTAAGATCATTTATTTATTAGTTATAATTATTTATATCCAATATTTCGTCTCCACATTGGGTGACTTCTTCAGGGAACAAATTGTAGTAATTGTTCCCCGAAGAAGTCACCCAATGTGGATACGAAATATTGAAAATAAATAATTGTAATTAATAAATAAATAATCTTAAGCTCTTTTAAAATAAGAAGAACAAAAAAAAATTTAAAAAACTTCAATATTTTACATCCTATTAAGTTTTAACAAATAAATAACAAAATTTAAGACCAGTATAGTTTAAATTGTGTAACGTGAGAAAAAAGCTTTAACCTTCTTTGTTTAAAGTATTGTCTAAATAACTAAAATCTCCCATATTAAGAATCTTAAGATTGTTCAGTAAGTTAAAGCTTTTAAAATCTAAAGAAAACATTTAAGTCGCAAAAACTCGAAATATGCTATTTTTCATTAATAGCTTAAAATATACGTTGCTTTAATTCATTAATGGCACGTCATAGATCCGCTGGACATTTTTCAACCAAACTTTGCAGATATATTGAACCATGCCTTATTTAGAAATTTTGTTTGCTTTAAAGCGCCATCTAGTTTAAATATTGGCAACGAAAGTTAAAACTTTGACAGCGTATAAATCATAAGCGATTGAAGATAATGCAAAATCTTTTGCTGAAAATCAGCGAGCTGATTTTTAGCAATAAAATTAGTAGATTCAGTTTTGCTAACATTTAGTAGATTAGAAATAAAAAAGCCTTGGTAAAAATTAATAAATTTTTTGCTGAATTTTAGTAGACTGAAAAAAACGCAAAAAATTTGTAAAAAAAATTGTAATTTAGTTAATATATTTGCTGAAAATCATAAAACATATTTTTGTGATTCTTTTAAAAATAATTTACAATAATTACGAAATATAAAAATTTTCATTTTCCCATATTGACGACATGCATTAATTTAATATCTACTTACATCAATCGTTGTCTAAATGATGCTTTCTTTTAAAGAACGCAACTGCCGAAAATAATTATAGAAACGAAACGAAAAAATAAACAAAAACAAACGAAACGAAAAAAACAACCCTTTTTTTTTGCAATAAGAAAAAGGAACCATACAAATCTACTTAAGATGTGTCTTTGTCTTTCGCTTTACTCTGTCTACATGTCTGTATATTTTCTTTTGTCTTTTATTTTATTAATAGACAATTATTTTCACAAGCCGGTGACAACGCAAAATTTAAGTGGTTTTAATCCTCAATTTTGTTTTATGTATGAAAAAGGGATACAAAAGTCTTCCATGGTTGATTTTTTTATATGTCTTATTAGAGTTGTACTTTTTAGTATCATTTTTCTCTTCTCTACTACATCTTGACATGCCGCGACATCTGCTTCATTCTGCGTATATCTTTCAATCTGGTTGTCGTCCACACTATTAATGGCATATCAGCACAATTTTTTTTAGCAAAATTAATTAGTAAAACATTAGTATATTAGTAAAGCATTAGTATAAAACAGTTAAGTGCTGAATAAGTATAACAAAAATTTTAGCTGAAAACACGATTTTAGCAAAAAAAATTGCTTAAAAAATAGTATACCTGATTTACAAGACGTTTTACTAGCTTTTGTACTAACTTCTTTTTTGAGTGTAGTTTGAAAGGCCCGATTTTCAAAAATTATATACAATCGATGAACTAATTTCTAGCAGAAAAATACATTTTCATATTTTTACATCAACATAACAATCAAAAATATAAATCATTAGGCTTTTTTGATATTTTTAAATAATTTTTGAAAAAAGCTGATGGAAAGGTCAAAAATGTGTTTATTTAAATAATTATTTGGCAACTCTGGATAGCAATTCTCCAAAAGATTTTTATTAACGCTTAATTATCTTTTTCCGTTAAAGAAATAAAGTCGATTAAAAGTACTAGGTCGACAAAGGAACACCGTAATAAAAATGAGTCAAAAAATAGCTGTTCATTAAAAGCATTAAATTCACTAGTTTTGAAATATAATTAAGTTAAAGACTTTTTAATTCTTTTTTTTAGTAAAGAAAATGTTTTATAGCTAAATGCTTTAAATACCCAAAAAAGCTTAACAATAAACAAATAAGAAAAATTCTTCGGTGCAATGCTAATTACTTTTAAAACATTTATAGCTTCAAATAAAAAATGTAAATTTTTAATTTTTTTTTTAACGATTTTCGTAAATTTTAGGCTTTAAGAAACTTTAAGATAACAAAGCTAATATGACAAACTCTTTTCGTAAAAATTTTAAGAATACGAATAAAAATTTAAAAAAAGTGTTTTCTAATGACAGCTTTCAAATAATAAATTAAAAATTAAAAGTTAAATGTAAAAGGAAACATTTGTAGTTAAAAGTTGTAAAATAAATTAAAAGTTTTAGCGATTTAAGCTTCTTTTTAAGGATATACTGATTTTTTAATCGTTTATATAAAATATAAAAATATAAAAACTTGTAAACTCTTTTTTAGAACTTTATAATTTAAATTCAATTTATTTTTCAAACGTAAAATACTTGAAGTTTAAAAACATTATTTTGGTCATTAAGGTTCTCAATAATTTTTTCATTAAAAGCTCTTTTATAAAGAAAAAAATCGTTAAAATCTGAAAAAAAAACGAATTTTTTATCAAGCCGTTCTTTAAGTGACCTAAAAATCATTATAAGCTTAAGCTCATTAAAAAAAAATTGGTTATAAAGGGTATCCCAAAGAAGAGCGCAAATTTTTAAATTTTAAATAAAACACAGATATTTAAAAAAAAATAGTGAAACTTTATTATATCGTAAAGCAGACAGAATGAGGTTATGTATGGAACAATATATCGTGCAGATGGCCGCCGCGGCTTTGCTGGCATGCACGCGATCTTTTAATGAAATTTTCAATGACCGTTTTGCATGAATGCTGCGGTATTTCATTAATGCAGCGTCCAATTTCCTCTTTTAAGGCTTGAGTCGTCGTCGGCTTATTCGTGTAAACCATCGACTTCAAAAAACCCCAAAGAAAAAAATCTAATGGTGTTAAATCGCACGATCTAGGCGGCCAATTCTGATCTCCAAAACGCGAAATAACACGACCGGGAAATGACTGATGCAGCAATTGAATTGTTTCTCTGGCTGTATGACATGTGGCGCCGTCTTGTTGGAACCACATACCCTCCACATTCATTTCTTCAATTCTAGGCAAGAAAAAACTGGTTATCATTTCACGATACCGAACACCATTGACTGTTTGCGCTTGACCTGCCTCATTTTCATAAAAAAAAGGTCCAATGATTCCTCCAGCCCAAAAACCACACCACACAGTGACACGTTGAGGATGCATTTGCTTCTCGTGAATCACTCGAGGATTTTCCTCACCCCAAATGCGACAATTCTGCCTATTGACGAAGCCATCAAGATGAAAATGGGCCTCGTCACTGAAGATGATTTTATCGGCAAAATCAGCATTTTCATGTTGTCTCTCCAATACCCAATTACTCCATTCCATCTATACTCCATTCGTGTAGCGCTCCATTTTTACTAACCTCGTACCTTCTACTAGCAAACAATAACAATTGTTCAAATGTCAAACAATGACACTTCGAATGTTGCCAGATTTAAAAATTGCGTTCTTCTTGGGACACCCTTTATTTTAATATCTTTGTTTTAAGCTTTTAGAAACTTTTAGACCAGAAATCTTTGAAATAAAGAACTTGTTATTACAAATATTAAATACAAAAGGCTTTAATACATGAAGCTTTAGAATAAAATTAAAAAAATATTTTCTTTAAAATCTCTAAAGCTTTAACAAAACATTTTTTTATTAAAAGCTCCGCCTGAAAGAACCTAAATATTTTGTAACTCATTTGAAGCGTTTGAAAATTCTTAAATTATGAAGCTTTGGAAAAAAAAAACTTTGTTTCCCATTAAAAGCCAAAGAACCAAAGTGTACATTAAATGTTAATATCTGTGGCAAATTAATGTTCTTTTTTCAGTTCATATTGAGCTTTTGAAAGATAAGTAAATATTTTTTTTTTTTTTTTTTTTTTGAAAACTTAAACATACAATATTTAATATCACAAAGTTTTGAAATTCACATATTTTTGTGTTTGTACCACATGTGTTCTTATTTTATGGGGGATTTAAAGATTTTTAAACATATGAAGTAAAAATTAACCACATATGTAGGTAGTAAAAAATTGACAATCGTTTATTTGTTTTATTTTTTTTAAATGAAAACAAAAAAAAAAAAAAAAAACTGAAAAAGCTAATGTAAATTCATAGTTGAGTAATTTGATGGGGTTTGTTTTTTGTGAATGAACTACAAATGCAGTTAAAACGGAAATTTCTTCTACAAATGACTGCTTTTTCACTTAAAAATAAAGAAACTGTATTACTACTTAAACAATTACAAATATTTACAGCAGAAGTTCCCTGAGTGTATATAGTAAATATTGGTCTACACAGAGATAAAGTTTTATAAAAAATTAAACAATTATATTTCTATTTAGTTAATTAGAGTTTATTCACATTAACAAAAAGCTTTTTTCTATGTATTTTTCATAAGTATAACTAAATTTAAAAATAGATTTTAATATTATATTTTTTTCTTATACCGCATAGCCGTTAATTAATTTTCTTTGAAATGTTTAGTCAACTTTTAAGCTTTGAGCTTTAACATTTTTTATTATGGTAGAATTAACGATAACCTAATTACAGTTATCATTTTTACCAAAGTATATACTTAAAAATAAAAACAATAATTTACAACAAATTATTGTTGTCTATATAAAAACTTAATGAGCTTTTAAAAAGTTATTCTTGGTAAATCCTATACACATATAAAAACTAACAATGTTAACATTAATTACAACACAACTACTAAAAATTATTACACTTTGTGACTACTAAACACTTTGTAGCTTAATTATACTTTAACTGCCAAGCAACCAATGAAAGCCAACCAAAATAAAAATAATAATTATTGCAATAAAAATGATATTCTGTAGTGACCCTTATTGAAATATAAAAATTAAAGAAGAAACAATACAACAACAGCAACAAAATAAAAATCATGGTTACCAAAACCATTTTAACGCACTTATTACTAACGAGCCCAATAACATGAAAACCCATAAAAAGCAAAAGCTCTATCAATACACAGATACATGCACACACACACACACACACAGAATGTGAAAAAGGAGTAACATAAAAAAGTAGAGAATACTGAAACTGAACATTATCTTTAATATATTTAATGGGAATACATAATAATACTATTAAAGTTGAAGTATGCATTTTGGCGCAAACGAATGAAAAATACAAAATATTTTTACACAAGCAGCAAAAGCATATTTTATTGAATAAAAATAATAATGAAAAATATATAACGAAAATAATTTTAATACTTTTCCGTCAGCTATTAAACATACATCCGTATATTAAACGAAAAAAAAAAAAAAATGCCGACACTCACACATATACAGTAAAAAGCAACAACGAAAATGACTTTTACTATTGGCTTGTACATTTCCTGGTAATACAAAAAAATCTCTATTAAGGAAAAGCAAAAATAATAATAAAAAATGAAAGAAAATTCGATTGTAATGAGATTGCAATGGTTGGTTACTTTTCAATTTATGGAGTTAAAGGCAAAATGATGTTGTTTTTGGGTTTGGTTATTTTGGTTGAGCTTGATATATAGATAGTCTGTACTTATGTGTATGTGTGTGTGTGTGCGCGTGTAAGTGTGTAAGTATAGTACGAGGTCATTAACTTACGAGCAATTCGGCTTATTGCATTGCGATAATTAAAATTAATTACACTCATACAACCAGACCGGATTTATGTATAGTACTATTACTACTATACCATACAATCATTATATTTGGATAAGTGTTTATATATACAAGTGTGAGAGTGTGTGTGTATTATGTGTGTGTTTGTATAGTAGACAAGTGTTGTAAAGTTAAAAATTATATATATGTATGTGTATTGTAGCAAGTGTGTTGAGTTGTTGAACATGAGTATTAAATGAAATCGTTGGGAATATATTCCTGTGTGTGTGTGTGTTTTTTTTTTTTTTACATAAAAAAATAAATAAATTTATACAACATCAACAAAATGAACAACAAAATGCGTAATAAAAAAACGTGAACAATAAAATTACAGTTAAGCACTAATAACTTTATCAAGGCTCTACACACACCAAATTCCAAATCCATTTCAATCACAAAAACCACCGATTCAGTAACTTTAAAGGCTGAAATTCCGTTAACAACGATAATTGCTAATTCAATTAGATATTGATAGCTCTTTAATTGAATTATTTTTCAATAAAATAATAACAAATTTGATAAAAAAAAACGTGATCAATATTGTATACCTTCTCAAAAAGGAAAAAAACAATTGAATAAAGTGTTGTTTTCATACCAAATGTGTTTTTATAGCTTGAATTTTGTAACACTGAATATAAACCTGCATATAATTCTCATTTAGTTAGCAGATTTATTTATACTTAATGTGAACAAATTTACACAGAAATTAGTTTTTGTCTTTCTATTGAAGCGTAGGGACTAAGGCAAAAAAAAATTTTGGATATTTTATTTTCAGAAATTAGCCCTTTTTTTAAAATCAGAGTTTTTTTTTTTAAATCATAGTTTTTTAAATAATTTTTATTTATTTTTAGCATTTTCTTGTTTAAAAACAAAATACAAAACTTAACATTAAAAATTACATTATCAATTTTATGATAATGTTCTAAAATAAATAAATTTTCAGATTTAAACTATTGAAATTAAATTATTAAACTTAATAAAGTAATAAACCAAATAAGAATTTATAAAAATCTTATTTAAATTAATTCAAAATATTTATTACTAATACATAAATATTTTTAAAAAACAACTACATACATAAAAACATATTACAAAAACAACAACAATGTGTTGATGTTATCCTGTTTTTTTTTTTAACAGCTTTAAGCGATGGTTTAAAAAAGTGTGAAGTAAGTTGCAAATTTGAGCAATTATTTAATTATTTCAATTAATTTTTAATTGACAACTTTTAAAATTTTCTACATATCGATTAAATTGAAAAAAGTTTGCAAATATTTTTTTCTGTGCATTAAGAAATGTATTTATTAAATATAAATTTTGATGATTAAAACAATAATTAAATACAGAATTATATGTTCTTAAGTACATAGCTCACGAAAGCTTTCTCAATTTCTTAAGAACTTTTTAACAAGAAATATACACACAGAGAAAATTTTAGCTATTTGTCAACTGAAATTCGGTTAATACTACTCGAATTCGGTTATTATGAATTTCAGTAGGTTGGTACAACTGAACATTTTTCACAACTAAGTTCGGTTAAATGAACTGAATTTTAGTTGCAACAGCCAAAATATTTAGAAATCTAATGTAAATATCGTTGTACTACTAACTGAATTTATAAGTTGGTACCATTAAAGTACACTTTTCAATTCGGTTGTCACCTTATTTCTCTGTGTGTATATATTTTTTTTTTCAAAATATACAATAATAATTTAATAGAAACGACCATTTATGGCTGTAGGAAACATAGTTTTGTGGCCGCAATCATATTGCAACCATATTTTTTCTCTGCGTGTGTAAACTAACTGTGAAATTGATTTTGACATCAAAAATTTATATTACCTGACACATTTTTCAAACATAGTCTGATGAAGAAAAAACGTTTAAATCAATCACAAAAAAAGTGTAGAAAAAGTGTGTAAAAGTGTACCAAAATTAAACTGCAATAGCTTGTTTGCTATTGAATTACTGGTCAATTTTTAGTTCTTTTATTTTTTTTTTTTTACTAGTTTTTAAGACTCAACAATCGGATCTAACGATTTTAAATTCACAATTTCATAAAAAAAAATTAAATGTTACCAAAAGTTGTTTGAAAGCTTTTTTCAAATAATCACAAAATCAATTACTTTATATTAAGTAATCCAAAAAATCATATGCTAATAAAAATATGAAGGAAAGCTTTTTCGCCAGACATTAGAAACAGTACATTTAAAGCTTTTTTTATTAACACATTGAACTGAACAAACTATTAAGTTGTTAAATTTGAAATTGATGGTAAACCTTACATATCTTTTATTATTTTTTCTTACCAGATTTTCAAAATTTAAAAATCTGATTTGAAGACTGCAGCTTATTTTTTTTTTTTTTTTTCAAATAGGGGCTACAAAAATTACTATGCAGAGTCCAAAGCTGAGGCAATCTAAACATTTTATGTATGAATTTATCATTGTGCAAGGTTTATATAATCAAAATTAAGCAAAAATTGTTTAAAAGTTAATAAAATTGTTGACTTAATAGAAAAGCTTTATGGCTTTATTTCGAGTTGTCACACAATTTTTAACAATACACTCTAATAAATTTTTATTTAAATTTACCCTATTTATAGTAGGTAACTTTTTAACCACTATAATGCCAGCAATATTGCGCTATGTGCGTAAAAATAAAATTGTACACACATTGTGTGTAATATTTATATCCACAATGTGTGTAAATTTATGTTTTTAAAAACGGTAAATTTAATTATAATATCCTCGAAATCGCTAAAATAAATGCTTAAAAATACAAATAAAATGCGTATGTTTGCATATAAAGTGCGTAATATTTAAACACCAACATGCTTTTGTTTGCTCTTTTCATTGAATGCGAATAAAAAGTACATCAGAAGCTTCTTTTCTACAGTTTCTTTCCTGTGTGAAACCTCGTTAGAAAAAAAGCTGCTGAGTTCAAGAATTGTTAATAGTTTCCACGAATTTTATTTTGTTTTCAGGTTTTAAGACTTAAAACTTGGGTTTAAAAGCTTTTTAAACTCTTAAAAAATACAATTTTATCCAAACCTCATTTGAAAGCTATTTCTAAAAGCTTTATTGCTTTTTTCCCTGCACATAGAGAAATAAAGTGCCAACCGAATTGAAAAGTGTATATTAATGTTAACAACTTATAAATTCAGTAAGTACAACGATATTTATATTAGATTTATAAATATTTTGGGGGTTGCAACTAAAATTATGTTGAATTAACCAAAATTTGTTGTGAAAACTAATGTTAAGTTGTGCCAACGGTCTGAAAATCTTAATAACCTAATTTGAGTCGCTGTAACTAAATTTCAGTTGGCAAATAGCAAAATTAAGGCAGACTGACTTTTGCTTGAGTGTCATATCAAAGATTTAAAGGTTAAAAATGGGAATTAAACAATCAAATTGTTTCAGATTTTAAATTTTTTTTTCGTTTTTGTTCCAATGTTACAGTGTGAAAATTTGGTGTCAAAGAGTATTCAAGCAGTCGTAATAATTCTGTACAAAAACTATTAAAATATTCAAAAACAAAGACTTGTCGATCGTTTTTGTATACCCCTTTTAACCGATTAGATATGAGATATATATATTAGTTCTTTGCCCTCTACAACATATCCAAATTTCATTAAGATCTGAATGTATGCTTAACGATACTTTAATTGTAATATGCCGAATTTAGAAATGGTTGTAAAATGTTGATGATTTTTTGTATTTTACCAGGTTTTGAGATTTAAAGATCGATTTAAAAAACTTTGCAGCTTTAATTTAGTTTTTTTTATGTTTTCTTACAATCAGGAAAAAATTCTCCGCTAAGAAAAAATTTAGCAAAGACCAATACCAATCCATATTTAGAACCTATAATACCCAACAGTGTGGTATAGCTTTTATGCAAAAAGTGGTAAAATTTTAATATAAAATACTTTATGAGGCATATATAAACACACACACATACATATTCAGCCGCATAAACTCGTATGTTTACACAGAAAACACTTATAACGTACAGGTATTATAAACAAACATGTTGTACATATGACAGCCGCCTATAAGTATGCCACAAAAAATATGTTGCACGTTTTACAAACGACTGATGTACATACAAACGTATATATGTTTATGTGCGTTTTATTTTTTCATTATTATACAATTTGTATTGCAATTCATTGCTGGTTGTTGCTGTTGTTGTTTGCTGCTGCTGGGAGTTGTACGGAAAACAATTGCAAACCAAAGGAAGTTTGTATCCTTCCGATTACGTTCATATATAAATATAAATTTGAGGTTTCGAAAAATGTTCTCTTTATTTATACCAATTTTTTTTTTCTTTTTTTTTTTTTTTTTGCTAAAGAATTTAAATTAAAATTTTTTACACATAACTCGACAAAAAAAAAAATTGCAAACAAACGTAAACAAATATAAAATTTGTTGGAGTCAGAGAAAAAGTACATACAAACAAAAAAAAAAGTAGTCATAAACAAATGTGTTAATTAACAGCATGCAAAAAAATATGACAACCTTATTGTAATATACATACATGCTACCAAAAAGTATGCAATACAAATTTTAATACAAAAAATTGCTCACAGAAGTATGCACTAAAAATTGTTTATTTATTGACCAAACATCAAATTAAATTTTTAAAATCGAACATTTATTTAATCTTATTGATAGATTTTTTTATAATAATATTTTTTCTTTAATTTTTCAGGTATCGTAATAATGACATTGTAAATGTTAATGATACTGAACGTTATGAGGGTGGTAATTCCGAAAATGTGGCTTTGGTTATACGTTCTACTGATAAACAGGATATTGGTAATTATACCTGTCAGCTGGCCAATAATATTGGCAAAGGTATATCCGAACAGCAAATCGATTTAGATGTGCAATGTAAGTATTTTTATTAAAAATATAATAAACTTTCACAATTGAAAACTTATCCCTATTTGCCTTTTTTTACTACCCCCGAGTAAAAATGATTTTTATATAGTCATTTATCATCGCCATTAGTATTGCCACAAGTAACACCATGCCTATTTGTATATGATTATATCAAAATATATTTAACTATATAAAACTATATTAAATAGATCCACCATTTTTCTTATCAAATTATGTATGCTTTTATATATTGAATCTGGTTAATACAATTTTATATATTTAAATATATATTGATATAATCATATGATATGTAATATGGCAATACTCAATCAGATGTAATTATATAAAATCAGATATGGTAATATAAAAATCATTTTTACTCGGATTTTTATATTTGTCCATTTCCTTCCATGTTTGTTTCTATACATTTTCTATTTCCTATTTAGTTGTACCAATTGTTGAAGTTTTGATGATACCCGAGGGTCCTGTCAAAGAAAGTGACGAATCGAATGTTACTTTATTTTGTAACATTTTAGATGCCAATCCATCGGTATTAACTAAAGTTCGTTGGTATGCCAATTCAACGTTGCTTAAGGAACTGCCAGATTGTGAAGAAACTAGGGTAGGTTTTCTATTTTATTTTTTTTTCATTTCCTAAGTAGATTTAGTTGCAGGTTATTGTTTGTATATGTTTTCTTATCATCTTTGTTTTTTTTGTTATATGTTGTCTCTATAACTAAATTATTGTAGGAGGATTTATGTCATATTGATCCTAGTAAATTGCTATTGGAAAGTATAGGACGTGGATTTTTCTATAATTATTCCTGTGAGGGTTATAATGCTGCCGGCTGGGGACCACGCAGTGATGATAAAGAATTGTTGGTAAGTAACTTTATATTTTAAGCTTTTTAATAATATTAGAAAAACAAATACTAAGTTGGAAAAAATGCTTTTTTAGACATTCAAAGCAATCAAATAATATTTAATAATAATATAAAAAAGCTTTAATTTTTAAAAGATGCCTTGCACAGTTATTTAAATTTAAAATCTCAGTATTAAAAAAAGCTTTAAAATCAAAAGCTTAGCTAATACTATTTTACTGCTATTTGTAGCTGTTTTATAATCAAATGACAATTGATTACATTTTTGAAAGATTTTTTTAGATATAAAATTAAAAAAAAAATGTAAGTTGAAAAAAGCTTTTAAACTTTTAGATTAAGGATATTATTTTAAACTTTGATTGTGTTTCTAATATAAATGTATGTATGTCAATATTGGCGTTTGGGTAAAAAAAAATATTCTCAGTATTTTGTGAAAATTAATAGTAAAAGTTCACCAAAGAGCTTTTATATTAAAATTTGCACTTTTTAAATTAAATGAATGCCGAAAATGGTGGTTTGATAAAAAAAATATTGGCAGTAAAAATAAAGTTAACCAAAATGCTTTAATATTAAAACTTAGTAAAAAGTCTTGATATTTAAATAGAAAAGATAAAAAAAAATTTTATTTTTTATAGTGAATACTAGTGAATGTGTCTAATTGGTAATTTGGTACCAAGTTTGTCTTTAGTTTCTTTAAAATAGAGTGAAAGAACCTGCAAAAATGTAGAATGGATAAATTTTGGCCACAAATTGTAACAACAAAATATCAGATGGGCAGCTAAAAAACAAAAAAAAAAAACAACATATATAAAGTTCATTAAAATCTCAGGGTCGTCGTAGGGATATCTCCCTTGCAAGAGAATTATCTCGATAAAGTTTCGCTGAGATGAAGCTCATAAAATTGTTCAATAGTTTAACGAATTTTTTTTTTTTAATTTTACTATAGAATTTTCAATTGAAATGTAATTTCGCATATATAAAGATCCATAGATTCATTTAAAAGATCCATTATAATCAAGCTTTTAGAAATTATGAAGCTTTTCTTGTTAAAAAAGTTTTCGTTGTGTTTGTGAAGCGAAAGTTAATTAATTTAAACACGAGGTTCATTGGCTGAAATGATCGAAAAGGCGCAAAATTTTAATTTTAAGCTTTAACTTGAAAGAGAAAAATTTTAACAATGTAATTAAAAACAATAATTCTCTCAAGCCTTTAATTGAATATTCTATGCGTCATTCTAAAATATTTGTAGAGCACACGAAAAAAAAAAATGAATACTAAAAGGCTTTTCCAGCTAACTCTTTTTTTACCCTGTTAAAGAAATATAAAGGTTTTGTAGCGAAAAAGCTTTTAAGTTGGAGATTTTTTCAATGCTCTTTTTATGACTTTTTTTATAATCAAGCTTTAAAAAAATAAGAAAAGCTGAAGAAGCTTTTAAAAATCAAGAAGTTTAAAGATCATTTTTTTCGGATGCTTTTTTATACTTTTTTTACAGTTGACTAAAAACAAAAAGTATGCAAAAAACAACTTTCAACATAAAAGCTTTGACTTTGTAAATGTAAAGCGATTTTTTCAAAGAAAAAACTATATTATCGATAATTGAATAAAACTAAATTTTTACTTTATTTCTAATTATTTTCTCTATTTTCTTTTTTTTTTTTCATTTTCCCAGGTCCACTACGAACCAGGACCAGCAACATTAACCCATTTTCCCTTAATTGCTGTTAAAAAGAAAAGTGTTGCATTTTCTTGTTCAGTAGATGATCCTGGTTATCCAGAATCAAATAGGTTTGTACAAACACCCACATATAATCATACCCATTATAATTTACAAACAAATAAATATCAAACATACCAAAAATCACAAACATTTTCATCAACGATATCAAAATCAAGTTTAACCAAAGCACTATTACCATCAGCATCATCATCAATGCCACTTTCATTACCACAAATTCACTTTTATACCATACAAGCTTTAACTGCTTCTGAAATTGAAGAAGCTTATGAAGCTTTAATTGGCGAACATTTTCAAAATCAACAACAACAAGTACAAATACATAACCACCATCATAATCACCGTCATCATCAGTATCAGCAGCAACGTTCAAATACTGATGATGATGAGGAGGATGATGGTCATGAGCATGTACATAAAGAAAATCCTCATGTTAAACCAAAACATGTGCTTAAAGAAACGCATGCACTAATTGATTTAACAAACAATTCCCTTTGCACACTACTCACATTGACCACATTTTCACCACAAACACAAATCTTAACATTGCTTACCCAAACAATGCCTGCACATGGAATTGGAAATCATAATAATAATGCTGCTGCCACTGTAACCAACAACAATATAAAATCGACTCATACAACATTTACAACCTCATCCCAAAACTCACCACCACCCACAACATTTACATCAATCTCAATGTCATCATCACTACCACTGTCATCGTCGTCATCATCGTCGTCCACATCAACACTTTCTGTCTATCGTAAAATGGGAAAATTCACTTTTAATGCTCGTACTGAAATGCCTTTACCTAGATACCGTTGGATGCGTGGTGGTCGTGGCCCCCTTCAGGATATTGTCACCAAAGATTGGACTGTCGAACCAGTGGGTTTGGACAGTCGTACCAACTATTCCTGCTATGCCTTCAATGAAGGAGGCAAAGGTGTTATGGCCACAGTCAATTTGGAAGTACATGCACCACCATTTTTCATTAAGAATCTACCCCCCTACACAGGTATGTTGCATACATCGCGTAATGCCAATCTAACATGCCGCATTGAATGTGTACCACGTTGTGAGATTTCATGGCTAAAGGATGGTGTACCAATTGAGAAAATTGATACACGTTACTTTGTCAAAGACAAGTACATGGATGCATCACCAGCAACGGGCGATTTCGAGAGTATGCTATCAGTGCTGGTAAGTAGAAATAACGAAATTTTCGAAAGCATTTACTTTTGTTAAATATTTAGGGAACATAAAGCAATTTTTAACATGTTTGGCTTTACGTCAATACCAATTGAGATTAATTAAAGTAATAAATTTTTATAGGTTATAGTGAAAAAGAAAGAGAAAAGGTAAAATACGAGTATATAGAGAAATTAGTTAAAGATTGTCGAATAAATGCATCAAATTGAAAGGTTTTTTTTCGTAGTAAATTCCAATTTTAAGAAATTATTAATTGATTTTTTTTTTAAGTAAAATTAAAAGCTTTCAATTAGTTTCATGTGTGTTGATTAAAAATTTTTTATTTTAAAAATTGTATGTACAAGTAAATATTGTTTAAGATGGAAATACAATATGTTTTAATAATAAAAAAAGGATAAACAATTACATTTTTAAAGCTTTTGCTAATTGATTTTATATATAAAATGTTTAGTGTCCGACCGAACTTACTTTTTTTGGCCGAAGACAAAGCCGAAGCCTTAGCTGAACTTCGGCCATATTTTCACTGTTCGAGCGAAGCCCAACTTTTTAATTTACTTTTTAACGTGAATTTTGAATGATTTTGACAACGAAATTAGTTTAAAGCAGAGTTCGAATTTAAACACTATCAAACGTTTTTCTATCGTTCTGTTTTGCTTTTTGCTGAAACTCAACACAATCATTTTGTTGTGCACAGCAGGGATGTTAAAGTTGGTACAATTGTACTTTTTTGGTACATTTTGACCTTCTAAAGTACCGTGGTACTACCGCGACTCATTTGGTACAATTAAAAATTTTTAATTTTTCCCCTTTTTGAATTTTTAGTATAGCAAACAAATTGTTATTGTGTCCTTTTTAATTGCATTTATTCGTTTTATGTAATGAGCTCTTAAAATATATGCGACTATATCCGCCAGATTTTACGATTTATCATCATTTTAAGGATTTTGAAGAATAAAGTTGGCAATTTTTTTTTTTAATATCGATTAAAAATTTACGATTTTTTACAAAATTTATCTGGCAGCTCTTACATATATTGACACTTGTTGCAGCCAACTTCACTTTTATTTTGAATTTATTAAAATTCTGAAGAAGTGAAAATTGATATATAGATATGGCATCACTTATAACATATGGGAAAACAGTGGACATTAGAGTGAGGTGAGTTTCTAACAATAGAACTGTTGTGTTGTTGGAGTTGTACTTCTGAGATTATGTATGCAAGAACAAAAACACCGTGTATTGAATAAAACTAGTTTTAATCACAACAAAACTCGACCTAACTATAGCTCAGACGGCTAAAGCGCTCTGTCTAACGTGTAGTGCGAGTGCATGTGGCATTAGAAATCAGTTTATCTATACCACAGTCAGTGATTGCACAGAAAAATTTCATATAGACGCAATCGAACAAATAAAAACATAACAAATATTACATTATTCAAAAATTCAAAAAAAAAAACAGGGTCACTGACGAACGTTCAATACCAGAAACTGCGCAGTCTGATTCAGAAAAAATTGAATATTTGCAATGTAGTTATGATTTTTAGAAAATACACTCATTCTTCTCTACCACGCCTTTCACAATTAAATTAAATAAAATTGCATATTAATTATAGTATTAACTGCAATTGTCTGAAAAAGACGTTAAAATTCAAACTCAAACGAAAATTAAATTATTGCTAAAGAAATGAAAGAAAATTCCAAACAATCTTATATATGTTTAATTTAGAACGAGCTCTCAACCTCCGTATATTTACAAAAATAAAGCAAATCAAACATATTAGCTAGGTTAATACTAGTATTTCGATCTGGTTAAAGATCTCATCAGAACCCAATGTTTTAGAAAAGTTATAGCCTTCATAATAGGCAGAACTTTAACAAAAAACCGATTAATCATTAATTTTGCTCCATTCTTGTGTTCTTAGTAAAAATATTACTTGAGCCAGAGTAAAAACTAAAATTTTTTTAACTGAAGTCGTTAAAAAATTAAAACGTTTGTAGTTTTTGGTCGGTAGTAGCTAATTTTCAAAATGAACTGAATGTCAATATGTTTCCAGACATTTCTAGTCGTTGCTGGAATTTTATCCATTCCACACTGGTCTGCAAATGTGGAAATAGTTTTTTTCTTTTCAAAATATAATAAAAACTAAGGAAAGAAACAGACTACATTAGCCAACATTATCAAGTCTCATACAGACTAAGGATTGGTTAAGAGCGACAAATTTATGCTGCTATGATGTAGAAATTCCAAATAGTTTATTAACTAAACAAATAATTCCATGATTTGGTCTCATATATTCATAAGACTTTTTTATGCCTTATTTTATTCATACATATAATGTATGTTATTGGAAGGTTTTGTTTTTTTTTTCTGTACAAGAGAATTTTTATGTATTTTTTTTTGTTGTTTTAATAAATTTAAAAAAAATGGTACCGTCAACGTCCAAAAAGTACAATTTTTTTTGGATGTTGGTACAAAATTGAAAACTCCATTTAACATCCCTGGTGCACAGTAAACATAAACAGAACATTTCTTTATTTTGATTTGTAAACAGAACACAAACACTTTCACAAACTAGTTTTCGATGAGAGACCGAACTAAACGATTTTGTTCTGTTTGGCCAATATTTCAAACAGTTTGATTTATGAAATGGAACAAAACTATTCGTAAACCGTTCTTAGTGTTTATGTTATATTACAAGTGAAAAACATTTTTCATTGAATTTTATAAATAATTGAATTAGTTTAATAAAAAGTTTCAACGGAGGAGTTCGAGTGAAATTTCATAAAACTAATGCAAAAAACATTGATAACATGCATAAAAATCATTTCTTTGAATGAACACAAAAAATAACCACTACGAAATAATAATGTTTGACGAAAGAAACATTTTCGTTTTGTTCCGTTTGTTATATTACAAAACAACGATTTGAGCACTTGTGTTGTGTTTATAAATACGAACGAAACAATAGAGATAGAGGTTTTTTTGATAGGAACTTTATGTTAAATTTTCGAACTCTGGTTTTAATAATGCATGAGGCCTCCTTTTTCTGGAATCAACTCGAAAATTCAATTAGCCATACTGTCTACCAGATTTATTCGCAGTTCTTTCGTTATTGATCTCCACGCATTAATGACTAATTCTTTTAGATAAACAACGCTTTCATATTGAAGGTTTTCTGCATAAACTCGACGGTTTAATATTACCCAAATAATCTCAATTTGGTTTTGATCCGGAGATCATGCGGGCCGTTCCAATACTCTTATATTTTTTGATGATAGCCATTCCATCGTCTAACGACTTACATGTACTGAGAACATTGTCTTGTTGGAAAATTAATTCTTCTTCCTTGCCATTTGCAATAAATGGCACCAATTTCTCTTCTAATACTGTAATGTACCCAGAACAATTCATTCTGGTGCTTGGAAATGCCAAATCAACCATACCTTTAAAATAAAAAGCGCTGCCTCCGAAATTTCTTTTTGAGAAATATCGCGGTTCCTTACGTAAGTCTCTCCAATAGCTGTTAAAACCATCTGGACCATCAAGATTGAACTTTTTCTAATCAGAAAAAATCACCTCTAAAAGAAATTTGTGTTTAAGCAGTCCTACCAACAACCGCGATTATTGACTTACCTTTCTCCAGTTGGTTTGGTGCTTATAATGAATTCAAGTCGAGCAATTTTTTGCCGGGGTAATAACCTGGGCACAGACATCAGCTTTTGGAAATTAATTCTCTGAGAATCCATTAAGAGCCTAATTATGGTTGATTTGGACACATTTACCTTACATTCATCGATTCATCTGATTGAGACTCTTCATTGAGTTGCTGGCACAGCTGATCATTTTACGCCGATCACGATTGGAAAGCTTTCCGATTATTTGCAAAATATGTGAACGGTTTATTTGTCTAGCAATTT
>CM037853.1:224851744-224871190 GCA_021234595.1 Delia radicum | reverse complement strand
AATTAATATGATGCAACAAAGAAATGTATCTAATTGATATAGCTTTATATGTAATTGAATTACAATTTGATCCAAAAAATGGTGGATCGTATTGTATATAAATAGATTATATGAGTTTGATATAATTTGATACGATTCAGTCGAGTGAAAATGAATTTGTTAAATTTAATACAGGGACTAGATATTATGGTCCGATTATTAAGAGCTTAATTTAAATTTAACGTGTTAAGTTTTTATTTTATATGCTTAACTATCAAAAATATGTATATCAAACTACAATTTTGGTTATACATTTCAAAACAAAACGTCACTTTTTCACATCTTAAAAAAATATATATGTTTTTACATGGTCTTGTTTAATCCCATATATTAACTTAATTCTGTTAATCCAATTATATATTGCCCGTCTAAAAACGTATGGTATTACATATTGTAAGATCAATCCAATATGCCGTTTTACGAAGAATTACAGTGGCAAGTAAAATTGTATCGTACTATACATTATGGCACACTTAACTATATTACATTTTACGAAACTGGATCACATGATATGTATAATATTATTGTAGTTGTTTTTTATTCGACCTTTCCAATTTAATTATAAAAATAAAATGTTTGAGCTCGAGGCCTGGATTTTTCTTTAATTAGAATTCTTCTTTATTATTTCCAATATTTCGAAACTCTTCGAGTTTCATCCTCAGGGAGTATAATGGATTTTAAATAAAAACACAAAATTCTAAACATGATGACGAGTTATAAACAACGTTAATTTTTAGAATTTTGTGTTTTTATTTAAAATCCATTATACTCCCTGAGGATGAAACTCGAAGAGTTTTCTAAATATTGGAAAATAATAAAGAAGAATTTTAATTAAAGAAAAATCCAGGCCGCGAGCTCAAACATTTTATTTTTATAATTATATTAATATTTTTCCAAAACCATGTAAATCACTACTCAACAGTTCTAACCCCTTCGTTGTAGAAATGATTAGTTTAAGGGTCACTCTGACAATATTAAAAGTAAAAGTTCAGAATTTTCAAATTCAAACCTCAATAACTTCAGAAATGGGCCATCGTTTTGGAGTAAAATAAAATTTGTTTGATATAATATACTTTTCATTTGATACTAACTTTGCGTTTGTGAAATTTCCATACTTTTTGGTCAAATCTCATGTGAACTTGGAGAAAAAAATGTTATTTAAATTTATTTTCATCGGGATAAACATTAATTGTATTTATAGTAATTAAATGTGCTAAAGTCCCCAAAACTTATTTAACAAATTGTGAAAAACAATCTGCTGTAGGCGTGTCCCTATCCGGATTTCATTCCTGCCAAGGAAATCTTCAGGGGACATTGTTATTACAATTTCTAGAGATATTTGTTATGTTGAATCACAAACTCAATGAGAATTTCTTGTCCTCGTCTAGGAGCGAGATTCAAAATTTAAAATATCAAAGAAAAAACAAAAACAACAACAACATATTATCACAATTGGCTTTGTCATCTTCCAAATACTACTCTGTTTTTTTGACAGACCTAGCATGTAGTGACGTTTATTCAAGTAAATCAACAATAGAAAATCATATGTTTTCTATTAGTGTCAGTTACATTTAAATTTGCACAAGCACCTGCATATTTGTTATTTAAATTTATTTTCATCGGGATAAACATTAATTGCATTTATAGTAATTAAATGTGCTAAAGACGAGGACAAGAAATTCTCATTGAGTTTGTGATTTAACATAACAAATATCTCTAGAAATTCTAATAACAAAGTCCCCTGAAGATTTCCTTGGGCAGGAATGAAATCCGGATAGGGACACGCCTACAGCAGATTGTTTTTCACTATTTGTTAAATAAGTTTTGGGACTTTAGCACATTTAATTACTATAAAAAAAAATGTTTGTTACTACACATCTCAATTTTCTTTTTAATATTTCTCCGAAAGTGTCCGAAAAGTATTTTAAAGATCATCCAAATCGAAAATTGGATTTCTTGCCAATACGTTGTTTAGTTCTGAAGTAATTGAGATTTTAATATGAAAAATTTTTAATTTTTGACTTTTAAGGTTTGCACATAATCCGTTTTGAGCGACCAGTATCCCCTTTCAAAAAATTTCAATATTCCGCTTTAAGAGCTGAAATGCCATATTGGATATTATTGTATATACCAATTTTGAGATGAATTTGGATACGAATAAATACCGATCTTTATCATATAAGATATGATTTTATATTTGATCTTTAATTATTATTGTTTTATTATCGTGTAATTTATATACGATATAATAATTGAGTTTACTATGATTTTTCTTTCTATGTATATAGTTACAGATGAACGTACAAACAACACATACAACCACGTAGCATATAGGAAGTATGGAAAAGCCTCAAGCGGCATATGTATAAATGTTTACAAAAAATAAGGGTATTAAATTTTAAGTCGCTTGTTATCCTTTAAAAAGATGGCAGACATGTTTACAATACATAAGAGAAGCGAAAGTTGTAGGAGTAAATTTAATACGAGTACAAAATGTTGCAGGAAGAGGGGACACAACAAACTGCATGATTGCAATATGAATTTAAACAAAATACAACATGATTATACAACGAACATGAGTAAAATTTTACTATAGAATAGTAGAAAAAAAAAATATTAACAACCAACTTATGTTAAGAAGCTAAAGGGTAAATTACACTGTCAATCAAAAGTTCTTATACAATAAAGCTCAAAAAAGAAAGATTTATTTTTTTTCTAAACTTTGAAGGTTACAAATGTAACAAAAAGAAAAGGCAATTATGCATAATATGTCAATGGTAATACATAAAAAAAGTAATAAATTAATTAATTTTAATTATTAAGAAAACGTCATCGATTCGTTGGACCTTTTTCAACCAAACTTTACAGATATATAAAATAATGATTCATTAAAATGCCTTCAAGCGAGCTCTACAGGAAACAAAAGTTAAAACTTTAATAGAACATGAATCCTAGGCGGTTGAACATATTTTACAAACTTTAATTTTTTATAATTTTAGGAACAAATCTTTATTTAAAAATAAATTTTTTTTTTGTGTTTTAGAATATTTTTTGTTTCTTGACTATTTTTTAAAATTGTCATATGGTAACGCCCCATTTTTTATAAGTGCAGTATTTCATTGAAAACAAGCCATTATTGATGTTTTGAGTAAAAACGGAACAAATTTTGCTATATTTTCGACTTTGTGTATTTAAAAAATGATCGGTCTGATCGGTCAGATTTTCAAATATATATATAATCGATGATGGCGTATTTTCTCATCAGCATCCATCAATACTAAATTTTTATATTTTTAACAAATTTTGTAAAAAGGTCCTATCGAAAATAATAAATCACTTCAGCTCGGGTACTTTCCAGGAGTGTGGAAAGATTCCATCATTTTACCTTTATACAAGTCTGGTAGCAAAAATACTGTGTCTAATTATAGGGGCATTGCTAAGCTTAGTGTTATCCCAAAATTGTTCGAGAAACTGGTTACTGATATGTTATCTCACCAAGTATCTTGCATTCTTTCACCAATTCAACATGGCTTCCGCAGATCTCGCTCCACGATCACCAACTTGTTAGAACTTACTACATTCGTAAACGATGGCTTTGCTAAAAGAAAACAAACGGATGCTATATACACTGATTTTAGTAAAGCATTGATAAGGTTAACCATTATCTTCTTCTTTACAAATTAGATCGCATGGGCTTCAGTTGTTCGCTTCTAAAATGGATAAATTCTTACTTAAAAAATAGAAAACAACATGTTGTTTTCCCTAACACTAAGTCAAGTTTTATAAATGTCTTATCAGGCGTACCTCAAGGTAGTTACCTTGGTCCTCTGTAGTTCACACTATTCATCAATGATCTTCCATCCGCTATTCAACATGCCAACGCCTTAATGTATGCTGACGATGTTAAATTATTCATTTCTTTCGACAATCCTGATGATCAAGCTTTACTTCAATATGATATTGTTAACTTTACTATATGGTGTGATGAAAACTTAATGGAACTTAATACAAAAAAAAATGTAAACACATGATTTTTTCAAGGTTAACCCCTTTTAAAGGGTTATACTTGATGAACAATGAGCTGCTGGATCTGGTTGATACATTTAACGATCTTGGAATATTACTTGATACGCAACTTGATTTCAAAAAACATATTACTACAACTGTAAATAAAGCAACCGGAGTTCTTGGTTTTATAAAACGCTGGGCTAAGGAGTTTTCAGATCCTTATACAACAAACCAACTTTTCACAACGTTAGTGAGGCCAATTCTGGAATACGGATCTGTTGTTTGGGATCCATTCTATGAAACATATTCGAAATCCATCGAGTCGGTACAAAAACAATTTTTGCTATTTTCTCTCCGAAATCTCTGCTGGAATCCACTCGTGAATCTTCCTTCTTATGAAAACCGTTTACTTCTTATTAGACTGCCTACACTAAAAAGTCGAAGACTAATGCTAAATGTGACATTTCTATTAAAATTAATAAATGGAACCATAAATTCTGTATACCTACTAAGTAAACTCGATCTTAATACGCCTTTTTACGTAACAAGAAATTTCGAATTCCTTCACCTAAAAACTGTACGAACAAACTATGCTAATGCAGATCCTTTTCGCCGTATTTGTTCTGATTTTAACCAATTATATCATGTCATTGATTTTAACACAAGTCTTGACAATGTGAAGCGAGAATTAATTATTTATCTTAATCAAATTTAAAATTTTTTGTAAAACCTGTAATATTTTTAATAATTTAAATTTATAGTCTGTAAGGATTTTATATCTGTAGACTGAATAAATAAATAAAAAAAAAATAAAAAAAAAGCCAAAAATGTATTTTTTCAAATAAATATTTGGCAACTCTGGATAACAAGTTTCTACAACTATATAGTCAAGTTTTTGAAATATTTTAGTAATTCTAAAACACTTTTAAACCTTTATCCTTTAAAAAATATGCCCGTTTAAAACTACTGCCTGGAAAACGGAACAGTTGGTCCATAATGAATTAAACAAATGTGTTTTCAATTAAATTGACTGGTTGTTGTTAAATGTAAGGTTAAAAAAACATAGTTAAACGCAAACAGGACCAGTTGTTGGTCGGACTTTTTATATGATAGGGGCCGGTCTCTGTATAATGATTTTGTGAAAATATATAAGTTGTATTTTTTTTCGCAAACTAAAAAAAGAATATGCCGCCAAAAAGTCACGGATCATTTTTTTTTTCTTTCTTTAGTCCTACTTTCATACATACATGATCTAGAAACTAAATCCGCTATCATATTAGAGTTACCACAAAATTGCATTTATATATATTCCAGAGCACCGTGTAAAATGCATCTAATTTGCAAAAATCTAAATTATTTACATACAAAGATGATGTACTTGGCAAAAGAAAAAATTTGATACCCATATTGCCCTATTTAAAACGAAGAATTACCACCCCCATTGCATTTTTGTCAAAACGCGAACTAGCACGAATTTCAAAAAAAGCTGAGACCCGTATTTAATTAAATCGACTAAAGATAAAAATATGTTAATTTGGCATTTTTATTACAAACAACCCGGAACAAAAAATTCAAAAAACCGTTTTTTTTACAGAATATCCTTAAAAAAAGGACATGGATGATCGTCCTTGGACAAATTGTATATACAGTTGGACGCGCCTTAAAAAAAACCTTTCTTATGATACCCATATTGTATATGTTGGTAAGGAAACAGATTCTTAAATTAACAAAAAATGCAAAAATTAACCATTTTCAAATAGTCCAGCTCACGAGAGGTCAAAGCTAGAGCCGAAATATTTTAGTAGTCATCATAAAAAATACCAATGTTCATTTTGAGGGGGGTACACCTTGCACGAATTTCGCTTCCATACAACTTGAGTTGCTCTAATAATTATATCCTATGCGCATAGAAAATATTATGATATATTACCATATAACTATCAAATCCTGTGTATCTTTTTTTTTATAAAAGCTATAGAATATGTTAAGTACATATTGCATACTTATAGCGCAAAGCCTCTTTTCGATATAAATTTCATAATTTTCGTCTTTTTCCTACCAACTTTAAACACACACGTTCCTGAAACATGACTAAACCGTAGTCATTCATATTAATATGGTTAGGAAACATGATAGAGATGCATAAATTGCTTTTCATATGAAAAACAACTGTGTAATATGTACATTAGGGGTATAACCAATTTGTTGTGATAGTACCACGAGGTGGGCAAACTATTAACGAAAAACATTATTTTGGGTAATTCTGCAAAAAAAAACTTCACCCAACAAATACATTTTCTAAATCAATACAAAAAAATTATGTTTTTGTTAATTTCTTTAATTTTAGGTACAGTGTGGAGCAAAAGTGAGTCAATGTTTGTATTTATTCTCCAAATATTTTTGGAAAAACGAATCCAATTAGCAATAAAGGTATGATAATGTGTCCTCTTTATAGTTAAAAAGGTCCAACCTTTTGGCCCTCCTATATCTTCTACAATCTCAAAGTGTATAGAAGAAGGTCATTGGTTTCACTTTTGCACCAAGATTTCGATTAACTAAAAACTGTACTTTTATTGCAGAGCTATTAACTGTTTTATAATATAACAAAAATATATAGGGCAACTAAGAACATTATCTGTCAACATGTAATTAAATTTCGCATTAAAACTAATTAGGATACAAGCTAAAACTTATATCCTTAATATGCTTTTTCAGACCAAAATGGTAAAAAAAATTCTTAAAATAAGAGGGAAATGTGTACTAATATTAATTTTTAATTAAAGGGCTTATTGTAAAAACTTGATAAGCCACATTTATTGTTTAATGGATGTTCGCTGTTTTATAGACATTCATTGATTAATATTTGATAGAAATCTTGTTTGAACACTTGTAGCAAGTATAACTAGAGTATAACGTCCTGAAATATTCATATTTTTTGGATGTTTTTAACGTTTAAAAGGCGAAAAGAAACTAAAAAAAAAAATGTGGCATATCAAGTTTTTAAAATGAGCCCTTAAATTGCTTATACAAAAAAAAACTAGTGAAAACATACAAGTGTTTTCAATACAAAATATAAGATTTATTTGTTTTCAGTAAATAGAACACATAAATATCATTTGGGAAGATTTTCAGCATTTGGCTCCGAAGTTTGAAAAAAATACATCGATAGACTACGGACTATTGCATTAGAAAAATTATAGTTAACATCTAAAACCGATGCGTAAACTCTTATTTTCATAGTAAAACTGAAAAGATTGATACCTTCCCTTTTGCATATTAGGCATGTCATGTTTGCACCTTACATATTTGTATATAAAACTTTCAGAATACCTAAATGCAAATAGTCTTAAAACACTCAAATTTATATACAAAATACATTTTTGTAAAAAAAAAAAACAAATAATAAAAATATGGCTCCTATTTTTGCATATGGTAGAGGTGATATTGGATAATATATCAGAATAGTATGTAGAGTTCCCATATGATTAATTAAAAATTTTTGAAATTTAAAAAATTATGCCTTAATAATATGTATCTATTAAGAGTTTTCATAAAAAATCAAAACTTTGAAATTTAAAAACTTTTTAAAAACATTCTATAAAAATTTTAAGTATTTGCATTAGGATGTTCCTTTAAAAAATGATTTGTCAATTTCCGGTCATCTTTATTGCAAATGTTTTTTGAAAGTGTTAACCTGGGAACATATTTCTATGTGTAGTGATTTTGTTTAGTTTATCGCTGATTTTTCTTAAAGTTCACAGCCAAACGCTAAAAGTCTCCCCAAAGGATAATTATGTATTCTGTTTAAAATAAATAAGTTTTAACTTTTTTACTATAAAACCCGATAGTTTTTACTAGTTTTGGTTAAATTTAGTATAAAATAGTATTATTAGCACACATTTCGTTTTTTTTTTTTAAGATATTTTGTCACATTTGGGTCTAAAACGCATATCCTTATATTGTCCTGATCATTTGTAATACAGAATATATTTGTTTTTTTATTAGAAATATACTTAACTGCCCCATATATTTCTAAAATAGCAAAATAGTTCTTAGTTCTGGAATAAAAGTTCAGTTTTAGTTGATCGGTGTCTCGGTGCAAAAGCGAGCCAATGACCTTCTCCTATACAATTTGAGATTGTAGAAGATATAGGAGGGCCAGAAGGTTGGACCAGAGGACACTTTACTACCAAATTATAATACCTAATTAGATTAATTTTTCAAAAAGATTTTGGAGAATAAATACATTTTACGTTTTAATTTTAAAACATTTGCTCACTTTTGCACTTTTGAGTATAGCGAAATATTTAGGACTCAAATTTAGTTAACCCTCTAACCGGCAAGCCAGCCTCCAGGCGCGGTATTTTAAATTTTCCATAAGTGCGCCAAATGAGTTTTTTATAATAAGAATTTAAGCTATTTCAATAAAAAATTAAATTTACAAAAAATTTTGTGTAGTAATTTTTTATGTGCTTGGCACGGTTTGGAAGCGAGCAAGCGTTAAAGTTTCGAAATATTTAAAAAAATAAATATTTTGAAATGAACACAACTTTTAAAAATCTTGAAAACATATTTATGTTGACTATAAACCGTTGATACTAAACACAAAGTAAGACTGAAGCTTAAACCTTTAAAATAAGCTCTAACTTTGGTCCAAGGACATACAGGATTCCCAAAAGAAACCTGTAAAGGACATCACCTTAAATTGAAAATGGATGGACGGATTTGTCTGAAATTGGACAGAAAGATTATATTAAGTAGTATTAGCATAGCCTTTAAGTTTAATCAATATATGTTGAAGTTTAGGTGCGTTTTCGCTCAATTTCGCGTTTTTTTAAAAACGAAAATCGTCATATCTTCTGAAGTAAAAGCACAAAAAGTGTAATTGTTGGACTGCAGTTATATCTCGGTAAGAGGAATAATTTATGTCTAAAGTTATTACTTGTTATGGTTTAGATTTTGAGATTCGCTCAAGTGGTATAACTTTAATTATTAAAAAATAGGGTAAATCAAAATTAGAAAAAATAAACATTTTTGTATTTTGTTTATTGAAATAAAAAAAATTTCGCCGTTGGCGGAAAGCTTTATATCCACCCCTAATTGTTAGTTACGGTTGTATTTTTTTTTGGACGTATATATAACAAAATAAAAAAAATACAAATTTAAAACTTCATCGATGTTGGTGGGTGAACTTATATGATGTCAGCGAAAAAGTAATAACGTGGTTTATGGTTTATTCGACTATGCTATGCCAATATTGTTATTTGCAAAAAATGTTAAAATGTTATAGCCCTAATGTACACACTACAATGTTTATTTATGCTTTTAGCCATTTATAAAACATAACTGTAAGTATTTGCCTTTATTATTAGAAAAATATAACCTAACCTTAGTAATCTTAAATATATTAAGCAGAGTTTTGAAAGGATTTTAAAATATGAAAAGTTTCAATAAAAATTTATTATTTAATTGGTTGAGAATTTGTTTTGAGGAATATACACTGCGAAAATTTTTAAATGTGCACTTTTTAATTAAATTAATGAAACCTTTCTATATTAAAATATTTTTTTATTCTTAAAATTGAGAAAAATTTTAATCGTTTTTATTAATTCTGTTTATTCTAAATAAACATTTTATTTTTAATAAATCATCTCGCGCCTAAGATTACACTGAAAAAAAATTAAATAGAAACAGCTTAGTTTCAAATTATTTTTCGCATTAAGTTTGATATAATTTTTATTAATAATAAAAATTATGTTTTTTCCGACCTTTGATTGTGCAATGAAAATGAAAATTATTCAAGTTCGAGGCCAATACTCTATATTTCTTTATTAGGATATTGTCCTCACAAATAATCTAATAGAGTTTTTGTTTTCAAATTATTATTTGACCCTTTCAAAAATGTGTTGATAGATCTATTTTCGGGAAATTTAAATAGAAACAGGTTCCCATCATCAGAACACGTTTTGAAATAGGTAACAATCCCATGCCAAACATCGATTGATGTTTTTTAATATAATAGTTGTCATTACAGAAAAAAATAAATAAACAATTATAATTCCTTTTCATGTCATTTTATGAAATAAATTTATGGACTTATGTTTCCACTTTTGACTAAAAAAGACCCACTACTAAATTTAAAGAATAACGTCCATCAGATTTTAATTAAATTTGAATATCCCTAGTAAAAAGTTTTAGATATGACCATATATGATGATATACAATTATATCCACAATTTGAGTCTATCCAATTATATCAGAGTTCAGATATATTTATATAAACCTTCAGATATAATTAAATATCATTTCAGATATGTGTATATATAAATATATATAACGCTATATATATAAATATATATGGAGTTATATATAAATATACATGGACTCAGATAAAATTATATATGGTCATATCTAACCTTTTTTACATGGGACGTCAACAACTAACGAACAATGCATTTTTTAGGTATAAAAAGTGGAGTCAAAAATGGCCGCAGTATTCTTTTGAAAAGTTTATTTTGAACAAATGTAAAAAAACTTAAAAAATCAAAACTGACACCATATTTGACCCGCACATTTTTTTTGCTCTTGCTCGTTAGTTTAACACACTTTAGCACATATCCAAATTCAACCAAAACCTGAAAGAAGATATTCTGTTAACTTCCTAGTGAGTGCTTTATGGTCAAAAGTGAAAACATTAACCCTATATATGTAGATAAAATTACATAAAATAATAATTTACATAAAGTGGGTTTTTTTTTATCAATTTTAAAGCTTTACAATGTTGTAGTCATAATTTATATTAAATTTCATGGGTATTTTTTGTGCCAAGCATACAAAGGGTTAAAGATTTTTTAAATTAAATTACGGATTTTTATAGTCATGTCAAATTCAAGTGATATATTTTCGAAAATTATGCAAACTTTAATGAAAAGGTTCAAAATTTGTTCGACTTTTGACAAAATAATCAATTTTTATAAAATGTACTGGAAAGAAGTCGCACGCACTAACGCGAATTATCATTTTTATTTTTTTTTTTTTTAATAACAATTATTATGTTACAATAACATAACTGAAAGTATATTCAACGAATAAATGAAATGTAAAGTTAAATTTTTCAAAATTTCGAATTTTGGAAATTTTTTATATATAAAAACTTTTGAGTAATTTTCGACTGAAATTCGGCACGGGTTAACACTTTCAAAAAAAAAAACAAAACTAATTCTTCAAATTAGAAACATTTGCAATAAAGATGACCGGAAATTGACAAATCATTTTTTAAAGGACATCCTAATGCAGATACTTAAAATTTTTATAGAATGTTTTTAAAAAATTTTTAAATTTCAAAGTTTTGAATTTTTATGAAAGCTCTTAGTAGATACATATGAAGAAATATATGGCATTAAGGCATAATTTTTTAAATCTCAAAAAATTCTTAATTAAACTTTGAACTTGTATGTTATATAAGTGCAGTTTAGATATTTTGTAGCATTAATTTTATAACTTTTTAAAGGTTTTAAAAACTAATCCTATAAAATATTAAAACCTTTCATATTGAATATTAAATTTTAAATCTTTTTTTAACTACTTAACTGCAGAGTTAAAATAAAAAAACCTTCGCTGTTTGCTTCTAAATAAAAAGAAAAACATTCTGCACTTATCTAGAGTGGACGTCTAACGTCGCATAGAGGTTAATTAAAAAATTATACATGTTATATTCTATTCATATTTATTTAGAGCTTTTTTAAAAAGTTGTAATTTTCTAACCTCAATAATTACTTATGTAAATTGTTTTATGTGATCCTTATGTGCATATCGTATGCTCTATAGAGTTTGCGTACACTCAAATAAACAGTGTGTGGAAGTTACAGACAAATCAGGAATTTTGCAGAAAAAATAACATTTTATAGGCCAGCAGGTCGTTTAGCATATTTAAGCAAAACGTTGCTTTAATTAATAGTAAAGTAAAGGTAGTAGGAAAAATTAGTACTAAAATTTAGTAAAACTTTAGTAAAACCTTAATGAAAATCGTTTTGCTAAAATCAGACAATTTTTTCTACCAAAAATTTGTATTTATATTATAAATATGTTCAATTTGCAAAAAAAAAAACTTTGATCCTAACTACACTGAAAGAAGTTATACTTCATAATATTAATGAAACAATTTCATAGAATTTTTTTTTTCGTAGATTTAATGAACAATTTCCTTGTATCCCGGAAATTTTATTTATTTATTTATTTATTCATAAACTTTTTTTCATAAAATTTCCTAAAAAAAATTTTTTTGATTTCATAAATTATCCCTTCATATATTTAATGAAAATTTTCTTTGGAACAATGAATTTATTTCAAAGACTTAATTTTTTTTACTTTTTCTTAAAATTTTAGCATTTCAATAATTTTAATAAATTTCAAACTTTAGTTTTAAGATTTAATTCTCAAGAGTTCAAGATATTTAAAAAAGTGAAGAGTTTTATTAATTCAAAAAACTTTTCGCCCTGTTTTTGCTTATAGACAAAACAAAAAAATAAAAAGGAGGAAAAAACAAAACACGTGAATTGAATATCCACCAAAGGTGGGCCTTGCGCATAACAAACAAGTTTTCAATTTATTTTTTGATCAATTGTGATAATCTTTTACTTCGAGCTCATATATATATTAGTTCTCATATAGTGAGTAAACTAGTTTATATGAATGTTTGATGTTTGGCATGGGATTGTTCTTTCAAAACGAGTTCTAATGATGGGAACCTAGAAAATTCCCGAAATAGATTTATCAACACATTCCTGAAAGTGTCAAATAATAAATTTGAAAACAAAAAAACTCTATAAATTATTTGTTAGGACAATATAATAATAAAGAAATATAGAGTATGGCCTCGAACTTGAATAATTTTCATTTTCATAGAACTTCTTAATATTAAATATTATATGAAAACGTTTCATAAGTTATTAAAAAGCTTCAAAGTCGGAATGATTCATTGATTTTATGAAGATTTTCATTAATTCTACAAACATTTCATAAACATTAACTTTAATAAAACTGTTTCATAGATTCTATGAAACGTTTCAATGGACGAGTTCCAGTGACAATTTTCATTAAAGCTCTGAAGAAATTCATTACAGAATTGATGACAATTGTCTCAGTGTAAGAAATATATTTTTATACTTAGGTAACTAACTTACCACAAAAAGACACATCAAACATTAGTTTTAAGATTTAATTCTCAAGAGTTCAACATATTTAATAAAGTGCTTTATTATTTCAATGTATCCTTGTATTAATTTTGGACTTATTTTGGACTTATTTTATGAAACTGTTTCATAAATACAGTAAACGTTTTATGATCGGAATGATTCATTAGTTTTATGAAGATTTTCATTAATTCTTCAAAAATTTCATAAACATTGACTTAAATGAAACCTGTTTCATAGATTCTACGAAAAGTTTCAACGGACGAGTTCCAGAGTCAATTTTCATTAAAGCTATGAAGAAATTCATTACTGAAGTGAAGATAATTCTCTGCACACAGAGAAATAAAATGGCAACCGAATGGAAATGTATTTTAAAGGTAACAACTTATAAATTCAGTTAGTCCAACGATATTAACATTAGATTTCTAAAAATTTTGATCGTAGCTACTAAAAATTAGTTGAATTAACCGAACTTTGTTGTGAAAACTAGTGTTCAGTTGTACAAACCGACTAAAAGTCATATTAACCGAATTTGAATTGTAGTAACCGAGTTTTAGTTGGCAAATAAAAAAATTTTCTCTGCGTGTGTGCATGAAAGAAAAAAATTTGTTGAAATTTAGCTAATTTTAGCAAGTGATTTTATGAATTTTTATCAAAACCAAAAGCTTTGTTGTAAACTAAAATGAATGACATAAAAGCTCATTAAAATGTTAACATATCATACTGCATGTAAAAGAACCCAAGGACTATTTTGAATAACTTTTCACACACACACACAAAACAAACTCTTTACCTCATTAGAAAAGTAACTCATCACACTTCCTTTTAAAAGGTAGATGACAGTAAGTTTTCTTTTTCATTTCCTTTGTAGCAAAGTTTAGTGGCCATTTTTTTTTTTTTTTTTTTTATATAAAACAAAATACTTTTTGCCAAAAACTATTTTTTGTTGTAAATTTTGTAATTTGTAAATAGAGAATAGGATATATTTTTACTAAAAAATGAGTTTGTATTAAAACTGTAAATTGGGATGCAAAACGTTTTACAAATTTTTCTACTGCGTTTTTTACTTGAGTGTACTTAGAATATGATTATGTATACTTAACAAATACAATAGCTTACATGTAGGTATAAATTCCATGTTTTATATCCATTTAGCACTTACCTGCAATGAAAAGTTGGTAAAACAAAAGTTTGTAGTTTTAGAATTTTATAATTTTTTTTATCTCGGTAAATTGTTAATTAACGCATTATTAGATAAGCAAAGTTAGGGCAGAAAAAAAACTAAATATAAACCAAGCATTTAGTAGACATTAAAATTTAAAATTCCCAAAACTTAAACCATTACTTAATTGCTTACAAAACTTTTAGAAAAAAGTATACAAACATTTTGTAATTTTTTGTTTACTGTAAAATATTTACATTTTTTAATATTCAATAAATAATAAACAAAAACTAATTATAGTTTTCGAACAAAATATTTAAGTTTTTAAATTAAGTGTACTAAATTTAATTTCTTGGTTTTTAAAACCTTAGGAAAAGTTTTAAAAAAAGTTTCTAAAATAATTAAATTTTTTTTGTTAATTTTATTTTGAAAATAAAATAAAATGGAAGAAATGAATATTGTTTTAAAAAAATCGATAATTTAATACTATTACAAATGGAATATTAATTCCAGGGACCGAAATAACAGTTATTTTTAAATTTTTAAACAAAAATGTTGGATAACTGATAAAAGTATACCATATTGATACTTGTGGAGAAGTCTTTCATAAAATACTCTGCTTTTTTATAATTTGGAATTTTATTTTGTCGAGCAAATATAACAGTTATTTGTCAATGGTAACCGTTATCGCACCATGTTTAACGGACTATGTGTCTCCTGAAGTTCAAGCGCATGGTCTCGGTGAGCTCTGGTTTCAACAAGACGGCGCTACGAGCCATACAGTGCGTGAAACAATGACCTTGTTGCGAAATCACTTAATTTTGCGTTATGCTACGGTAAATTGGCCACCTCGATCGTGCAATATCACACCTTTGGACTATTTTCTCTGGGGATATGTAAAGTCTGAGGCGTAGGCATGGCCAACATTTACATGATATCATTTTCAAATAGTAAATGCCATAAATTGTTTTTTTAACCGATAATAAAAATGTTATGTTCACTTTCAACATTATAAATCAAACCTCACGATGAATCCACCCGTTAGTTTTGTTCATAATTAATCTTAAGATAGCGAGGCGCCATTAAACAAACATCTGAATGGAGGATGAGATACTAACTTATTCTCAGTAAAGAAATTTTGTATTTTAATTGACAATCTCACAAATGTGATTAAGATTTTGATTTAAATAAACAATATAAAAAAAAACATAATTAACAAATTGCATTTAGTGACAGAGCTGTTAAGGTCTTGCTACAATAATTATAATTAGAAGCAGGGATGGAAAATGTGATTTTGGATTATTATACCAACTAGACAAAAAATTGTACTTTTTCGACCATCACGGTACCGAACTTTTTCGACCATCATGGTACCGAAAAATTAATTTTTTAGTTTTAAATTTTGAGTAATTTTACTATTTTGGCTGGATCTTGATTTAGGATTAAGCCACTTTGGTCAGTCCGGCCTACATGCCATATGTTAGGTCTGATAGTCTAGTTTTGGAATTGGTAAGTTTAGTAAATATCGGTAACAACATTTTTCGAAATAAAGCCAAAATGGCACACATTCGATTTAAACATTTTGTTAAGGGACAAATTCATAACAATCATTAAAGGACTTTGTATCAACTTGTACAATTTCATTGTATAAATTACCGGAAATTTTGAATATTTATCAAAGATTTTAAATATTCTCAAAAAATTCAAAGATATTTTTTTAAATCCCCATAAATTCTCCTGTACTTAATTGAAAATTGCTTGTTCACAAGACGAAAAAACCAAAGTACTTCAGACCATCCAAAATTTATGAGGACATTTATTTCTAACATTATAATAACTCCAATTCTTATAATGTTTCTGGTAAATATTTAAAAATATAAATGCTACAAAATAATCCTTTTTTTTATAAAAGGAAAAACATTTAAGTAAATAAACTCCTACCATTTCCTTCCAACTCTTTTTTGAGCTATAACCAAAAACAAATAGAAAAAAACTAATGTCTATCACATTTATTTTCCAACGTTTACCTAATAAAAGGCCAAAATAATATTTGACTGTAATTTATATTTCTATTTAAAATACAATTTATTATGACGTGTTATGTCATGTTTAAGGAAAATTATTAAGTTTGATAATATTATTACTAGGGCAAGGCATTGCATGCAACTAAAAACGGAAAATAGACGATTGAAATATTCTTTAAAGAATCCAAAACATGCGTCTAAAATATGCATTTAAATCGAAATATGCCAAAAAAAAAAAACAAATAATTAATAATTTGAAATCAAAATTAAATCCAATATTTTTCTTTAGGCTTATAAATGTTTTCTTTTGTTCATTTTCAATTTAAACTTAATTTTAAAAAATGCCAAAATATACCAGAAGTATGCATTTATTGCAAAATATGAAAAAATATGCAAAAAAATATGCAACAACAAATCTATGCCACTTCGGTGTAAATTTCGGAAAATTATTTCGTCAAAATCGATTTTTGGCTACTGACTACCAACATGCATTTGCAAGAAATTCCTTGCCCTAATTATAACAATTTATTACAAAATAGGTATATAACAATTTATTTTTGTATAACTAAAGGGTCAAATAAATTTGTCTATCGAATAAAAAGGTAATTAAAATAATATTTTTTTATGTAAATTGCAGAGTAAAATGTTAAATGAAATTATAGACAATATAATAGCAATTAAAATTAATAAACTGTTGGGCATTTAAAAGACAATAAAAAGAAAACCACTACACGTAGGAAATTGTATTTAAAATCAAGGAGAATTAACATTAAATTAAATAAAAACAGCTTTGAAATCAAAAAAATTTCATTTAAACTTTGGTTTGTTTCGCTAAAATTTAAAAAACAAATATTTTTTTTTTTTTTTAGTTAATACGATTTTTTCCAATTTTAGCGATTTATATTAAATTTTGGCTGTTTTTTTTATTTAAATTTGAAATTTGTTTTTGCTTTTTTTTTTAATTTTAGTAATTTTGTTCCGTTTTGGCAATTTTTTCAATCATGGCTATTTTTTTTAACTATTAGTAATTTTTTAAATTTAATCGATTTTGACGATTTTTCTCAAATTATTGTCGATTTTGTTTCAACTTTATTGATATTTTTTTTAATTTTGGCGATGTTTTCAAATTCTAGTGATTTGTTTAAACATAAGAGATTTTTTAATTTTTGGCATTTTTTTTTAGTTTTAGCAATTTTTTAAATTTTGCCGATTTTTTTTACAATTTTTTTTTAATTGATTTTTTTTTTTATCTTAACTTTTTAAAATTTAGTTCTAATTTAAAGAAAGTTATATTTCCAATCAAATCTCATTTGGTACACTGATATAAATTTGTGCGTAGTATTAATGAATTCCTTTATTAATCCACTGAATGTTTTCATAAAAAAGTCCCCAAAGAAACGTTTCATTGAGTCAATGAAAGGTGTTTCATTAAATCAATTTTAATAAATGGTTTCATTGACCCAATGAAAATTTCATAAAGTATATGAAATTTTTTTCATTAATCCTAGCCTAATCGTTATGAAAGTTTCATTTTCATTTCATTTCATTTATTAACAATAATCTTAAAGCCAGTTAAGTCCAAACGATTAAAGACAAAAAAAAATTATGACAGTCTTACGATATTCTTATTTCTAATCATTCTTAATATCAATTATCAAAAAAAAAAATATATATATATATACCTCAATCCAAATCTTAACAAAAATTTCATAAAATAATCATTACCCTATCACGAATATGGGTTCTATATCCATTCCCAGAAAAGTGGCAATTTATAGTGATACATGTTGTTTCCGACACAAATTACATATTTTGCATTAATTTATCAATTGAGATTAAAGAAGTGATAATATAATATTTCGAAATTGGGATTCGGAGTATAAAAAGTTCCTATAATTATAAGGCAGTCTTGTGTTCCACAAATCTGTAACACGTGCCACAAATGATCTTTCATAATCATCGTATGCGTTCGCAGGGTTACCAAAGTATGGGTCCTAGTTGAATGACCAAACACAAATCTTGAAGCAAAATAATATGGCGATGCATTTTTAACGACCTTATAAAAAGGCACAATACCTTAATATCAATAAATTTTGTGAAGCTACATCCCAAAAAATCGTTCGTATGTTCAGAACGATGTTTCATGTGTTTAGTAAATAAAATTCATAGTTTGTATGAAATATTTTCGTTGATATTTAATAATTTGCACTGTTTATGATTATTTTAGGATAGCATTAAATTGGTGGTTATTGAGAAATTATCATTCGTTGATATTATTTATAAAGTCTGGTCTTTATAGGATCTATAAATATTTTTATAAAAAAAGTTCGAAAAGTTCGAAAGTAAACATCACAGGCTGTTCTGCAAAAGCGATGGCAGATTTTTATTAAACTCAGCCTGATTCAGAAAATTTTCGTTACTTGGAATATTATGACATGTAAGAAAGAAATCTAACATGAAAGGTTTTCCCGGATCCACCCACCAATGTAGCACAGTGGGGAAAATTCTATTGATTCTCAACAAATTTGCTAAAGCTCATAATTTTTGACGAATTCTAAAAATTTAAAATTTGAAAAGTAGCTGATTAGATTTCAGATGAAATCGTTTCATTAATACTATGAAGGAAAATTCTATCAGTGTATATAGATCGATATTTATTCTTATCCAAAGTTTATTGCAATATTGGGGTATCCAGGATTAGATCCCTCAAATATATTACTGGATTAAATTAGATAAAAATATATCTTAAAATTGGTGGATCCAATAATATCAAATTTATGATCCTAGTGATCCGAAAATATCACATATGACACAATATATAAGCATATAATATATCTAAAAGGATTTTAAATTAGATATTATTGGATCACGCAATTTTGAGATAAATTTTGATCTAATTAATCCAGTAATAGTATTTAAGGGCTCTAATCGGATATTAGTGAATACCCCAATTTTGAAATAAATCCAAAACCAAATGAGATCTGAGATCAATGATAAACTTTTTATTTAATGTTTAAAAAAT
>CM037853.1:224830637-224851644 GCA_021234595.1 Delia radicum | reverse complement strand
AAATATCCTAATAAAGAAATATAGAGTATGGCCTCGAACTTGAATAATTTTCATTTTCATAGAACTTCTTAATATTAAATATTATATGAAAAACGTTTCATAAGTTACTAAAAAGCTTCAAAGTCGGAATGATTCATTAATTTTATGAAGATTTTCATTAATTCTACAAACATTTCATAAACATTGACTTTAATAAAACTGTTTCATAGATATTATGAAACATTTCAATGGACGAGTTCCAGTGACAATTTTCATTATAGCTATGAAGAAATTCATACAGAATTGATGACAATTGTCTCAGTGTAAGAAATATATTTTTTTTAGTTAGTGTAACTAACTTACCACAAAAAGACACATCAAACATTAGTTTTAAGATTTAATTCTCAAGAGTTCAACATATTTAATAAAGCGCTTTATTATTTCAATGTATCTCCTTGTATTAATTTTGGACTTATTTTGGACTTATTTTATGAAACTGTTTTCATAAATACTGTAAACGTTTTATGATCGGAATGATTCATTAGTTTATGAAGATTTTCATTAATTCTTCAAAATTTCATAACATTGACTTAAATGAGACCTGTTTCATAGATTATATGAAAAGTTCAATGTACCAAGTTCCAGAGACATTTTCATTAAAGCTATGAAGAAATTAATTACTGAAGTGAAGATAATTCTCTGCACACAGAGAAATAAAATGGCAACCGAATGGAAATGTATTTTAAAGGTAACAACTTATAAATTCAGTTAGTCCAACGATATTAACATTAGATTTCTAAAAATTTTGATCGTAGCTTACTAAAAATCAGTTGAATTAACCGAACTTTGTTGTGAAAACTAGTGTTCAGTTGTACAAACGGACTAAAAGTCATATTAACCGAATTTGAATTGTAGTAACCGAGTTTTAGTTGGCAAATAAAAAAAATTTTCTCTGCGTGTGTGCATGAAAGAAAATTTGTTGAAATTTAGCTAATTTTAGCAAGTGATTTTATGAATTTTTATCAAAACCAAAAGCTTTGTTGTAAACTAAAATGATGACATAAAAGCTCATTAAAATGTTTACATATCATACTGCATGTAAAAGACCCAAGGACTATTTTGAAATAACTTTTCACACACACCACAAAACAACTCTGTACCTCATCAGAAAAGTACATCATCACACTTCCTTTTAAAAGGTAGATAGCAGTAAGTTTTCTTTTTCATTTCCTTTGTAGCAAAGTTTCATGGCCAATGTTTTTTTTTTTTTGATAAAACAAAAATTTTTTGCCAAAAAGTTTTTTTGTAATTTTGTAATTTGTAAATAGAGGGATAATATTTTTACTAAAAAATTAGTTTGTACTACAATTAGTACAAAAAACTGTAAATTGGGATGCAAAAACGTTTACAAATTTTTCTACTGCGTTTTTTACTTGAGTGTACTGAGAATATGATTAGTATACTTAAAAAATACAATAGCTGACTGTAGTATAAATTCCATGTTTTATATCCATTTAGCACTTACTGCAATGAAAGTTGGTAAAACAAAAGTTTGTAGTTTTAGAATTTTATAATTTTTTTTATCTCGGTAAATTGTTAATTAACGCATTATTAGATAAGCAAAGTGTAGGGCAGAAAAAAAAACTAATATAAACCCAAGCATTTAGTAGACATTAAAATTTAAAATTTCCAAAACTTAAACCATGCTACTTAATTTGCTTACAAAACTTTTAGAAAAAAGTATACAAACATTTTGTAATTTTTTAATATTCAATAAATAATAAACAAAATTAATTATAGTTTTCGAACAAAATATTTTAGTTTTTAAATTAAGTGTACTAATTTAATTTCTTTGTTTCTAAAAATAATTAAATTTTTTTGGTTAATTTATTTTGAAATAAAAAAAAATAGAAAAAATGACATATTGTTTTAAAAAAAATCGATAATTTAATACTATTACAAATTGAATGTTTATTCCAGGGACCGGAAATAACAGTTATTTTTTAAATTTTAAACAAAAAGGTTGGATAACTGATAAAAGTATACCATATTGATACTTGTGGAGAAGTGTTTCATAAAATACTCTGTTTTTTATAATTTGGATTTTTATTTTGTCGAGTCGCACCATGTTTACGGACTATGTGTCCTCCTGAAGTTAAAGCGCATGGTCTCGGTGAGCTCTGGTTTCAACAAGACGGCGCTACAAGACTCACGCACTGTGTGAAACAATGACCTTGTTGCGAAATCATTTTGTTGAGTACTTAATTTTGCGTTTTGCTACGGTAAATTAGGCCACCTCGATCGTGCAATATCACACCTTTGGACTATTTTCTCTGGGGATATGTAAAGTCTGAGGTCAAAATTAGACCTTCCGAATGGACCACCTCAGACGTAGTCATGGCCAACATTTACATGATGTCATTTTCAAATAGTAAATGCCATAAATTGTTTTTTTAAACCGATAATAAAAATGTTATGTTCACTTTCAACATTATAAATCAAACCTCACGATGAATCCACCCGTTAGTTTTGTTCATAATTAATCTTAAGATAGCGAGGCGCCATTAAACAAACATCTGAATGGAGGATGAGATACTAACTTATTTTTGTATTTTAATTGACACTCTCACAAATGTGATTAAGATTTTGATTTAAATAAACAATATAAAAAAAAAACATAATTAATAAATTGCATTTAGTGACAGAGCTGTTAAGGTCTTTCTACAATAATTATAATTAGAAGCAGGGATGGAAAATGTGATTTTGGATTATATACCAACTAGACAAAAAATTGTACTTTTTCGAACATCACGGTACCGAACTTTTTCGACAATCATGGTACCGAAAAATTAATTTTTTAGTTTTAAATTTTGAGTAATTTTACTATTTTGGCTGGATCTTGATTTAGGATTTAGCCACTTTGGTCAGTCCGGCCTACATGCCATATGTTAGGTCTGATAGTCTAGTTTTGGAATTGGTAAGTTTAGTAAATATCGGTACAAACATTTATCGAAATAAAGCCAAATGGCACACATTCGATTTAAAACATTTGTTAAGGGACAAATTCATAACAATCATTAAAGGACTTTGTATCAACTTGTACAATTTCATTGTATAAATTACCGAATTTTGAATATTTATCAAAGATTTTAAATATTCTCAAAAAATTCAAAAGATATTTTTTTAAATCCCCATAAATTGTCCTGTACTTAATTGAAAATTGTTGTTCACTAGACGAAAAAACCAAATACTTCAGAAAATCCAAAATTTATGAGGACATTTATTTCTAACATTATAATAACTCCAATTCTTATAATGTTTCTGGTGAATATTTAAAAAAATAAATGCTATAAAATAATCCTTTTTTTTTATACACTCAAAAAAAAAGTTGTAAAGTCAGCAAAAAATTTTGCTAAATCAGCAAAATTTTAGTCAGGAGGATGCTTGCAAAAAAGTTGCTAATGTCAGCAAAATCTTTTGCTGAAAATCAGCGAGCTGATTTTTAGCAACAAAATTTGTAGATTCAGCAAAAGTTTTGCTAACACTTAGTAGATTAGATTTAAAAAAGCCTTGCTAAAAATTAATAAATTTTTTGCTGAATTTTAGTAGACTGAAAAAAAAACGCAAAAAATTTGTAGAAAAATTGTAATTTAGTTAATTTATTTGCTGAAAACCATAAAACATATTTTTGTGATTCTTTTAAAAAATAATTTACTATAATAACGAAATATAAAAATTTTCATTTTTTCACATTGACGACATGAATTAATTTAATATCTGAAAATATATAGAAATAAATATATATAACATAACAAAAATTTTCTTTCAATTACTTACATCAATGGTTGTCTAAATGATGCTATCGTTTAAAGGACGCAACTGCCGAAGATAATTATAGAAACGAAACGAAACGAAAAAATAAACAAAAACAAACGAAACGAAAAAAACAACCCTTTTTTGCAATAAGAAAAAGTTGTTTTAATCCTCAATTTTGTTTTTTGTATGAAAAACAGATACAAAAGTCTTCCATGGTTGATTTTTTATATGTCTTATTAGAGTTGTACTTTTTAGTATCATTTTCCTCTTCTCTACTACATCTTGACATGCCGCGACATCTACTTCATTCTGCGTATATCTTTCAATCTGGTTGTCGTCCACACTATTAATGTGCTTATCAGCACAATTTTTTTTTTAGCAAAATTAATTAGTAAAACATTAGTATACTAGTAAAGCATTAGTATAAAACAGTTAAGTGCTGAATAAGTATAAACAAAAATTTTAGCTGAAAAACACGATTTTAGCAAAATTTGCTAAAAAATAGTATACCTGATTTACAAGACGTTTTACTAACTATTCTACTAACTTATTTTTTTGAGTGTAAAAGGAAAAACATTTAAGTAAATAAACTCCTACCATTTCCTTCCAACTCTTTTTTGAGCTATAACCAAAAACAAATAGAAAAAAACTAATGTCTATCACATTTATTTTCCAACGTTTACCTAATAAAAGGCCAAAATAATATTTGACTGTAATTTATATTTCTATTTAAAATACAATTTATTATGACGTGTTATGTCATGTTTAAGGAAAATTATTAAGTTTGATAATATTATTACAAGGGCAAGGAATTGCATGCAACTAAAAACGGAAAATAGACGATTAAAATATTCATTAAAAAATCCAGAACATGCGCTTAAAATATGCATTTAAATCGAAATATGCCAAAAAAAACCAAATAATTAATAATTTAAAATCAAAATGAAATCCAATATTTCTCTTTAGGGGTTATAAATGTTTTCTTTTGTTTATTTTCAATTAAAACTTAATTTTAAAAAAATGCCAAAATATGCCATAAGTATGAATTTATTGAAAAATATGGAAAAATATGCAAAAAAAAAATATGCAACAACAAATCTATGCCACTTCGGTGTAAATTTCGGAAAAGTATTTCGTCAAAATCGATTTTTGGCTACTGACTACCAACATGCATTTGCAAGAAATTCCTTGCCCTAATTATAACAATTTATTAGAAAATAGGTATATAACAATTTATTTTTGTATAGCTAAAGGGTCAAATAAATTTGTCTATCGAATAAAAAGGTAATTAAAATAATATTTTTTTATGTAAATTGCAGAGTAAAATGTTAAATGAAATTATAGACAATATAATAGCAATTAAAATTAATAAAGTGTTGGGCATTTAAAAGACAATAAAAAGAAAACCACTACACGTAGGAAAGTATATTTAAAATCAAGCAGAATTAACATTAAATTAAATTAAAACAACTTTGAAATCAAAAAAATTTCATTTAAACTTTGGTTTGTTGCGCTAAAATTTAAAAAAAAAATAATTTTTTTTTAAGTTATTACGATTTTTTCCAATTTTAGCGATTTATATTAAATTTGGCTGTTTTTATTTTAATTTGAAATTTTTTCTGTTTTGGCAATTTTTTCAATCATGGCGATTTTTTAACTATTAGCAATTTTTTAAATTTGCTAATAGTTGACGATTTGACGATTTTTCTCAAATTTTGTCGATTTTGTTTCAACTTTATTGATTTTTTTTTTTTAATTTTGGCGATGTTTCCAATTCTAGCGATTTGTTTAAACATAAGCGATTTTTAATTTTTGGCAATTTTTTTATTTTTAGCAATTTTTTAAATTTTGCCGATTTTTTTCCAATTTTTTTCGATTGATTTTTTTTTTAATCTTGGTTTTTTTTTAAATTTTGGTGATTTTTTCAATTTTATAAATTTTTCAATTTGGACAATTTTTTAGTTCTTGCGACTTTTTTTAAATTTTGATGATTTTTTTGAAATGTCATTTTTTAATTAGCCGATTTTTTTTTTAGATTTTTTCTAAATTTTTTTCGATTTTCGCAATGTTAAAGGTAATTTTACCTAATAGTAAACATTTGTTAATAGTAAACATTTGTTAAAAGCAAATTTAACTAAATTTATAATAGCTGTGATTAAAATCTCAATTGAATTTCCCAAATAGGACGAAATTCAATTAAAATTTAGTTCTAATTTAAATGCCTGATAAAGAAAGTTATATTTCCAATCAAATCTCATTTGGTATACTGATAGAAATTTGTGCGTAGTATTAATGAATTCGTTCATTAATCCAATGAATTTTTTCATAAAAAAGTCCCCAAAGAAACGTTTCATTGAGTCAATGAAAGGTGTTTCATTAAATCAATTTTAATGAATGGTTTCATTGACCCAATGAAAATTTCATAAAGTAAAGAGTGCGCCATCTAACGTATTTTTTTTTCAACTAGTGCTTATTTCGTGAATGGTAACACTTAGCTCATGTCTGATTTGACAGATAATTAGTTGTATCCTTCCGCTGAACGAATATGGTCCGTATGTTCATTATCTTGTGAAAAAAGTAAAAGAAACTGGCATCCTCATCGATAACCAAAGCGTGAAAAGCCAAAAACAGTGCGTACACCGAGAATATTGCTGCTGTGGCAGAAAGTGTGCGTGAAGCGTCATCAACATCAATTCAACCGTCGTTCTCAACAATTTAACATTTCGAAGACATCATTGAGACGAATTTTGCATAAAGACCTTGGTATGACGCCATACAAAGTCCAATTGGTTCAGGAGTTCAAAAAAAAGTTATTTGGCGGACCCTTTATATGAATTTTTTTTCATTAATCCTAGCCTAATCGTTATGAAAGTTTCATGTGTTTAATAATAAAATTCATAGTTTGTATGAAATATTTTCGTTGATATTTAATAATTTGCACTGTTTATGATTATTTTAGGATAACATTAAATTGGTGGTTATTGAGAAATTATCATTCGTTGATATTATTTATAAAGTCTGGTCTTTATAGGATCTATAAAATATTTTTATAAAAAAAAGTTCGAAAGTAAACATCACAGGCTGTTCTGCAAAAGCGATGGCGGATTTTTATTAAACTCAGCCTGATTCAGCAAATTTTCGTTACTTGGAATATTATGACATGTAAGAATGAAATCTAAAAAGAAAGGTTTTCCGGGATCCACCAAACAATGTAGCACAGTGGGGAAAATTCTATTGATTCTCAACAAATTTGCTAAAGCTCATAATTTTTGAAGAATTCTAAAAATTAAAAATTTGAAAACTAGCTGATTAGATTTCAGATCGAAAATTACAAATTTTAAAAATAAATTTGTTTTATAACTAAATAAGAAATATTTTAAATTACGTATATTAAGATTAAATTACGTATATTAAGAACTTTAATGATTGAAAAAATCGTTTAAATAAAATGAACAAAAAGGCATTAAAATATTAAAGCTGAACTAAAACAATCAATTTTAATTTATTTCCGGTTTTCTTTACATTCAATCTTTCTTTACATTTTTTATAATTTGTGTTAAAAGATGACATATTTTCATTATATGTCGGTACAAAATATGTAATTTTTTATCGATCTGGCTTGGAATTCTGTAGAACGATCGACGATTATAGTCCACTTTTTGTAGTTAAATTACTACCATATTAGATAAAAATGTTAAAAATTGTTAACAATGTTTAAAAAAAAAAAAAATTATTATCGTTTAGCATAACGTTTTTGTGTACCATCGTCAAAACGATTACAATTTAGGTCTCGTTTTCAACAAAACTATGTCATTTTTCTTAGAGAATCTGTTCCCTGGAATTAAGTGACCAACTGTTCAAATTCGACAAAAACGGTTAGCTTAAGGCAAACTTAATAAAAAAAACTTTATTTATATTAAAGTTTTGGTTAATTCTGTTTAAAAGAAATTTTTCAGTTTTTTTTTTATTTCAAAATGATAGTACAAAAAAAAATTTTTTTTCAAAATTTTGATTGAAAAAAAATTTGAAAATGTTTCATTGATTTAATGAATTTTTTTATGAAATTATGAAAAAATCATCAAAAATGTTAAAGAAAAAATACCAATATTAATTAATTTTCATTCAGTTAATGAAATTTTTCATTAAACCAATGAATCGATTTTAATGAAATCGTTTCATTAATACTGTGAAGGAAAATTCTATCAGTGTATAGATCGATATTTATTCTTATCAAAGTTTAGTGGCAATATTGTGGTATCCAGTGATATTCGATTAGATCCCTCAAATATATTACTGGATTAAATTAGATAAAATGTATGTTAAAAGTGGGCGATCCGAAAATATCACATATGGCACAATATATAAGCATAAGGATTTAAAATTAGATATTATTGAATCACGCAATTTTGAGATAAATTTTGATCTAGTTTAATCCACTAATATATTTAAGGGCTTTAATCGGATATTAATGGATACCCCAATTTGAAATAATCTATATCAAATAAGATCTAAGATCAATAATAAACTTTTATTTAATGTTTAAAAAAATTTCCATATGCATTGTAAATTTAAATTTAATTCATTTCCTAAAAAATAAACAATTTTTTAAATTCAATTTCATCGGGATAAACATTAATTGCATTTTTAGTAATTAAATGTGCTAAAAACTTATTTAACAAATTGTGAAAACAATCTGCTGTAGGCTTGTCCCTATCCGGATTTCATTCCTGCCCAAGGAGATCTTCAGGGCACTTTGTTATTAGAATTTCTAGAGATATTTGTTATGTTTAATCACAAACTCAATGAGAATTTCTTGTCCTCGTCTAGGAGCGTGATTCAAAATTTAAAATATTAAAGAAAAAACAAAAACAACAACAAAATATTATCACAATTGGCATTGTCATCTTCCAAATACTATGTTTTTTCGACAGACCTAGCAATGTAGTGACGTTTATTCAAGTAAATCAACAATAGAAAATCATATGTTTTCCGTTAGTGTCAGTTACATTTAAATTTGCACAATTTTTTTGACAGAAACTTTGCTCTGTGTAACAATACACAAAAATCATTTATTTTTAATGCTCCTAAAAAATAATTAAAAATTTTAACAAAATCTCTTTTTTAAACAATTGTAACGATTTTTTCATTAACAATAAAAAACATTTTGATATCATAATTGATTTTGTAAAACTTTGTTAGTAAGTATTTTTTTTTTTTTTTGCAAATTTTATTTACTGGCGTCCTGCTGTTTACAATAATTGAAGTATTTTAAATAACTTTATGTAATTTTTAAACTCTGTTGACCTATTTTATGAAAATTAAACCCACAACAATTTAATATTTTTAATAATATAAACCACATGTATACATTTACAATTCATGAACAATATTCATATGTGCGGTTGAAATAAATATATTATGTATTTTATTTTTTTTTTTGGTATAAAAATTAAAATAATGTATACGATAAAAACAACTATGTGTTTTTAATATCAGGTTTTTGTAATTTAAACTGACCTTTTGTTAATAATAAAAAATCTGATAAAATGTCAACACAAGTATTTAAATTGTCAATTTTAAAAGGTACATTGCGCGACGTGAAAAGAGATCGGTACCAGGTGCCACACAGAACAGGTACCAAGGTAACTGGGACTGGTTTTGTCATAGGAAAGAGTCAATTAACCCAGTTTAGACTTCTTGTGGCGTGTTAGGTAATATGTCTAATATTATATTTTCAAATGAATTTAAAAAAAAAAAGTAAGAGTTTATAAAACTCGACTTGAAGTCAGTAGGGTTTAATCACAGGATTATCTTTATGTTGCCTTTGCATGTTGGCTGGCTAACAGCAAACTTATATTTTTGCGTGCGTGTTAAAAAACAAAAGAAAAACTGGGAAAGGAAAAAACTACCACCCAGGCTAAAAAATATTACATACAGTCTTATATTTTTTCATCTTAAAACATATTATAATATGTGATTATTAGGGCAACCAAATAACAGCTGCAAAAATAATGTTTTATATATATATATATATATATATTCCCGTCGTTCCTATAAGGAGCATTAAGCGCTTAAAAAAAATCACGATAAATAGTAAAAAAAAAAGCCATTTCAATATGAAAGCGAGCCGATAAATTGTAAAAATTAATCTTTAAATTTCGTATATTTTTTAATAACATCCTTAGAACAAATGAAATTTCTGTAAAATTTATTCCTTGGAACTTCGTCAGTCAAACAAAGGTGCAATACAGTGATAGAATTGTGTTCATTGTATTAATGAAATCCTTCATTAATACAATGAATTTTTCATTAAAAAGTCCCCATAGAAAGTTTCATTGGCGCAATGAAATATTTTTCATTAATCAAATAATAATTGAAAAAATATTTTTTTTCTTGTTTCATATTTATTTTGTGTTAATTTTTTCTTTTTTATTATCTTATATTTATTTTTCCGTTTTTTTATCTCCCTGAACACGACTTGAACCCGCAACCATCACCATACAAACAGCACCGCCTTACCAATTGACCTAAATTACAAAACCAAAAGGATGTGCTTATTTAGACTTTTGTAGGAAAATATTTTTTTTCAATAGTTGAAGCGCCTCCAGTGGAAATTTTATGGAACTTATTGTTTGCTGTACAAAAAATATTTATGTAGAAATGATTGCATATTTTAAGGATCAAACAAATACAGTTAATGAAAATTTCATTCAGTCAATGAATTTTTCATTAATTTAATGAAAATGTTTCATTCAACCAATGAATCCAAGTTAATGAAAGACATACATTAATAGTATGAATGAAAATCCTATCAGTGTAGGCATTACGCACATTATTTCAGAATAAATTATAAAAAAAAACTTGCTCAAATTAACCAAGTTTATATATATTTTTAACAAAAAATTGGTAAAATTTACGTAGCATAATTTATTTCAAGAATGTCAATGGACCAATTTAAAATTTGTAGACAATTATGTTTAAAAAAAATCCGTAAATATTTAGAAAACTCTTTTTCTGTAAACTAGTGTCATTAAACATAATTTCATACTGACACATCATATTATTAAAAGGTATTTTCATATTAAAAGCTTGAATGTTGATGTAAAATAATATTATTATCGAGACATGTTCGGTGTATGTATGACAAACAGATTATATGTTAAATAGTTTTTATATTATTATTACTATAACTACTAATTTTTTTTTTATTATTATTCTTAAATGATATAAATTTAATACTGTATTAAAACCATATGTTTACAAGGATAAATATAACATTGAATTAAAAAATGTACAAAATTATATAAAAAAAAAAACCAACAATGAAATCGTGTTTTTTTTTTAAATAATTAAGGTATACAATGAGGATATTGTATGTTCATTTATATAATTAATATTAAAATGGTGGGTACAATTAATTGATTATTTTTTTCTGTTATTTTTCGTTATATCCATTACATGATATAGAATTAATGTAATTTATAAGGTAGCCAGCAGTTTATTATTATTTTTTAGAATGATAATGTTCAAGATTATTAAGCAGTTGACTATACAGATAAATAAAACGAAATTAAATAAATTATATTATCATCCCGAGTAAAAAAATTGTATATACAATTATATAAACACTCAAAACAAAAAGTTTGTAAAGTCAGCAAAAATTTTTGCAGAGTCAGCAAAATTTTAGTCAGGAGGGTGCTACCAAAAAAATTGCTAATGTCAGCGAAATCTTTTGCTGAAAATCAGCGAGCTGATTTTAGCAACAAAAATTAGTAGATTCAGCAAAAGTTTTGCTAACACGTAGTAGATTAGAAATAAAAAAGCCTTGCAAAAAATTAATAAATTTTTTGCTGAATTTTAGTAGACTGAAAAAAACGCAAAAAAACATTGTAAAAAATTGTAATTTAGTTAATATATTTGCTGAAAATCATAAAACATATTTTTGTGATTCTTTTTAAAATAATTTACAATAATTACGAAACATAAAAATTTTCATTTTCCCACATTGACGACATGAATTAATTTAATATCTGAAAATATATAAAAATAAATATATATAACATAACAAAAATTTTCTTTCAACTACTTACATCAATGGTTGTCTAAATGATGCTTTCTTTTAAAGGACGCAACTTCCGAAGATAATTATAGAAACGAAACGAAAAAATAAACAAAAACAAACGAAACGTAAAAAACAACCCTTTTTTTGCAATAAGAAAAAGGAACCATAAAAATCTACCTAAGATGTGTGTCTTTGTCTTTCGCTTTACTCTGTCTACATGTCTGTATATGTTTGTTTATTTGCAATTTGAGCACACTAGATTATAAATCTATAAACATTTAGTTCAGAAATACATATTAAATTTAAATATTTTATTTTGTCTTTTATTTAATTAAAAGACAATTATTTTCACAAGCCGGTGACAACGCAAAATTTAAGTTGTTTTAATCCTCAATTTTGTTTTATGTATGAAAAACAGATACAAAAGTCTTACATGGTTGATTTTTTTATATGTCTTATTAGAGTTGTACTTTTTAGTATCATTTTCCTCTTCTCTACTACATCTTGACATGCCGCGACATCTGCTTCATTCTGCGTATATCTTTCAATCTGGTTGTCGTCCACACTATTAATGTGCTTATCAGCACAATTTTTTTTAGCAAAATTAATTAGTAAAACATTAGTATAAAATATATTATTATTAACAAATAGTATACCTGATTTACAAGACGTTTTACTAGCTTTTGTACTAACTTATTTTTTTGAGTGTAGTCCTATGTTTTGCATCTTAAAATATATTATTCAATAGTATTGTGTATGGTCTTATGCATAACCATGCTTAGATTATTGTATGATTTTTTGTGATAACATTTATAACGATATATATAAATATATGTTATAGATATGTAGTCATATATAATAATACATTCTCATATATAACATAATATGTCATCATATATGCTATATAATTTAAGATATACTTATATATACTGACTCATAAAAAACAAATTGTGTGATATCTGATATGATTATATATGGCGTCATATGCATAATACAACTTAAGATATAATTATAAATGGCATTGAATTATATAAGATATAATTATGAATGATTCTATGCACACAGAGAAATAAAGTGCCAATCGAATTGAAAAGTGTATTTTAGTGGTAACAACCAATAACTTTGGTCAGTACAACCATATTCAAATATGATTTCTCAATATTTTGGGTGCTGCAACTAAAATTCAGTTGTATTAGCCGAATTTGGTTATTAAAACTAATATTCCGTTGCACCAACCAATTTTATTCGTAGTAACCGAATTTGTTTGAGGTAGGAAAAATGTTGTTGGAGGTAGGATTATATATGGTCCAATATCATTAATATATTCTCTGCGTATAAGATAGTATTTTATACTCTTATAGATAACGCTATACATAATTATGTATGGGCATTTCCACAGTCACGTACGTTACAATCGTACGTTTCAAAGAGGTGAAAAACAAGGAAAAAAAACATATATTTCTTACTTCTTTATATTGTTGTGTAGAACGTAAGAAGCTCTAAATTTAATAAAAATAAGAAAACTGAATGGTCCCTAAATATAAGCAATTAAAGACGGTGACGTGATGTCACAAAATATAAGTTTGTTTTTTTCGGTTTTTCGGTTTTTACAAAAACGCAAAACTCTTCGATTTGCGCGAGACGTTTTTGGTATAACTTTTTTTAATTATGATTTGAAATATTTAAAGTTTGTGTTACAGTTTGCTGAATAAATAAAACTTTTTTTGGACCTTTGTGTACATAGAGTGAAACGTGACGTTACGTAACGTGATGTGATGTGACACATATTTCCTATTAGAAGAGACAGGAATTTCAGATGGAGTAAAGTGTTTTGAATAAAGCATAATTCGCGGTGTTCTAACGTCGCGCATATAGCAAAAACCCGGGTTTTTAAAGCTTTAGGTTATGATATCTCGACAATGTGATGTGATGGAGACATTCTGAGGTAAGATTTACATTCATGACTTTTTATAAATTTTTTTGCCCTGTATTATTATGACATTCCTTTTCTGATTTAAGTGGTTCTGTTTTTTTATTTTTTTCTATACCGTCGCTTGTTTTACTTCCTATAAACAGCTAACAAATAGTACCTACATACAATATGCAGCCTCTGTTTAACATACTAAATATATGGTGACGGATTTGCGGAAAGTAAATTATATTTCATACAGAATTCACTTTCCGCAAATCCGTCGCGGCTTGTTTAGTATGTAAAACAGAGACAACATATTGCATGTTTTTTTGTTATTAAATTTGTCACAATAAACTTGATTTAAATTAAAAGTTCTAAGCACTTGCTACCAGCAACGCAGAAGTAATGAGAATAAATGTTGTTTTGCGGTGACGAACGTGACATTAGAGTGTCATTGAAAGCAAATCAAAAATTAATCGTTTATTGATCTTTATTTACTCCGTTTGCATTCTTTAGAATTAATTGTTGTTGTAAACAAAAATTTTGTGATAGGAGTTTACTTACATCGTCGCTTTTAAAGCAGTAAATATTTTAGAGAAAATGTTACTGAAAAAAAAAAAACTTTACCAAAAACATGAACTCAACTTTGCAGTCCTTTTTTCATAATGGCAAACTAAGATAATTTACATAATGGCAACTACAAATCAAAAGGAAATATTTGTCCGCTTTTAATTTTTGGTCACGGTTGACTTCTCTATGGAAATGCCCAATGCGACTGATGACTAAAATATTATTTTCCTTTCCACGTTTTTTTCATTAAATTTTATTCAAAATATTTCATAAGATTTAAGCATATTCAATTTAATCTCAAAATATATTATTCGATTCACCAAAATTATTAACCCTCTAACCGGTAAGCCCGCCTCCAGGCGGGGTATTTTTAATTGGCCATAAATACTCCAAATTTGTGTTTTACAATAGAAGAGTAAACTATTTCGGTAAAAAAACAAACTTACAAAACATTTTGTGAAGCAATTTTTTGTGTTCATGACACGGTTTGGAAGCGAGAAAGCGTTAAAGTTAGAATTTCTTAAAAAATCAAGATATAAATATTCTGAAATTAACACAATTTTCAAAAATCTTGAAAACATATGTATGTTGACTACTAACAGTTGATATTAAACACAAAGTAAGATTGACGCTTAAACCTTTCAAAAATGTTCTCATTTTGGTCCAAGGACAAATAGGATTCTAATAGCACACATGTAAAGGACATCGTCTTAAATTGAAAACGTACGGACGAATTTTTATGAAATTTGGCAGATAGATTATATTTAGTAGTATGTATTAGCAAAGCCTTTAAGTTCAATCAATATATGTTGAAATTTAGGTGTGTTTTCGTTCAATCTCGAGGTTTTTGAAAAACGAAAATCGCCATATTTTAAGAAAACCACAATAAAGTTAATTTTTGGACGGTTGTTATATCTTGGTAGGAGAAATAATTTATACCTAAACTTCATTTGTAAGGATTAGTTTTTCATATTCGCTCTAAATATATTTGGTCCCATATCGCCTATATAGGCAAAAAAATAAATGTTGGTAGAAGAACATATTGTTTATTTTTCGTGACGAACAAGTGGTATACATTTCAGTGCAAAAAAGCTTAGGACGGTTTGAGTGTTAATCTTTTTGGATCTAATTAGATGCAATTAGATCTAAATTAACACCTGGGATACTTTGTGATCTAGAAGGATCTTAATTCGATCTTAGTTCGATTTTTCAATGAACACAAAAATTGTTTAAATTAAGCAGAGCGAAATTTACCAAATCAGATATTCATATAAAAAGACTTTGCGACTTATTTTGACATTCTTATTTATAAAATTTTAAATATTAAAATACTAACAAAAATCTTGAAATTCAACATGAATAAATCACTTAATAATTTTTTTGTATGAAATTTTTTATAAATTTCATTTATTTTCTATTGCTTACTTTTAGTTCCTTGATTATTTGAATAGTCTATTTTTTGGGTTAAGTTTGTTAAGTTATTTATTTAACAATTAATACTACACATATAACCTCTTGCCTAATCTAAATAACATTAGGTCATTTACGTGTTATTTATTATTTAATAATATAATACATATAATAATTTAGTTTAACTGTTTTTCAGTTTAAACTATTACAACTTGAATAACAATAATATAAGACAAGAATTAGAAAAACCCGAATAAACACGAATATATAAAACCTCTACACAGAGAAGTATATATAAAACCTCTACACAGAGAAAATCGATGATTTTCTTATTGGGATATAAATTTGTTTTTTCGGGTTTGTATAATATTTTATTTTGCATTTGAATATACATGCAAAAAATAAGGGTTTGCTGTTAGACAGACAACCACCACAAATATATTGTTCTGTGATCAAGCACTACTAACGCCAAATTTCAAAATAATATTTATTTTTAGTCAAAATCGTCAATTGAGTCAGCAGCGATTAAAAGCCAACAACACGGAATGTAGGGTATCAAGTTGTATTAAAATAATAGTTAACTGTTAATAACTAAAATAAGTTTGCAACAATTAGAATAAAATAAACAATAATAAAAGTGATAAACAAGTATGGAAAATATTTAATAAAAAATTAAATATTATCTTTCAGCCTAAAATTAGGCTTTATTTAAGGAATTTATTAATTGAGCTATAAACTACTATGTAAGCGATTTAAAACTTTTAATATTATTTTTTAATTTTAACAAAATATTTTTACCAACTGTCTAGACGAAATGGTATTTCATACAAGTAGTGGTATTAAAATAAAATCTATTTTTAAACCAAACAGTAAAAGGAAAAGTTTTATATAACAAAACTCTAGTTATAAACTCTTTATCGCTAGTTTTTGCTAAATCAAATATTACTCTTGTAGTTTGTATGTATTATTTTTTTTATATTGTTTTAATAATATAAAATCAAATTAAACTCCTCTTGTTTAGCAAATTATTTTCCGATAATCAGTTTTATTTGTTTTTAGCGCGCCACAAAGTATGCAATAGTTTTATTTTTACTGTATAAACTTGAACTTTTGCTTTAAAATTGTTTTGTATATAATAGTTTTTGTTATTAACAAAGAAAAAGTTTCTTTATTTAACTATATTCATTACATAAATGTTTTTGTTTCCATTTAAGCTTTTTGTTGTTTAATAAAAATATCCTCTTAGTTTTAAGTATTTAGGGAAGTTTCGGAATACATACCTAAATGATATTGATGTTGAAAGAGTAATATATTAAATAATATTGAAATTTATAAAATTTTTAATATTTAAAGTATTTAGGATAAAAATACTGTTTCTTTGAAAACGTTTTATACAAAAAGTTAGAACTATGATTTAGAATAACTATCTATAAAAAATATGAACTTGAATTAAAACTGAGTACGATTTTCTTTAATATTTCTAATACAATTGTTTTATAAATATATTATCTTAAATTTATCTTTTAATTAGAAAATATTTTCTTAGATTAAGGATGGATAAACTTAGAAAAGTTTTAAGTTAAGAAAACATTTCCTTTTGATCTAAATCATTAGATATTTTTACTAAAAACAAAGGACAAAAGGTTTTACAAATTGAACCAAAACTTAATAAAATTTTCCTTGAAATAAAGAAAGAATATTAACATTAAATATGCCACAGGAAAAACAAATAACGAGTTTCAATTAAAATATTTGTTGATTCAATTAAAAGTTTTATAGAATTCGATTCTATTGTAATGAAATTGTAGCATCAATTAAAATAATTTGTTTTATTTGGAAACAAAGTTTTGTCTCATTTAGTTTCAAGTTTTTCTTTTAATTCGGAAATATTTTTTGGATTTAGGATGGATTAACTTAGAAAAAAATATAAAAAAACTGGGTTACAAGGTACTAAAAGTTGAACTAAAGTTTAACAAAAATTTCCTTAAATAAAGAAAAAAAAAATTAATTTAAATAAGATGTTGTTTTCGTTCAGTGTACATACACATAAAATTTATACATCAACAATAAACTTAACTGTTTTATTAAATTTTTTCTTCCTTAAAGTAAATTTCTATTAGGAAACAAAGAACAGTTTTCTATTATTTAGTTGTTCTTTTAATTAAGGATTACGATAGATAAACTTAAAAAACTTTTTAGTTAAGAAAATAATTCCGTTGCACTAAAACATTAGATTTAGGATAAAATATCAAACTAGGATTAAAAGTCAATATTTAAAAATTCTAGTTAAATATTACTATTTTAAAGTAAATTTATATTATGAATTTATTTATTTTATTGTTAGTTCATATATAATCTTACATTATTTTAAAATTTAGAAATATATTTTTAGATTTAAAATAAATAATATTAGAAACATTTTAAGTTCAGTTAAAATTTAATTTTATAGAGTTCAATAAATAATTTTTTTATAAATATAAATAATATGTACCTCTTACTAGATCTTGAACTAAAATGTAATACAATTAAAAAGAACAAAAAAAAAATACCCCGAAAAAGTAAAACATGTAGTAAAATTTTACTATTTTGAAGTAAATTTTTAAAATTTAGATTTCGTTTTTATGTAGAAAGTCTTTTAAATTTATGTTGATGGTTTTCCTTGGAATGAGTCCTATGTTTTTCATCTTAAAATTCATTATGATATGTGATTATATATGGTAACAAATATAACGATATATGTTTATATATTGATTCCACAAGATTATATATCTGACACAAGATTAGCAATTAGTTTGAGATATGAATATATATGGTCCAACATCATTAATATTTTCTATGCGCAAAAGATATAATTATATATAACACCATACATAATCATATACACGCTAGAAAAAATATCTAAATTATTTTTCTTTAAATTTGCTTTAAATATTTTTATTAACTGGGACTTTACTGACACATTTGCTGTTGTTCCCCATATAAATTTTCAATTTATTTATTAATAATTTTAAACTGGACATTCAGTAATCGGGCTTAAATTTATGTATCTCATTGAATTTAATTGAATCCAATAATTATCTTTTTGAATACAATTAGATCGCAATTAATCCCATGTGATATTTTAGTATGTATCAAGATCTTAAACCAGCTATTATGGGATCCCTTAGTTCTGAAATCAGTTTTGATCTAATTTAAACCAGTAAAATATTTGAGGGATCTAATCGGATATTACTGGTTACGCCAATTTTGAGACAAACCTATCCGCAAAATATTTAAAATGTTTACAAACTTTTTTAAAAATTATGAAATTTTTTCATAGAGTTTCATAAGTGAATATGTTTCGATTCATTTAAGAAAATATGTCTGTGTGTTCCATATAAAATTTATGAAAATTCAAAGATATGTTTGAAAAAATTGCATAATGTTAAAGAACATGTTTTCTAATAAATAGAAAATTATTGAACCATTTAATTAAATACATGCGACCAGACAAATAAAATACTGAGTTTATTTGTTACTTCAATCTAGGACTAACTAAAATTAAAGAAATGGATTCTCTTAATTTAGAAAATTGTTCTGCAACTGAGAAAATGCATCTCATACTACTAGAAGTAATAATCTACAATTTAGTTCACTTAATTCTAGTTTTTAGGAAAAAAAACTAAGTTTAACTTAGTTCATCAGTAGAGAAGAAACCACCAAATCTATATAATACAAAATTAGTTTACACGAAAATATGTGTTAGACTATAATTTTATTTATTTTTATTATAACCAATCCAAAAATATATGTGTTGCTTACTAAATTACTTTAAAAGAATAAAATAACACAAAATTTAAAGCATATTTTGAGGCTCTTCAAATAATTATTCCATGATTTTTTGTTATAAGCACTCTATTAATATTCTATAATGCATGGCAAATTATTAAATTAGCCATAAAAATTCTTTTCAAATACATTTACCTACCGCATTAACTAAAGAATCAAATTTCATGTTTTATTCGTTGGTTTTTCGTGTTATAGAAAACAAAGATTTTTGTTTAATGTTTTTGTGTTTTCTTTTTTTTTTTTTTTTTATATGGCCCAAATAACATAGAAAACATGCTGAGAATATAAATTTTCAAAAATATAAAAACGACCTATAAACAGAAATATAGTAGGCGGTTCTTGTACAGAGAAATTGGGAATATAAAGCAGGTCACATAAGACTGATAAAATGTGAAAGCCTAAAAGTATGCTATATAACATGAATTAAAATGCCATAACAACAAGCACTATTGTGTCAGTTTATGTTTTGTTGTTGTGCTTGTAGTTTCCTGGTCAACAAGTATTGAACAGAAAAATAAATTATTCAAAAAAGGTAGTCAGCCGTTGTATACATGAAACTTTTAAAAGACATTAAGTTTTAAATATTAAAAAAAAAAAATATTTCTTTAAGAATTTTTAAATTGTAAAACATGTTTTGAAAAGCAAAGATAATTTGTAAATATTCAAAGGCTACTTTTTTTATTTTTAGGCCATTCTCCTTAAAAAAATTATTTCTTAAAGAATATTAAAATTTTAAAGCATATTTTTAAAAGCAAACATAATTTCTAAATATTTAAAGCCTACTTCAAAGGTGCTTATTTTTTGTCAGTTGTTGCAGAAATTAAACTTTTAAAAGAAATAAAGTTTGAGATATTAAAACAATAGTAGTTTCTTTTAAAATATAGAAATTTTAAAGTATATATTACAAATATTGCAAGCCATTTTAAAGGTAATTAAAGTTTTATAACATATTTTTAGACCGCATGTCTTTTAATTTTATCTATGTATGTAAAATTTTTGCTAGACATCATAAAAACATTTGGCTGCTTTTAATTTTCTTTTCCTACTGAAAATTTTAATTCAAAAGCTTCACACGTAATTACTGCAGTATTGCATTCTAAATGTCTGCAAAAAAAAATTACAACCAAAGACCACTACAATTTTTGTATAGTTTTTGCTGTTGCAAAATTTCTTTAGAACTTCCGTAAGTAAATGCTTACAAAACGGAAATTATTTGTTTTACATAAAATAAAATAAAAAAAAAATCACTTAATAAACCTTCTTTAAATTTAAAAAGTAATTATAAATTAACACTTAATTATTTAAGAACTAAAACAAATTTACTAGCAAAATATAAAAACCGATGAAAAACCTTGATTTTGAACACAATGCAATACTTGAAGCCATAGTTAAAAAAAAAAACGTTCTTGCTTTCGATTAAGACTCTTAAA
>CM037853.1:224803625-224830537 GCA_021234595.1 Delia radicum | reverse complement strand
GTTGATATTAAACACAAAGTAAGATTGACGCTTAAACCTTTCAAAAATGTTCTCATTTTGGTCCAAGGACAAATAGGATTCTAATAGCACACATGTAAAGGACATCGTCTTAAATTGAAAACGTACGGACGAATTTTTATGAAATTTGGCAGATAGATTATATTTAGTAGTATGTATTAGCAAGCCTTTAAGTTCAATCAATATATGTTGAAATTTAGGTGTGTTTTCGTTCAATCTCGAGGTTTTTGAAAAACGAAAATCGCCATATTTTAAGAAAACCACAATAAAGTTAATTTTTGGACGGTTGTTATATCTTGGTAGGAGAAATAATTTATACCTAAACTTCATTTGTAAGGATTAGTTTTTCATATTCGCTCTAAATATATTGGTACCATATCGCCTATATAGGCAAAAAAATAAATGTTGGTAGAAGAACATATTGTTTATTTTTCGTGACGAACAAGTGGTATACATTTCAGTGCAAAAAAGCTTAGGACGGTTTGAGTGTTAATCTTTTTGGATCTAATTAGATGCAATTAGAGCTAAGTTAACACCTGGGATACTTTGTGATCTAGAAGGATCTTAATTCGATCTTAATTCGATTTTTCAATGAACACAAAAATTGTTTAAATTTAGCAGAGCGAAATTTACCAAACCAGATATTCATATAAAAAGACTTTGCGACTTATTTTGACATTCAAATTTAAAAAATTTTAAATATTAAAATACTAACAAAAATCTTGAAATTCAACATGAATAAATCACTTAATAATTTTTTTGTATGAAATTTTTTATAAATTTCATTTATTTTCTATTGCTTACTTTTAGTTCCTTGATTATTTGAATAGTCTATTTTTTGGGTTAAGTTTGTTAAGTTATTTATTTAACAATTAATACTACACATATAACCTCTTGCCTAATCTAAATAACATTAGGTCATTTACGTGTTATTTATTATTTAATAATATAATACATATAATAATTTAGTTTAACTGTTTTTCAGTTTAAACTATTACAACTTGAATAACAATAATATAAGACAAGAATTAGAAAAACCCGAATAAACACGAATATATAAAACCTCTACACAGAGAAGTATATATAAACCTCTACACAGAGAAAATCGATGATTTTCTTATTGGGATATAAATTTGTTTTTTCGGGTTTGTATAATATTTTATTTTGCATTTGAATATACATGCAAAAAATAAGGGTTTGCTGTTAGACAGACAACCACCACAAATATATTGTTCTGTGATCAAGCACTACTAACGCCAAATTTCAAAATAATATTTATTTTTAGTCAAAATCGTCAATTGAGTCAGCAGCGATTAAAAGCCAACAACACGGAATGTAGGGTATCAAGTTGTATTAAAATAATAGTTAACTGTTAATAACTAAAATAAGTTTGCAACAATTAGAATAAAATAAACAATAACACACTTACTTCACACACCGTCATCTTTTCAATGGCACGAACCCAGAGGAATGTCCCTTATGCAATACTGAAGTCTTAAACATACATCATTTAATCTCCAACTGTAGAATCATAAAGCAAGCCCAACTCACCTTAATAGGCAGAGTTTGCTTAACGGATCTCTTAAAAACCATTGACATAGAAAACATTAAAGCAGTACAAAACATACTAAAACATTGTAATATATACCACCTAGTATAATATAAGTTCCTTTTAAACAAATTTAGGTCAAAAACCATTGTCGTTAGTGCCTAAGTAAAATCCATATTTACTCTCATAATTTATTAAGTTAGTAAATTCTGTAAAAAAAAAATAAAAAAAATAAAATAAAAGTGATAAACAAGTATGGAAAATATTTAATAAAAATTAAATATTATCTTTCAGCTAAAATTAGGCTTTATTTAAGGAATTTATTAATTGAGCTATAAACTACTATGTAAGCGATTTAAAACTTTTAATATTATTTTTTAATTTTAACAAAATATTTTTACCAACTGTCTAGACGAAATGGTATTTCATACAAGTAGTGGTATTAAAATAAAATCTATTTTTAAACCAAACAGTAAAAGGAAAAGTTTTATATAACAAAACTCTAGTTATAAACTCTTTATCGCTAGTTTTTGCTAAATCAAATATTACTCTTGTAGTTTGTATGTATTATTTTTTTTATATTGTTTTAATAATATAAAATCAAATTAAACTCCGCTTGTTTAGCAAATTATTTTCCGATAATCAGTTTTATTTGTTTTTAGCGCGCCACAAAGTATGCAATAGTTTTATTTTTACTGTATAAACTTGAACTTTTGCTTTAAAATTGTTTTGTATATAATAGTTTTTGTTATTAACAAGAAAAAGTTTCTTTATTTAACTATATTCATTACATAAATGTTTTTGTTTCCATTTAAGCTTTTTGTTGTTTAATAAAAATATCCTCTTAGTTTTAAGTATTTAGGGAAGTTTCGGAATACATACCTAAATGATATTGATGTTGAAAGAGTAATATATTAAATAATATTGAAATTTTTAAAATTTTTAATATTTAAAGTATTTAGGAAAAAAATACTGTTTCTTTGAAAACGTTTTATACAAAAAGTTAGAACTATGATTTAGAATAACTATCTATAAAAAATATGAACTTGAATTAAAACTGAGTACGATTTTCTTTAATATTTTTAATAAAATTGTTTTATAAATATATTATCTTAAATTTATTTTTTAATTAGAAAATATTTTCTTAGAATAAGGATGGATAAACTTAGAAAAGTTTTAAGTTAAGAAAATATTTCCTTTTGATCTAAATCATTAGATATTTTTTACTAAAAACAAAGGACAAAAGGTTTTACAAATTGAACCAAACTTAATGAAATTTTCCTTGAAATAAAGAAAGAATATTAACATTAAATATGCCACAGGAAAAACAAATATCGAGTTTCAATTAAAATATTTGTTGATTCAATTAAAAGTTTTATAGAATTCGATTCTATTGTAATGAAATTGTAGCATCAATTAAAATAATTTGTTTTATTTGGAAACAAAGTTTTGTCTCATTTAGTTTCAAGTTTTCTTTTAATTCGGAAATATTTTTTTGGATTTAGGATGGATTAACTTAGAAAAAAATATAAAAAAACTGGGTTACAAGGTACTAAAAGTTGAACTAAAGTTTAACAAAAATTTCCTTAAATAAAGAAAAAAAAAATTAATTTAAATAAGATGTTGTTTTCGTTCAGTGTACATACACATAAAATTTATACATCAACAATAAACTTAACTGTTTATTAAATTTTTTCTTCCTTAAAGTAAATTTCTATTAGGAAACAAAGAACAGTTTTCTATTATTTAGTTGTTCTTTTAATTAAGGATTACGATAGATAAACTTAAAAAACTTTTTAGTTAAGAAAAAAATTCCGTTGCACTAAAACATTAGATTTAGGATAAAATATCAAACTAGGATTAAAAGTCAATATTTAAATATTCTAGTTAAATATTACTATTTTAAAGTAAATTTATATTAGGAATTTATTTATTTTATTGTTAGTTCATGTATAATCCTACATTATTTTAAAATTTAGAAATATATTTTTAGATTTAAAATAAATAATCTTAGAAACATTTTAAGTTCAGTTAAAATTTAATTTTATAGAGTTCAATAAATAATTTTTTTATAAATATAAATAATAAGTACCTCTTACTAGATCTTGAACTAAAATTTAATACAATTAAAAAGAACAAAAAAAAAATACCCTGAAAAAGTAAAACATGTAGTAAAATTTTACTATTTTGAAGTAAATTTTTAAAATTTAGATTTCGTTTTTATGTAGGATTTTTTTTTAATTTATGTTGATGGTTTTCTTTGGAATGAGTCCTATGTTTTTCATCTTAAAATTCATTATGATATGTGATTATATATGGTAACAAATATAACGATATATGTTTATATATTGATTCCATAAGATTATATATCTGACACAAGATTAGCAATTTAGTTTGATATATGAATATATATGGTCCAACATCATTAAAATTTTCTATGCACAAAAAAATGCTAGAAAAAATGTCTAAATTATTTTTCTTTAAATTTGCTTTAAATATTTTTATTAACTGGGACTTTACTGACACATTTGCTGTTGTTCCCCATATAAATTTTCAATTTATTTATTAATAATTTTAAACTGGACATTCAGTAATCGGGCTTAAAATTTATGTATCTCATTGAATTTAATTGAATCCATTAATAATCTTTTTGAATACAATTAGATCGCAATTAATCCCATGTGATATTTTAGTATGTATCAAGATCTTAAACCAGCTAATATGGGATCCCTTAGTTCTGAAATCAGTTTTGATCTAATTTAAACCAGTAAAATATTTGAGGGATCTAATCGGATATTACTGGTTACCCCAATTTTGAGACAAACCTATCCGCAAAATATTTAAAATGTTTACAAACTTTTTTAAAAATTATGAAATTTTTTCGTAGAATTTCATAAGTGAATATTTTTCGATTCATTGAAGAAAATATGTCTGTGTGTTCCATATAAAATTTATGAAAATTCAAAGATATGTTTGAAAAAATTGCATAATGCATGTTTTCTAATAAATAGAAAATTATTGAACCATTAAATGAAATACATGCGACCAGACAAATAAAATACTGAGTTTATTTGTTACTCCAATATAGGACTAACTAAAATTAAAGAAATGGATTCTCTTAATTTAGAAAATTGTTCTGCAACTGAGAAAATGCATCTCATACTACTAGAAGTAATAATCTACAATTTAGTTCACTTAATTCTAGTTTTTAGGAAAAAAAAAATTAAGTTTAACTTAGTTCATCAGTAGAGAAGAAACCACCAAATCTATGTAATAAAAATTTAGTTTACAGGAAAATCTGTGTTAGACTACACTTTTATTTATTTTTATTATAACCAATCCAAAAATATATGTGTTGCTTACTAAATTACTTTAAAAGAATAAAATAACACAAAATTTAAAGCATATTTTGAGGCTCTTCAAATAATTATTCCATGATTTTTTGTTATAAGCACTCTATTAATATTCTATAAATGCATGGCAAATTATTAAATTAGCCATAAAAATTCTTTCAAATACATTTACCTACCGCATTAACTAAAGAATCAAATTTCATGTTTTATTCGTTGGTTTTTCGTGTTATAGAAAACAAAGATTTTTGTTTAATGTTTTTGTGTTTTCTTTTTTTTTTTGATATGGCCCAAATAACATAGAAAACATGTTGAGAATATAAATTTTCAAAAAATAAAAACGACCTATAAACAGAAATATAGTAGGCGGTTCTTGTACAGAGAAATTGGGAATATAAAGCAGGTCACATAAGACTGATAAAATGTGAAAGCCTAAAAGTATGCTATATAACATGAATTAAAATGCCATAACAACAAGCACTATTGTGTCAGTTTTATGTTTTGTTGTTGTGCTTGTAGTTTCCTGGTCAACAAGTATTGAACAGAAAAATAAATTATTCAAAAAAGGTAGTCAGCCGTTGTATACATGAAACTTTTAAAAGACATTAAGTTTTAAATATTAAAAAAAAAAAATATTTCTTTAAGAATTTTTAAATTGTAAAACATGTTTTCAAAAGCAAAGATAATTTGTAATATTCAAAGGCTACTTTTTAAAAAAAAATATTTCTTAAAGAATATTAAAATTTTAAAGCATATTTTTAAAAGCAAACATAATTTCTAAATATTTAAAGCCTACTTCAAAGGTGCTTATTTTTTGTCAGTTGTTGCAGAAATTAAACTTTTAAAAGAAATAAAGTTTGAGATATTAAAAACAATAGTAGTTTCTTTTAAAATGTAGAAATTTTAAAGTATATATTACAAATATTGCAAGACATTTTTAAAGGTAATTAAAGTTTTATAACATATTTTTAGACCGCATGTCTTTTAATTTTATCTATGTAAAATTTTTGCTAGACATCATAAAAACATTTATGTGTGTGAAGATAAATTCCATAGTTAAATTCCATTTTATTGAAATTCACCCAGGAATGATAACACTAGTAATTTCTATTCTCTCTCATTCTCAGTCAATTTTACCATCAGCTGTTACATTAAATGTTGAAAAAAAATAACAAAACATTACAAAAAACAATATTTGTTTTTAATTGAAATAAAAATTGTGAATTTGTTATGAAGCATATTTTAAGAGGAAACGAGATTGGACCTGGTGGATTAGGTAACCACTTGGTCCTACTTAATTTCTGCATTCAAAGTTTTTCAGGTCTGTGCTTCAGGGCCGAGCTATGGGCCATTTTCATTATCATATATTGAAAATTTTTAAATTCTTTGAATGCAGAAATTAAGTAGGATCAAGTGGTTACCTAATCCACCAGGTCGCATCTCGTTTCCTCTTAAAATATGGCCACAGTGTTATATGAAAGTAACGGAATTTAAAAATTTTCAATATATGACATTGAAAATGGCCCATAGCTCGGCCCTGAAGCACAGACCTGAAAAACTTTGAATGCAGAAATTAAGTAGGATCAAGTGGTTACCTAATCCACCAGGTCGCATCTCGTTTCCTCTTAAAATATGGCCACAGTGTTATATGAAAGTAACGGAATTTAAAAATTTTCAATATATGACATTGAAAATGGCCCATAGCTCGGCCCTGAAGCACAGACCTGAAAAACTTTGAATGCAGAAATTAAGTAGGATCAAGTGGTTACCTAATCCACCAGGTCGCATCTCGTTTCCTCTTAAAATATGGCCACAGTGTTATATGAAAGTAACGGAATTTAAAAATTTTCAATATATGACATTGAAAATGGCCCATAGCTCGGCCCTGAAGCACAGACCTGAAAAACTTTGAATGCAGAAATTAAGTAGGATCAAGTGGTTACCTAATCCACCAGGTCGCATCTCGTTTCCTCTTAAAATATGGTCACAGTGTTATATGAAAGTAACGGAATTTAAAAATTTTCAATATATGACATTGAAAATGGCCCATAGCTCGGCCCTGAAGCACAGACCTGAAAAACTTTGAATGCAGAAATTAAGTAGGATCAAGTGGTTACCTAATCCACCAGGTCGCATCTCGTTTCCCTCTTAAAATATGGCCACAGTGTTATATGAAAGTAACGGAATTTAAAAATTTTCAATATATGACATTGAAAATGGCCCATAGCTCGGCCCTGAAGCACAGACCTGAAAAACTTTGAATGCAGAAATTAAGTAGGACCAAGTGGTTACCTAATCCACCAGGTCCAATCTCGTTTCCTCTTAAAATATGCTTCATAACAAATTCACAATTTTTATTTCAATTAAAAACAAATATTGTTTTTTGTAATGTTTTGTTATTTTTTTTCAACATTTAATGTATGTGTGTGAAGTTAAATTCCAAAGTTATATTCCATTAACATAACACTGTTAACTTAGCAGTTGATAACAGTTTTTGTTTCTCACGCTCATTCTCATTCAATTTAATTGTTTTCTGTAGCATACTTACATTGCAAAGTTAAATTCCATTAACAGAACATAGCAGAACTTGTAAAATATGAAAACAAAAATCGCATTTAAGATCTTTCAATTTAATTTAATTTTTTATTGAAAAAAATTAATAGGTATATACTAAATTAAAAAAAAAATAAAATTGTATAATTTTTTTGTTTGTTAAACAAAAACGTATATTACAAACAATTTTTTTTCAATTTTTTCTCTACATATACTAACACTTAAATTAGGACTGTGACCATATTTGAAGAGAATAAGAAACCAGACCTAATACGTTTTAAAGGTACTGAGTTATAGTTTCCGATGATATATTCCATGTGACCGTGACTAACTCAGGAGTGGAGCAATAAATTTTTGAATTTTAGACTTTTTCAAACTTTTTTTTTTACATGCGCTAACCCTAAAATTATTACTGTGGCCATATTTGAAGAGAATAAGAAACCGGACCATATACGTTTTAAAGGTACTGAGTTATAGTTTCCGATGACATATTCCATGTGACCGTGACTAACTCAGGAGTGGAGCAATAAATTTTTGAATTTTAGACTTTTTCAAAACTTTTTTTTTACATGCGCTAACACTAAAATTATTACTGTGGCCATATTTGAAGAGAAATAAGAAACCGGACCATATACGTTTTAAAGGTACTGAGTTATAGTTTCCGATGACATATTCCATGTGACCGTGACTAACTCAGGAGTGGAGCAATAAATTTTTGAATTTTAGACTTTTTCAAACTTTTTTTTTTACATGCGCTAACACTAAAATTATTACTGTGGCCATATTTGAAGAGAATAAGAAACCGGACCATATACGATTTAAAGGTACTGAGTTATAGTTTCCGATGACATATTCCATGTGACCGTGACTAACTCAGGAGTTGAGAAATAAATTTTTGAATTTTATATTTTTTCAAACTTTTTTTTTTACATGCGCTAACACTAAAATTATTACTGTGGCCATATTTGAAGAGAATAAGAAACCGGACCATATACGTTTTAAAGGTACTGAGTTATAGTTTCCGATGACATATTCCATGTGACCGTGACTAACTCAGGAGTGGAGCAATAAATTTTTGAATTTTAGACTTTTTCAAACTTTTTTTTTACATGCGCTAACACTAAAATTATTACTGTGGCCATATTTGAAGAGAATAAGAAACCGGACCATATACGTTTTAAAGGTACTGAGTTATAGTTTCCGATGACATATTCCATGTGACCGTGACTAACTCAGGAGTGGAGCAATAAATTTTTGAATTTTAGACTTTTTCAAACTTTTTTTTTTACATGCGCTAACACTAAAATTATTACTGTGGCCATATTTGAAGAGAATAAGAAACCGGACCATATACGTTTTAAAGGTACTGAGTTATAGTTTCCTATGACATATTCCATGTGACCGTGACTAACTCAGGAGTGGAGCAATAAATTTTTGAATTTTAGACTTTTTCAAACTTTTTTTTTTACATGCGCTAACACTAAAATTATTACTGTGGCCATATTTGAAGAGAATAAGAAACCGGACCATATACGTTTTAAAGGTACTGAGTTATAGTTTCCGATGACATATTCCATGTGACCGTGACTAACTCAGGAGTGGAGCAATAAATTTTTGAATTTTAGACTTTTTCAAACTTTTTTTTTTACATGCGCTAACACTAAAATTATTACTGTGGCCATATTTGAAGAGAATAAGAAACCGGACCATATACGTTTTAAAGGTACTGAGTTATAGTTTCCGATGACATATTCCGTGTGACCGTGACTAACTCAGGAGTTGAGAAATAAATTTTTGAATTTTAGATTTTTTCAAACTTTTTTTTTACATGCGCTAACACTAAAATTATTACTGTGGCCATATTTGAAGAGAATAAGAAACCAGACCATATACGTTTTAAAGGTACTGAGTTATAGTTTCCGATGACATATTCCATGTGACCATGACTAACTCAGGAGTTGAGAAATAAATTTTTGAATTTTAGATTTTTTCAAACTTTTTTTTTTACATGCGCTAACACTAAAATTATTACTGTGGCCATATTTGAAGAGAATAAGAAACCGGACCATATACGTTTTAAAGGTACTGAGTTATAGTTTCCGATGACATATTCCATGTGACCGTGACTAACTCAGGAGTTGAGAAATAAATTTTTGAATTTTATATTTTTTCAAACTTTTTTTTTTACATTCGCTGACACTAAAATTATTACTGTGGCCATATTTGAAGAGAATAAGAAACCAGACCATATACGTTTTAAAGGTACTGAGTTATAGTTTCCGATGACATATTCCATGTGACCTTGACTAACTCAGGAGTTGAGAAATAAATTTTGAATTTTAGATTTTTTCAAACTTTTTTTTTTACATGCGCTAACACTAAATTATTACTGTGGCCATATTTGAAGAGAATAAGAAACCGGACCATATACGTTTTTAAAGGTACTGAGTTATAGTTTCCGATGACATATTCCATGTGACCGTGACTAACTCAGGAGTTGAGAAATAAATTTTTGAATTTTAGATTTTTTCAAACTTTTTTTTTTACATGCGCTAACACTAAAATTATTACTGTGGCCATATTTGAAGAGAATAAGAAACCGGACCATATACGTTTTAAAGGTACTGAGTTATAGTTTCCGATGACATATTCCATGTGACCGTGACTAACTCAGGAGTTGAGAAATAAATTTTTGAATTTTAGATTTTTTCAAACTTTTTTTTTACATGCGCTAACACTAAAATTATTACTGTGGCCATATTTGAAGAGAATAAGAAACCGGACCATATACGTTTTAAAGGTACTGAGTTATAGTTTCCGATGACATATTCCATGTGACCGTGACTAACTCAGGAGTTGAGAAATAAATTTTTGAATTTTAGATTTTTTCAAACTTTTTTTTTTTACATGCGCTAACACTAAAATTATTACTGTGGCCATATTTGAAGAGAATAAGAAACCGGACCATATACGTTTTAAAGGTACTGAGTTATAGTTTCCGATGACATGTTCCATGTGACCGTGACTAACTCAGGAGTGGAGCAATAAATTTTTGAATTTTAGACTTTTTCAAACTTTTTTTTTACATGCGCTAACACTAAAATTATTACTGTGGCCATATTTGAAGAGAATAAGAAACCGGACCACATACGTTTTAAAGGTACTGAGTTATAGTTTCCGATGACATATTCCATGTGACCGTGACTAACTCAGGAGTGGAGCAATAAATTTTTGAATTTTAGACTTTTTCAAACTTTTTTTTTTACATGCGCTAACACTAAAATTATTACTGTGGCCATATTTGAAGAGAATAAGAAACCAGACCATATACGTTTTAAAGGTACTGAGTTATAGTTTCCGATGACATATTCCATGTGACCGTGACTAACTCAGGAGTGGAGCAATAATTTTTGAATTTTAGACTTTTTCAAACTTTTTTTTTTACATGCGCTAACACTAAAATTATTACTGTGGCCATATTTGAAGAGAATAAGAAACCGGACCATATACGTTTTAAAGGTACTGAGTTATAGTTTCCGATGACATATTCCATGTGACCGTGACTAACTCAGGAGTGGAGCAATAAATTTTTGAATTTTAGACTTTTTCAAACTTTTTTTTTTACATGCGCTAACACTAAAATTATTACTGTGGCCATATTTGAAGAGAATAAGAAACCAGACCATATACGTTTTAAAGGTACTGAGTTATAGTTTCCGATGACATATTCCATGTGACCGTGACTAACTCAGGAGTGGAGCAATAAATTTTTGAATTTTAGACTTTTTCAAACTTTTTTTTTTACATGCGCTAACACTAAAATTATTACTGTGGCCATATTTGAAGAGAATAAGAAACCGGACCATATACGTTTTTAAGGTACTGAGTTATAGTTTCCGATGACATATTCCATGTGACCGTGACTAACTCAGGAGTTGAGAAATAAATTTTTGAATTTTAGATTTTTTCAAACTTTTTTTTTTACATGCGCTAACACTAAAATTATTACTGTGGCCATATTTGAAGAGAATAAGAAACCGGACCATATACGTTTTAAAGGTACTGAGTTATAGTTTCCGATGACATATTCCATGTGACCGTGACTAACTCAGGAGTTGAGAAATAAATTTTTGAATTTTAGATTTTTTCAAATGAATCGTTCACGAATATTCGATATTGTCGTTCAATCGTTCTTTTTATTCATAGAACAATTGCATCTCTATATAATCAAATTGCTTGCAAGAGCATTTTTTTTTAGAAAATAATTATATTGTTTCAAATTAGGAAAAACAATTAAATATAATGTGTTTTACACAAATTAAATAATAAACAAATTGTTAGAAAAGTTTTAATTTTATAACCCATTTTTGTCTATGTCCAGAAAAATTGTTGTAAAACATGAATATATTCACACTATTCGCACTATAGTGCGTAATAATTTTAAAATGAAGTAAACAGTTTACAACACGCACAGATCAGTCACAAGTCAAAGAAAAAACAAAAAAGTTGAACGAACTAGTTCACTGATTCGTATTGAACGATGATGACCGAGTCACCGAAATGAACGATTAACCCCAACTCTACTAAAGTGTAAAAAAAACAGCAAACAATAATTTTTGCGGGAAATTTTGGCGGTATACATGTTTTCTTTTTTTTCGTTCTTTTTGGGTATTTGAGTAACATTTCTTTTCTTTATGCTACTTTTTTTGAGTTAAATTTTTTTTTTTTTTTAATGTTGTCCATTTCCATTGTCAAAAAGAGGTGTCAAATATTTCACTAACGATTAAACGGAATTGTCAAAGATCGATTTAACTAGAATAGCGACCTAGTTCATTCAGTTGAATCGAACTAGAAAGAGCACTCACGAAAACGAACTTGATTCCATAAGTCTGCTATGGATAAAGTTTACACTTATTAAGCCTGTATGACACCTGCTTTTTTGCAGCACCTTTACGAAGGGTTTTCTTTAAAATGTTTTTAAAAACAACACGGAATGTCAAAAAATTTTAAACTTTTTGTTACAAAAAGTAGGTATCATACATGATTAATTCTTAAAGTCTGAATGATAAATATTTGTTTTTGTTTTTCACCATTAAACAGAATTATTTTTATACTTTATATAAATGTTATACAATTTTTGAGCAAAATAAATATTCTTGTTTTTATGATTTGGGAAGTGCTGTACATAGGTTTACAAAATTTCTAGTGAAATACAATTACATAAAAAAGCGCATAGTTGGCAATACTAGTTATTGACGGCACAAAAAGATGTGGAATACTAACAAAGTGATGCCAAGTTTTTCAGACAAAAAAGCGCTAATATAATTGCCAGGGGTTAGCGCGTACCACGATTCATAAAAAAATTTGAATTCGGAAATCTTAAAACATTTTGTGCAAAAAAATCTATATAAAAATTTTACTTTTTTCTATATTGTGGATCTTACTCTTAGGCACTGCATATAAAAAAGTAAAATTTTACAAAATATCTCCATCTCTTCGTAGAGGAATATAAAAACTGCACAAAATGGCGAACACAAAATATTTTTTTCAATTTATTCTTTTTTATTTATAATTCATCTATAATACTAAAGCTTACAAGGTCAAATAACAGTATTACATTGTAATAAAAAACTGAGTATTAATCTTAAATATAGAAATAAAAATATACTTTATAGCCTAACATGCCACAATATTTATAAGAAGTTGCGCAATAAGCATGAAAACCTTCTTATTGTTTTTTCCAATATATTTTATTTATCATACTGGAAATATGAAATACACACTGGTAATATTTTGCACAATAATATTGAGTAGTGCATGGCTACCTTTACACGGAAACCCATTTTTTTTTCTGTTGAAGGCATAAAATAATTTCACAATGTGGACAAAACACATACTATAATTTTTACTTTTTCTTCCTTGCGCAATAAAAACCGAAAGCTTAATTATATTTTTCCAGTAAATTGTACAACATTCGAACTTGACATACCCACTAGTGATTTGCTACACAATAATATTGCGTGGTATATAGGACCACACAAAAATATCGTTCCCAAGTAATTAGGAGCATTTCAACTAATAGTTTTTTTGCATAAATTATTCAATAAATTAGTAGAAATTTGGTAAATTTCGCATACTGTATGCAAATAAACTTTATTAGTTAAAATGCTCCTTATTCCATGACAAATATTTTATTTGTGTGTACATTACGATTGAACAAAACAACCGAAAAATGGCGTACAAGATCACATAGTTCAATTAATTGACCTAGTTCGTTCATGAACGCGAGCACAATTTTACAATGTTTACATTCTGCTTTTCTCTGCTTGTTTCAACAAGCAAACCAAAGCACCATCACTCAAAATGTCACTCAAAATACTACTCAAGTCAAAACAAAAAATAAAACGTGCTGTCAAACAACCGCTTTTCATATTTATAACAGATGAGTTACAAAAAAAGACAAACTAAAAAATCAACTAAATATTAAACATGAAATTAAATATAAAAATGAGCGCATGTAAAAAAAAAAGTTTGAAAAAGTCTAAAATTCAAAAATTTATTGCTCCTCTCCTGAGTTAGTCACGGTAACATGGAATATGTCATCGGAAACTATAACTCAGTACCTTTAAAACGTATATGGTCTGGTTTCTTATTCTCTTCAAATATGGCCACAGTAATAATTTTAGTGTTAGCGCATGTAAAAAAAAAGTTTGAAAAAATCTAAAATTCAAAAATTTATTTCTCAACTCCTGAGTTAGTCACGGTCACATGGAATATGTCATCGGAAACTATAACTCAGTACCTTTAAAACGTATATGGTCCGGTTTCTTATTCTCTTCAAATATGGCCACAGTAATAATTTTAGTGTTAGCGCATGTAAAAAAAAAAGTTTGAAAAAATCTAAAATTCAAAAATTTATTTCTCAACTCCTGAGTTAGTCACGGTCACATGGAATATGTCATCGGAAACTATAACTCAGTACCTTTAAAACGTATATGGTCCGGTTTCTTATTCTCTTCAAATATTGCCACAGTAATAATTTTAGTGTTAGCGCATGTAAAAAAAAAAGTTTGAAAAAATCTAAAATTCAAAAATTTATTTCTCAACTCCTGAGTTAGTCACGGTCACATGGAATATGTCATCGGAAACTATAACTCAGTACCTTTAAAACGTATATGGTCTGGTTTCTTATTCTCTTCAAATATGGCCACAGTAATAATTTTAGTGTTAGCGCATGTAAAAAAAAAAGTTTGAAAAATCTAAAATTCAAAAATTTATTTCTCAACTCCTGAGTTAGTCACGGTCACATGGAATATGTCATCGGAAACTATAACTCAGTACCTTTAAAACGTATATGGTCCGGTTTCTTATTCTCTTCAAATATGGCCACAGTAATAATTTTAGTGTTAGCGCATGTAAAAAAAAAAGTTTGAAAAAGTCTAAAATTCAAAAATTTATTGCTCCACTCCTGAGTTAGTCACGGTCACATGGAATATGTCATCGGAAACTATAACTCAGTACCTTTAAAACGTATATGGTCTGGTTTCTTATTCTCTTCAAATATGGCCACAGTAATAATTTTAGTGTTAGCGCATGTAAAAAAAAAAGTTTGAAAAAGTCTAAAATTCAAAAATTTATTGCTCCACTCCTGAGTTAGTCACGGTCACATGGAATATGTCATCGGAAACTATAACTCAGTACCTTTAAAACGTATATGGTCCGGTTTCTTATTCTCTTCAAATATGGCCACAGTAATAATTTTAGTGTTAGCGCATGTAAAAAAAAAAGTTTGAAAAAGTCTAAAATTCAAAAATTTATTGCTCCACTCCTGAGTTAGTCACGGTCACATGGAATATGTCATCGGAAACTATAACTCAGTACCTTTAAAACGTATATGGTCTGGTTTCTTATTCTCTTCAAATATGGCCACAGTAATAATTTTAGTGTTAGCGCATGTAAAAAAAAAAGTTTGAAAAAGTCTAAAATTCAAAAATTTATTGCTCCACTCCTGAGTTAGTCACGGTCACATGGAATATGTCATCGGAAACTATAACTCAGTACCTTTAAAACGTATATGGTCCGGTTTCTTATTCTCTTCAAATATGGCCACAGTAATAATTTTAGTGTTAGCGCATGTAAAAAAAAAAGTTTGAAAAAGTCTAAAATTCAAAAATTTATTGCTCCACTCCTGAGTTAGTCACGGTCACATGGAATATGTCATCGGAAACTATAACTCAGTACCTTTAAAACGTATATGGTCTGGTTTCTTATTCTCTTCAAATATGGCCACAGTAATAATTTTAGTGTTAGCGCATGTAAAAAAAAAAGTTTGAAAAAGTCTAAAATTCAAAAATTTATTGCTCCACTCCTGAGTTAGTCACGGTCACATGGAATATGTCATCGGAAACTATAACTCAGTACCTTTAAAACGTATATGGTCCGGTTTCTTATTCTCTTCAAATATGGCCACAGTAATAATTTTAGTGTTAGCGCATGTAAAAAAAAAAGTTTAAAAAAATCTAAAATTCAAAAATTTATTTCTCAACTCCTGAGTTAGTCACGGTCACATGGAATATGTCATCGGAAACTATAACTCAGTACCTTTAAAACGTATATGGTCCGGTTTCTTATTCTCTTCAAATATGGCCACAGTAATAATTTTAGTGTTAGCGCATGTAAAAAAAAAAGTTTGAAAAAATCTAAAATTCAAAAATTTATTTCTCAACTCCTGAGTTAGTCACGGTCAGATGGAATATGTCATCGGAAACTATAACTCAGTACCTTTAAAACGTATATGGTCCGGTTTCTTATTCTCTTCAAATATGGCCACAGTAATAATTTTAGTGTTAGCGCATGTAAAAAAAAAAGTTTGAAAAAATCTAAAATTCAAAAATTTATTTCTCAACTCCTGAGTTAGTCACGGTCACATGGAATATGTCATCGGAAACTATAACTCAGTACCTTTAAAACGTATATGGTCCGGTTTCTTATTCTCTTCAAATATGGCCACAGTAATAATTTTAGTGTTAGCGCATGTAAAAAAAAAAGTTTGAAAAAAATCTAAAATTCAAAAATTTATTTCTCAACTCCTGAGTTAGTCAAGGTCACATGGAATATGTCATCGGAAACTATAACTCAGTACCTTTAAAACGTATATGGTCTGGTTTCTTATTCTCTTCAAATATGGCCACAGTAATAATTTTAGTGTCAGCGAATGTAAAAAAAAAGTTTGAAAAAATATAAAATTCAAAAATTTATTTCTCAACTCCTGAGTTAGTCACGGTCACATGGAATATGTCATCGGAAACTATAACTCAGTACCTTTAAAACGTATATGGTCTGGTTTCTTATTCTCTTCAAATATGGCCACAGTAATAATTTTAGTGTTAGCGCATGTAAAAAAAAAAAGTTTGAAAAAATCTAAAATTCAAAAATTTATTTCTCAACTCCTGAGTTAGTCACGGTCACATGGAATATGTCATCGGAAACTATAACTCAGTACCTTTAAAACGTATATGGTCCGGTTTCTTATTCTCTTCAAATATGGCCACAGTAATAATTTTAGTGTTAGCGCAAGTAAAAAAAAAAGTTTGAAAAAATCTAAAATTCAAAAATTTATTTCTCAACTCCTGAGTTAGTCACGGTCACATGGAATATGTCATCGGAAACTATAACTCAGTACCTTTAAAACGTATATGGTCCGGTTTCTTATTCTCTTCAAATATGGCCACAGTAATAATTTTAGTGTTAGCGCATGTAAAAAAAAAAGTTTGAAAAAGTCTAAAATTCAAAAATTTATTGCTCCACTCCTGAGTTAGTCACGGTCACATGGAATATGTCATCGGAAACTATAACTCAGTACCTTTAAAACGTATATGGTCCGGTTTCTTATTCTCTTCAAATATGGCCACAGTAATAATTTTAGTGTTAGCGCATGTAAAAAAAAAAGTTTGAAAAAGTCTAAAATTCAAAAATTTATTGCTCCACTCCTGAGTTAGTCACGGTCACATGGAATATGTCATAGGAAACTATAACTCAGTACCTTTAAAACGTATATGGTCCGGTTTCTTATTCTCTTCAAATATGGCCACAGTAATAATTTTAGTGTTAGCGCATGTAAAAAAAAAAGTTTGAAAAAGTCTAAAATTCAAAAATTTATTGCTCCACTCCTGAGTTAGTCACGGTCACATGGAATATGTCATCGGAAACTATAACTCAGTACCTTTAAAACGTATATGGTCCGGTTTCTTATTCTCTTCAAATATGGCCACAGTAATAATTTTAGTGTTAGCGCATGTAAAAAAAAAAGTTTGAAAAAGTCTAAAATTCAAAAATTTATTGCTCCACTCCTGAGTTAGTCACGGTCACATGGAATATGTCATCGGAAACTATAACTCAGTACCTTTAAAACGTATATGGTCTGGTTTCTTATTCTCTTCAAATATGGCCACAGTAATAATTTTAGTGTTAGCGCATGTAAAAAAAAAAGTTTGAAAAAGTCTAAAATTCAAAAATTTATTGCTCCACTCCTGAGTTAGTCACGGTCACATGGAATATGTCATCGGAAACTATAACTCAGTACCTTTAAAACGTATATGGTCCGGTTTCTTATTCTCTTCAAATATGGCCACAGTAATAATTTTAGTGTTAGCGCATGTAAAAAAAAAAGTTTGAAAAAGTCTAAAATTCAAAAATTTATTGCTCCACTCCTGAGTTAGTCACGGTCACATGGAATATGTCATCGGAAACTATAACTCAGTACCTTTAAAACGTATATGGTCTGGTTTCTTATTCTCTTCAAATATGGCCACAGTAATAATTTTAGTGTTAGCGCATGTAAAAAAAAAGTTTGAAAAAGTCTAAAATTCAAAAATTTATTGCTCCACTCCTGAGTTAGTCACGGTCACATGGAATATGTCATCGGAAACTATAACTCAGTACCTTTAAAACGTATATGGTCCGGTTTCTTATTCTCTTCAAATATGGCCACAGTAATAATTTTAGTGTTAGCGCATGTAAAAAAAAAAGTTTAAAAAAATCTAAAATTCAAAAATTTATTTCTCAACTCCTGAGTTAGTCACGGTCACATGGAATATGTCATCGGAAACTATAACTCAGTACCTTTAAAACGTATATGGTCCGGTTTCTTATTCTCTTCAAATATGGCCACAGTAATAATTTTAGTGTTAGCGCATGTAAAAAAAAAAGTTTGAAAAAATCTAAAATTCAAAAATTTATTTCTCAACTCCTGAGTTAGTCACGGTCACATGGAATATGTCATCGGAAACTATAACTCAGTACCTTTAAAACGTATATGGTCCGGTTTCTTATTCTCTTCAAATATGGCCACAGTAATAATTTTAGTGTTAGCGCATGTAAAAAAAAAAGTTTGAAAAAATCTAAAATTCAAAAATTTATTTCTCAACTCCTGAGTTAGTCACGGTCACATGGAATATGTCATCGGAAACTATAACTCAGTACCTTTAAAACGTATATGGTCCGGTTTCTTATTCTCTTCAAATATGGCCACAGTAATAATTTTAGTGTTAGCGCATGTAAAAAAAAAGTTTGAAAAAATCTAAAATTCAAAAATTTATTTCTCAACTCCTGAGTTAGTCAAGGTCACATGGAATATGTCATCGGAAACTATAACTCAGTACCTTTAAAACGTATATGGTCTGGTTTCTTATTCTCTTCAAATATGGCCCACAGTAATAATTTTAGTGTCAGCGAATGTAAAAAAAAAAGTTTGAAAAAATATAAAATTCAAAAATTTATTTCTCAACTCCTGAGTTAGTCACGGTCACATGGAATATGTCATCGGAAACTATAACTCAGTACCTTTAAAACGTATATGGTCTGGTTTCTTATTCTCTTCAAATATGGCCACAGTAATAATTTTAGTGTTAGCGCATGTAAAAAAAAAAGTTTGAAAAAATCTAAAATTCAAAAATTTATTTCTCAACTCCTGAGTTAGTCACGGTCACATGGAATATGTCATCGGAAACTATAACTCAGTACCTTTAAAACGTATATGGTCCGGTTTCTTATTCTCTTCAAATATGGCCACAGTAATAATTTTAGTGTTAGCGCATGTAAAAAAAAAAGTTTGAAAAAATCTAAAATTCAAAAATTTATTTCTCAACTCCTGAGTTAGTCACGGTCACATGGAATATGTCATCGGAAACTATAACTCAGTACCTTTAAAACGTATATGGTCCGGTTTCTTATTCTCTTCAAATATGGCCACAGTAATAATTTTAGTGTTAGCGCATGTAAAAAAAAAAGTTTGAAAAAGTCTAAAATTCAAAAATTTATTGCTCCACTCCTGAGTTAGTCACGGTCACATGGAATATGTCATCGGAAACTATAACTCAGTACCTTTAAAACGTATATGGTCCGGTTTCTTATTCTCTTCAAATATGGCCACAGTAATAATTTTAGTGTTAGCGCATGTAAAAAAAAGTTTGAAAAAGTCTAAAATTCAAAATTTATTGCTCCACTCCTGAGTTAGTCACGGTCACATGGAATATGTCATCGGAAACTATAACTCAGTACCTTTAAAACGTATATGGTCCGGTTTCTTATTCTCTTCAAATATGGCCACAGTAATAATTTTAGTGTTAGCGCATGTAAAAAAAAAAGTTTGAAAAAGTCTAAAATTCAAAAATTTATTGCTCCACTCCTGAGTTAGTCACGGTCACATGGAATATATCATCGGAAACTATAACTCAGTACCTTTAAAACGTATTAGGTCTGGTTCTTATTCTCTTCAAATATGGTCACAGTCCTAATTTAAGTGTTAGTATATGTAGAGAAAAATTGAAAAAAAATTGTTTGTAATATACGTTTTTGTTTAACAAACAAAAAAATTATACAATTTTATTTTTTTTTTAATTTAGTATATACCTATTAATTTTTTTCAATAAAAAAATTAAATTAAATTGAAAGATCTTAAATGCGATTTTTGTTTTCATATTTTACAAGTTCTGCTATGTTCTGTTAATGGAATTTAACTTTGCAATGTAAGTATGCTACAGAAAACAATTAAATTGAATGAGAATGAGCGTGAGAAACAAAAACTGTTATCAACTGCTAAGTTAACAGTGTTATGTTAATGGAATATAACTTTGGAATTTAACTTCACACACATATTTAATGTAACAGCTGATGGTAAAATTGACTGAGAATGAGAGAGAATAGAAATTACTAGTGTTATCATTCCTGGGTGAATTTCAATAAAATGGAATTTAACTATGGAATTTATCTTCACACACATAAAACATTTGGCTGCTTTTAATTTTCTTTTCCTACTGGAAATTTTAATTCAAAAGCTTCACACGTAATTACTGCAGTATTGCATTCTAAATGTCTGCAAAAAAAAATTACAACCAAAAGACCACTACAATTTTTGTATAGTTTTTGCTGTTGCAAAATTTCTTTAGAACTTCCGTAAGTAAATGCGTACAAAACGGAAATTATTTGTTTTACATGAAAATAAAATAATAAAAAAAAAATCACTTAATAAACCTTCTTTAAATTTAAAAAGTAATTATAAATTAATACTTAATAATTCAAGAACTAAAACAAATTTACTAGTAAAATATAAAAACCGATGAAACACCTTGATTTTGAACACAATGCAATACTTGAAGCCATAGTTAAAAAAAAAAACGTTCTTGCTTTCGATTAAGACTCTTAAAAATAATCCTTTTAACAAAAATTTATTGAAATTTTCCATAATTTTTTAATTAAATTTTTTTTAAAAATAAGCAAAATTTACGCTTCTTGGGCACTGAAAATCCGCGTGTAACCCACGAAGAGCCATTACAACCGCTCAAAGTCACTGTATGGTGTGCTGTTTTCGCTGGAGGAGTCATCGGACCTTTTTTCTTCGAAGACGTCGCGGGCCAAACGGTTACTGTGAATGGTGAGCGCTACAGAGCAATGATCAACGAGTTCTTTTTGCCACAACTTGATGAATTGGGATTGGAAAACATGTGGTTCCAACAGGACGGTGCAACGGCACACACTGCACGTGCCACAACCGATATGCTGAAGGATGCATTTCCCGGGCGCCTAATCTCCCGTTTTGGCGATTTGCACTGGCCAGCAAGATCGCCTGATTTGACCGCTCCAGACTTCTTTTGTGGGGCTTTTTGAAGTCGCGGGTTTATGTCAACAAGCCTCAGACTCTTGCAGCTCTTAAAGACAATATCCGTCAATAATGTGAGGACCTATCGCCGGAAGTTTTGGCCAAAGTGATGGAAAATGCCATAAAAAGGGCTCAAATGACAATCAACTGTGGCGGCGGCCATTTACATGACATCATATTCTCGACTTGATGTAAAAAAAATTAAAATACCAAATAAAAATAATCCACAAGAAGAATCAAAGTTTTTCATTTTTTTTTAAATTACAGCCAAAAAACATCGGAAGGTTATTTTTGCGCCACCTTGTATATGATTATAATATTTTCTATCGTATGAAATACAATTTATATATGTTATATATAACCCCATGCATAATTATATATGCGTCAGATGACAAAAATATTTGTTCTATTTTTTGTGCAAGTTTTTTTTTTAAATTTATTTTAAATTAAATATTTTATTGAAATTAGTGGATCTAATTAATCTAATAAGATCTAATTAAAATATTTTGGAATATATCAAATATCTTAATTAGATATTATATTTAGACAAATTTTGATCTTATTTAATCCAGTAACATATATGAAAATCTAATTGGATACCTACATTTTGAGATTAACTCTGATAAGAGTAAATATTATTATATATATCAAATGAGATATGATTTTATGTGTGAGGTATTACTTTCTTTGATCTTGTGATAAATTTTCGTTAAAATAACTAAAAATTACGATACAAAATTAAATTTGAAACTGATTTTTAATTAAGAAACCCTAATTAAAATACAGAAACTGCAACAAATTTTAAAAAATAATTAAAACTCTGAAATTTACAATAAAACTTATATAATATAAATCGAAATTCACAAAATTTCTTGTAAATTAAAAGAAATGTTATTAAAATCTTACAGAATTTCTGTTAAATCTAAATTTTTAATGTAGTATTCAGCGTTTTCCTTAATAATTCTAGTCTTTTTTTAACATATTGTTACGATTTAGCCTTTTATAAATCGTGTTTTTGTTTAATTCCCGTTGAATAAACAATTTTACGGATTCTTTTATTTGCAAAATAAAACACTTTTTATTTAATTTAACTTTAGATTTATTAAATAACCGTTTCACACTAAATTAATTAGCTTGTAGCTTAAGGTTGATAGTTATCGCTTCACGTTTCGATTACAACTTAACGACTTCGACGATTTAATTACGACTGACTCATTTATTCGCGGCGCACTGGTATTTATACCAGTTGGCATCACTTCTAGAAAAAGCTCGACTGATCTGGCAATTACTGGTTACAGAATAGTAGCAATTTTGAATTTAACGGAAAATAGTGATTGTTTGACTGTATTTCATAGTGTTGCCATCTTGCTGTTTTATTAAAATCGCCATTTAGCAACAAGAATCCCCAAATTCGTAACACTGCCGCCCACTTAAGCCTGTTCGTCCCGAATAGGCACACTATCTCCCTTTCCGTAATTTGCTAGTCGTTCAAGATGGACCACCTTCATTTTAGATCTTGGGCTGTTGTACTTCTGGATCCTGTAGACAACATCGTTCAACTTCTTGATCACTCGGTAAGGCCCATCCCAATGCGTCTGTAGTTTAGGAGATAATCCTTTCTTTCGTTGTGGGTTGAAAAGTAGAACCAGCTGACCTTCAGTGAATCCCTCAGAGTTTGCGGCTCGGTCGTATCTGGCTTTCATCTTATCACTGGTCATTTTAATTCGACCGCGCACAAAGTCATGTAATTCATTCAAATTTTCTTGCGCTCGAGAAGAGTTTTCCTCGTTCCCATCTAACGGTGTAGGCTTAAAGCCAAATTCCAAATCTCCAGGCAGTCTCAATTCGGTTCCAAAAATAATTTTTGCTGGTGTTCTAGAGGTAGAGTCATGCACAGCCGACCTATATGCTAATAAAAATTTTTGTATGTGCTCGTCCCAGTCTTTCTGATGGGCGCTCACCACTTTTCGCAAGTATTCTTCCAGAGTGCGATTAAATCTCTCGACCATGCCATCAGACTGTGGATGAAGTGGCGTTGTCCGGGTTTTTCTTATGCCATATAGCTCACACATTTCCTTAAACACGCCGGATTCGAAATTTCTACCTTGGTCAGAATGCAATTCTATTGGAACACCATAACGGCACACCCAGTTGTTCACAAATACTTCCACTACCGTTTTTGCTTCTTGGTTGGGGATGGCGTATACCTCTGGCCATTTGCTAAAGTAATCCATTACTACTAGCACATATCGGTTTCCAGTGTTGCTTACAGGAAATGGGCCTGCAAACATCCATCGCTATCCTCTCAAATGGCGCACCTGAGTTGTATTGCTGAAGTAGTCCTCGACTTCTCCTTACTGGACCTTTGGCCGCGATGCATTCTGTGCAGTTTGCTATCCAATCGGCTACAGCTTGTTGACATCCAACCCAATAAAACCGCTGTTTTAATTTTTCTAGGGTTTTTGTTATGCCTAGATGACCTCCACTGGGACCATTATGGAACTCTTTCAATACTTCATTCATCTTAGAGGACGGCACGACTATTAAATTAGATGAAGATTTGCCGTCTGCACTCTCCCACGTGCGATATAAGCAACCATTTACCAGTTTCAAACTATTCCATTGTGCCCAATAAGATTTCAAAAGTGGTCCCTCTGCTGATATTTCATTGCGGGTAGGTCTTCTGTCTTCCTCTTTAGCCACTACAATTTTTGACAGGATTGGGTCATTCCTTTGTGCTGTTGACCAGTCTTCTTCCGATTCTATTTGCATTAGCCGAATATCAACTACACATTCTTTCTTTTCGGCTTTAACGCAATGTCTGCACTCCAAGTTACAGGGTCGCCGCGAGAGGGCATCCGCATTGCTGTGTTTTGTACCTCCCCTGTGCTCGATATTAAAATCGTAGCTCTGCAGGCGTTCAATCCAGCGCGCAAGTTGTCCTTCAGGATTTTTAAATTGTAACAGCCATCTAAGTGCAGCATGGTCAGTCCTCAGCGTAAAATGTTGGCCATACAAATACTTGTGGTAATGTTTTATGCACTCTATTACCGCCAGCAGCTCGCGTCGCGTAACACAATAGTTCCTCTCAGGCTTCGAAAGTATTCGGCTGTAATAGCCAATAACTTTTTCTGTCCCGTTGACCACCTGTGAAAGCACGCCTCCTATTCCGTAGCCGCTCGCATCGCTATCTAGCACAAATTTTTCTCCAGCGATGGGATATGTCAGAACTGGTGCCGTAGACAACAATTCTTTTAGCTTTTGGAACGCACTTTCCTGTGCTTCACCCCACTGGTACGGTCTCGACTTTTTGGTCAGTTCATGTAAGCTGGCGGCTATGCTGGCAAAATTTGGTACGAATCGTCGGTAGTAAGTGCAAAGACCCAGAAAACTTCGCAATTCATGAAGATTTTTCGGGCGAGGCCAGTCCTTTACAGCTCGTATTTTATCTTCATCAGTAGAAATGCCGTCTGCTGTTACAAGATGACCCAGATATTTTACCTCTTTCTGGAACAGTGTGCATTTCTTTATGCCAAGTTTTAGTCCTGCCGATGATATACGTTTAAAGACTTCAACCAGGTTTTTGAGATGTTCATCAAAAGTCTTTCCCATGACAATTATGTCATCAAGATACACCAAGCATGTTGTCCAGTGAAGTCCCTTTAATACACGTTCCATAAGGCGTTCAAATGTGGCCGGAGCATTGCAGAGTCCGAATGGCATAACTTTAAACTGCCACAAACCTTCACTTGTACTAAAGGCGGTTTTCTCTTTGTCTTTATCTGCAATCTCCACCTGCCAGTAACCACTTTGCAAGTCTAAGGTGGAAAACCATTTGGCTCCGGCAAGCGTATCCAAGGTGTCATCGATCCTAGGTAGTGGATAGCTGTCTTTCTTGGTGACGTCATTTAATTTTCTATAATCGACACAAAATCTGGTACCGCCATCTTTCTTTTTCACCAAGACCACTGGCGAGCTCCAAGGACTCGAAGATGGTTCGATTACGCCGTTCTGCTTCATTTCGTTTACTATCTCTTTCACCTCATTTCGTTTTGCGAGGGGTACACTTCTGGGCGCTTGTTTTATTGGTCTTGCTTCGCCGGTGTTTATTTCGTGCTTTACAATTGCTGTTCTACCTTGATTTTGGCTTTTTAAGGCAAAAACAGATGCATGCTTTTTAAGTAGCTGTTTCGCCTTATTCTTGTCAGGCGCTGCTAAACCGGCTATCCATTTTCCCATATGTTCGTCTAGTATTTCACGTTCTCTTGCGGATATTTTAACAGGTTCGGGCTTCACTTCGCTATTTATTACTGCCTCTGCTGGAGCACATTGAGCTATTTCGATGTTTTGTTTGACGACTTTTCATGGCTAGATAGATTTAGCACTCTCACGGAACTCTTCCATCTTTGCAAGTTTTGACGAGAGCTTTTGCTGTTAATAAGTCCACTCTTTATTTCAGTTGGTTCTACTACCCACAACGGTTATCCTCACAATCTCCCTCCACACGGGCCCATACCAAATTTTCGGATTGTGGTGGTAATTTTTGGTTCTCAATGGCTACTAGCTTTCTTACTTGGGCCTTACTTTCATAACCAACATCGAGGGGTATTTCAATATTACGCCAAATCATTGTTTGTTGTCCCATGTGCAGATTAATGTTATGTCTTATCATGAAATCTGCACCAATGATGACTTCGTCCACAATATCGGCAACGATAAATTCATGATACGCAACGATGTTGGCCATAGCTACCTTCACATTAATTTTTCCATGAACAGTGGCAGACTCTCCCGTAGCTGTACGCAATCTTATATTGCTCAATTGCTCGATTCTCCGCTTTACTAAATCGGTCCTTATAATGGAATGTGATGCTCCGGTGTCTATAGTAAAAAATGCGCTTTTCTCCGTTGATTGTAGCCACAAGCAGTAAGGTTGCTGTTTTCTGTTGCATTACTGATATGGAGAATGTGGGGCCCTCGTTTGTGGGAGCCAGCTCATGCCCCTCTGTGCTGGCTCGTTTTAGTTTAACGGTGACTCGTGTGATGATGCATTGTTAGACCGCTTATTGTTTCTCGGTGGAGAAGCAGATCTGGATCTTTTACGTGGCGCTTTGCAATTTCGCTGAAAATGGCCGACTTTTCCGCAGTTATAGCATTTACCTCGGGCTTTATTTTGATTCTGCGCAAATGCCTCATTAATCGCCTCCTTGATGTCCTTAATGAGACTACTCTCTTTTTCGTCGGTAACCTCGATTTTTCGAGCTCTGCAAATTGTGGCTTCGAAATT